>JARJCP010000042.1:0-571662 GCA_029281795.1 Mycena crocata | reverse complement strand
GCATTTTTCCTTTGCGAGCCTCGCCTGTTTGACCTGATTTATAGAGGAGAGCGTCAATATATCTCTATCCTGAACGCGAGTGGCGAGTTCGACCGCCTCTGCGGCGACGGTGTGGCGGCCTTCGAGGCTGCCATGGCGGCGGATGCCGCCTCCATCGCGGACGACATGACCGACCGACAATCTGCATCAGATTCCCTCAAGGGCTCCGACATCGGCAGGGCCTCGACTACCAACACCAGCGTCGAGGGTACTCTGAGCAGTGCTAGCAGCATGCCGTCCCTGCTGCCTATGAGCGACGCGGGCGGGCCTACTGCTTGGCCTAATGCTCACGACAGGATGGTTGCGCTCAGGGCCCAGGTGCACACGGCCACCCTGCGGAGCGCCATTCTGGCTGCGTCGCCCGATCTCCAAGATCATGAGGTGACTCACCGTCTGGTGGATTTTACTCCGCAGGTGAGACAACCGCGTACAGAGTCGCTCAGTGGCTCGGGGGAATACGGGTCGAAAAGAATCACCTTGGATAGTGTGTTGCTTTTTTCGCCTCTTACAAATGTGTACCGTACTGTAGCTCATGGTTGTTTTTGTCTTTAAATACTGCGCTTCGTTTTTTGTTCTTCGCCACATGTATTTTTACGGTCTCTTGGCCTTATTTTTGCTACAAAAATGTACCATGGGAAAATATTCTGACGTTTGATCGGCGTTTTGAAAGGGATCGGCGGTACATGGGAAAAGGATCGGCGTTTGACGTCATCGCGGCAAAGTAAGTGTTCGGTTTCTAAGCGGGCCGTTAATAACGCTCGTTTATTTTGAAGGCACTTCGACAACGATCTGAAGGAAATGCAGTGGGTGTACACCAATTTTTTAGAAGATATATATTACAGGGAGGAAGAACAAATAATGGCAACAATGGGAACCGGGCTAATTACAATGAATACAAGGAAGCGTTCAGTCTGTACCCAGGCCGTTACTGACGTTGCAAGTAAGGCTAGTTGATTTGCGAAGCACCTCGACAATGATCCTGAAGGAAATACAAGGGGTGTACACCAATTCTGTAGAAGATATGTGGTAGGGATAATTACAACGACGAACGGAACAGTGCTAATTAGAATTATACAGTGTACTACAGCAGGAAAGAACCACAGGTTCATTATAGGTATGTTACAATCAGGGAAATTAAGTTAACTAACTAACTATATACGATAGAATAGATTTCGGCTGGACGTTCAAAATTAAAGCCACTCGTTCATGGGATAACTAGAAGACGTGAGTGCTGACGATAGAGAGAAGCAGTGAATATAAACTCACAAGCGCAAGTCGGGTTCGCCGGCTTGTATCATCTCATAGCGGATAATGGCCAAAAGTCTGCTACTGGTAACAATAGCGCTGACGTCGGAGTACTCGCGATGGCGCTTGATACAGGATCGTCCCAAACAGGTTCGTCGCAAACATAGGGCTCCATGCCGTTTGAGCGCCAAATGGACCCTCCGCTCTGAAAAAAAGGTAAAGAAACTGAGATTAGGGGTGGGAAACAACATACCAACGTGCATGCGACGATTGCAGAAGAAGAACCCATGCCAGACATTCTGTTGGGTCAAAGACTGGCACGGGGAGTACTGGGAAACACGTCTGGGGAGCCAATTGGTATGTCCAGCCTTCAATTTGATGTTTTTGAGCAAAGGTGGGATGGGTTCTGTCGTTTGTGGTCGCTGTGCCCCGGGCCCGGGTAGACGTTGGCTGGTGATATACAGGCCCCCAGGTGCATCGTTGGGATATGTCCGCGCTACTTGGGACCTGGAAATGGTTAAGTTGACGCCCAGACTTGCTGAAAGGAATACTGACATGGTGGTAAGAAATAACGTGGGTGAGGGTGAATCCTGACCAACGGTCAGCATAAAAGTGAGCAAGGTATGTTCAAAAGAGCCTTACTGTGCAGTTTCTAATGGGACATGGGATGTAGGGAGGTGAATGAATGAGTTTTGGTGCTACTACAGGTGTGTTATCTGATTCGACACAAGCGCGTTTTCCCATTATATCACTAGAGATCTAAGCGTGGCTCAGGGGTCACGATAGAATTCGGCAACTTTCTATGTACTCGGTACACGCGTTGGTGACTCTTGAAAAACCAAGCTGAAAACGGGACTGGAATAAACAAAGGACAACAACCGCTACGGTCCGGATATGGCAATTTTGATGTGGAGGGACAGAAAAGGCGGGTAAATTGTGTTTGCAGGTTTAAATATTGTGTACGTACTGGTAAGGATTACCTGAGTTGAATCGATGCATTTTCTGGGAATGCAAACACGAAATGAGAATGCATTGAGAATTAAGGGATGATGGATGTATCCATGCTGCAGACGCATGATGTGGGTGCATCCAGATACAGCGTGGACGTATCCATTGAACCGTGCAAATAATGCAGTATAGAACCAAATAAAGATCTGGCAGTGTCCATAGAACAGATTGGACATGTCCTTACTGGGACCAAACAAATGAGTGGATGTTTCCACAATATGAGCTAGGGTTATGTGGATGCATCCAGGTGGAAAGGGGAAAAAAACCACTGGATGTATCCACTGTTGAAAAAAAAAAAGACTGGACACATCCACTTATTGGATATTATAAGTGGACATGTCCACTTGACATTTTATTACACAGTGGACGTATCCACATGCCTTGGACACGTCCAGTCTGTTAAACAAAAAAAAAGTGGTTGTATCCACAGTAAATAAATTACCAGTTTGGATATTTCCACCACTATATGGCCATGTCCACAGGCGGAGAAAAAGAGAAGGTGGACATGTCCATAATGAATCCCTGGATCTGTCCATTTAGAGCCATTGGATATGTCCAGAGGTTGGCTGTGGTATACGATTCGAGCAGGCAGTTGCATTAGGGGGGCAAATATTCACCAGGCGGGGGTATACCGAGCCAGGCGGGCAAATATTCACCAGGCGGTGGTATACCGAGCAAGGCAGGCCAATATTCACCAGGCGGTGGTATATCGAGCGAGGCAGGCGAATATTCACCAGGCGGTATTATACCGAGCAAGGCAGGCGAATATCTGCCAGGCGGGGGTATATCGAGCCAGGCGGGCAAATATTCACCAGACGGTATTATATCGAGCCAGGCGGGCGAATATTCACCAGGCGGTGGTATATCGAGCCAGGCGGGCAAATATTCACCAGGCGGGGTTATACCGAGCCAGGCGGGCAAATATTCACCAGGCGGGGGTATACCGAGCCAGGCGGGCAAATATTCACCAGGCGGTGGTATACCGAGCAAGGCAGGCGAATATCTGCCAGGCGGGGGTATATCGAGCAAGGCAGGCGAATATCTGCCAGGCGGGGGTATATCGAGCCAGGCAGGCGAATATTCCCCAGGCGGTGGTATATCGAGCGAGGCGGGCAAATATTCACCAGGCGGGACCCACCAAAAGGGCCCCAGAAATCCCCAAAACGATCTGATATTACTACCTACAGGTACAGGATAATATACTAGCCCCACAAGCCACCAAAAGGGCCCCGCAGAGCCCCAGAAATCCCAAAAACGAGCTGGCCCTATAGGCAGCCGTGGACACGTCCACTGTGGCCGTGACGTGACACTGGGTGGATGTGTCCACGGCTGGTGGATATGTCCACATGGGTGGTATTTGACCACAATATGGACCCCTCCTAGGCGCATCCTCTCCCATAATGAAATGAGGCTATAAGGCCCAGGTTAGTACTAGCCTGAAGTGGACTGAATTTTGAAGTATTCATTTCCTAAAAATTTTAATAGCAATGCATCACTGCACTGGGGAGGGCTCAAAACACATTGATTCTCTCATTTCTTGTGCTATTGGCATTGGAATTTATGAAAAATGAGGCCAGATGCATTGATATCCAGACCATAGTGGCGCGGAGAAAAGAAATCAGTTTTTCAGCCTGTAAAATCATAAAACGGCCAAGTATTCATGGCCTGCAGTGACCTGTGACCTTTTCGTCAAGTATTCAATTCAGCCAGCCTTGTGACTAGTGACTGAATACTTGGTCGAAATAGTACAGTAGTAGGACGGGTAAGAAATGAGTTTGAGGGTCCACGGTCAAAATACGGTCAAACACGGCCAAGCCGCGGTCAATCGGCCAAGACGGTCAATTTCGGTCAACCGGGTCAAACCCCTGACCCCGGCTCGGACAACACTGGAACTTAAGTTCAACAGCAGTTGTGAGGTTCACAAGGCATCACATGGTCAACGAGCTGTTGAGAACAGTTGAATCAGCGTTACCGTGCCGCAGGTGGCTGGCCCGGCACTAATTCCAAGTTGCCGCGATACATAAGAGTACACTAATTTCAGAGTGTTACTGTAAATGATTCTGGTTTAGTTGAAAGTTGAAAGTTGCTTGCCGGAGCGTAGCGGAGGCATTTCTTGTTAGATGTAACACTGCCGTACACGGATTCCACAAGATCCATTATTCTGGGCGGCCCTAGAGCCACGTCTTCGGGACAGTTTGCGCCAATTGGGGACCGGCGGTGTTGAGACACATTGACATACCAAGCCAGCTTGGCGAATTTAATCTCTTTCCCATCTCCCAGCTTTCTCGACATTTAATCCTCATTGAGCAATGGTAAACCTTGTCGAACATCGGAAGATGGGAATGTCAAGGACAGGTCAGGACCAGCCACGTCGTTCAACACTTGATATGTCGTGATGTTCCTGTTCCATGGTCTCGTTCCATGCTCGTCCGGCGGTAAGCACATCGTTCCACGGGTCAGGATTCAATACATTCGTGTTGGTTTGGTTCTCCCAGGTCCTCCCGCTTCTCGGGGGCCCGCTGTTTCGTTCCCAATTTCTCAAGGACGACAGGATCGTTCACAGTTCAAGTTTACGGCACACCGAGTCCCCGATGCCCATTTTTAAAGCAACCACGGTGCTGGAGGAGACACGAGGACCTATGCGGTGGCCATCTGACCGACTTCGGGACCTGGCCTCAAAAGGGATTCTCATGGTCCTGAGACACGCCTGTTGCCGGTCCACAAAATCTCTCGGAGGGTTCATAGCAATCTGAATGGATCGGCTGAGCATCCGAGAGTCGAGGCCTGAGCGCCATTTGAGCGAGTGGGGGTGCCAAGGTCTGTCGTCCCGATCATGATCAACGGAAAGAGGGTCACCGCCGGCTATGCTGAAAGCGGAAGAAAACCTCCACACGAGTCTATGTCATCCCGAAAGGAAGGTGGAGACGGTTTCGATGGCCTACGGCCACAGAAGACCGGGAATTTTGACACGAAAGGAGCGATTCGGGACAGCGGCGGCCTAGCCTCTCTTAGATAGACGCTTCAACATTCCGAGCTCGTGCCTCGCTTGTTGAAACAGCGGCCCTGAAACAGAAACTGATGGACGTAGAAGATTATTTGTTGGGACCAGCTCTTATTCGATTTGATCGCCGCGCTCTAGACCTCCCTTCGCCAACCTTCGCCATAGTCAAGCAAAACTAGGAGCAAGTAGCGCGCAATGATTCCTTTGGGGTGTGGCAGAAGGTGTTTCTCATGCTGTATATTTATGTTCAAATCGACAGTCACGCTCACCAGGATTGTGGATTATGAACTTTGGCAACCATCACTCATTGAGGGAACGTGTCGAATTCACCCGGCGTGACATTGTCCGGCATGCGCCTGGAATGTTATTTTTGGCGAAATTTTGCGGAGATTTGCAAGAGATTTGTCGAAATTTGGCGTTTTGTCACGGTCATCCCGGCCGCTTGTCGAATGTCTAACACAGAAATACAGCAGTGGTAGCTGATGCTTTCAATTGATAGTATAGTAGTGTGTTTCAGAGTAGCGGAAGTACATAAGTAATTGCTGGAATCACTTTCTTAAACAGAAGGAAGTACAAGTGAAGTAAAAACACACCCTTGAACTCTTCCGACATCTGTTTACACGCAAGAAGATTAGTTGAATGTGACTGTGATGCATGGGATAAGAACTGAAGCGTACATGAAGTCGAAAACATC
Source organism: Mycena crocata (assembly GCA_029281795.1). Classification (NCBI taxonomy): domain Eukaryota; kingdom Fungi; phylum Basidiomycota; class Agaricomycetes; order Agaricales; family Mycenaceae; genus Mycena; species Mycena crocata. The sequence goes on along the minus strand of JARJCP010000042.1, from coordinate 565,675 downwards.
CATGGAATTAAGGTCGCCTCACTCTAATTAGGTCGAATTATCTGGTTTCGCATAACAATGCAGGTTGAACGCCCAGAACCCGGTGTTTGTTAATATATGTCACCGTGTGAAACCTATTTCAGACTCCGCTTCCTACTCCTTATCACCACAATCGCGACCATCGTCGACTAAGTATCCCGCAACCCAAGTCCTCTCCCATGAGCCTCTGTCTGTACATACGACCCTCATACCCCCTGATCTCCGCTCTCATGTCCATTCTCGTTGCTACGGATCGCCTGAATGACTCGGATGAGATTTTTCACTGAAACCGCCAACAAGGCTGTAGATCTCCGACATCCTTGGGCTTCTGAATTCGCCATGGACCGGGGAGCCATAGTGGCTTTCTGATACACACTCAAAGCTTCCTATTTGTTTGAATATTGACGATATTCATTCGAGCAGACGAAAAGGCACCCGGTTGCGTCAGTCTCTATATCCTCCGTCCCTCCTTCGTTCCTGAGTTATAGATGAAGTACTCATCAGTTGTCTCCTTTCGTTACTTGTGACTCTTCTGTGGATGCACTGCAGGTCGAGCGGGATACCGTACGTTCGTAATATGGATCTTTGTGTACTTTTTTTTCGCCCATATCCACCAACGTGTACAGACCGCCTTTTTCGAAACTCGAGCCTGCAGACTCAGCGAGAACCTGGGGAGAATGTATTGAGAATGCAGGCGAAAAAGGGCGATGGTAAAAGCAGAGCACAATCGGTAAATTCCGGGTCGAGTGCAAGTCGAGTGTCGAGATTCCGTGTTTCAAATGGAGGTAAGTACCGCACCCGTCTTCTGACTCATCCCACAACAGTCTTATCTACGACAGTCCACGCCAGTTCTCGACAGCTTTGGCCGGAATATGCACGGAATCGGACATAGACCTCAGCCTGGCTGCTATAAGATGCCTGCCCTGTCGTCTTGCGGTATAAATCGACCCATCCACACCGAATAGCGATCCACATTGGTCCCCTTCTTGGTTGGCTGGATCTCGAGCTGAATGCCCAAAGGAACGGTATCTACGCCGAGAGGACGCGGAAGTTATGCACCGCAGGCGTGCGATGTATGCAGAGTAAAGTAACTGTGTTCTTCGTTCCAAGAACCGGCGTTCCTTTGAACCCAATTCCCATCCAGGAAGATTAAATGTGACGGTGTGAAGCGTGTTTGCAGCCCTTGCGTCGCGTCTGGCCGGGAACTGGAGGTAAGTAATCCGAGCAACGATCTTGCGGTCTTTTTGAGACGGTCTGACGATATGACAGTGTGCGTGGACCAAGGAACACGTTCGCAAACCCCGCACGGAGGCCCATTTTGAAGCCCTTCGCAAACGCGCGGACGCGCTAGAGGTCTATTCCAAGCTGCTTGAAGACATGCTGTCCAAATGCCTGTGTCAAAACCCCGGGGGTGCTGAGGGCCACCTTCAATTCCGCCCGGAAGAGATGGACGAAGACGGCGAGGAGGATGACATGTCAGATACAGGTATTGCGCAGGAACTCTGTGTCCCTACCGAGAATTTGAAGGTATGCATCTCACCCAGTTTGAATCTCACAGCTCATTGTTGGGACAGCTCGAGGAGAGGGATTTGCTCCTGCACGGAATCACTGCGCCATTTCGGTTCGGTACGACACTTCCCGATGGGCCCTCACGATTTCCAGAGATTATTGAGAATCCGAGCGATTCCTATGTTCTCATGGTCGAAGGTGTAGACGAAGCGCACTACAACCCTGACTTTAACTGGTCGCGGTATCTCCCCTCGCAGGTCCCGCTGGACAGACGCGAGCACGATCGGTCAGCTGTTGCGTTCATTCAGCTACAATCTACTTACTTACTAGTCACCAGTGTCCTCGACCTCTGCTTCAAATTCTTCACATCGTGGTGCATGCGCATCGTCCCCGCGCTCTTCCTGCGCGATATGTACCGCCACCTTGGCGTCCCCCGCGCACACACACCGCCCAAGACTCCACACTACTCACCCATGCTGCACAACGCGCTAATCGCGCTTGCTACCGCCTTCTCGGACGACCCGCGCATCCGCGACCTCAAGTCACGGCAGTACTTCGCCGCCGCCGCGAAGAACTACATCGAGGAGGAATGCCAGAGGCCCAACATCAGCGTTGTGCATGCGCTGTCGATCCTCGGCAGCTTCCACTCGTCGCAGGGCGACCAGATGCTTGGGTATATGTATTTCGGTGTGTGTTATCCAGTCAATTATATACGCAGGTTCAAATGTTCTTTCATGCAGGGATGAGTGCAAGGATTAGCCAAGCCCGTGAGTCACTCTTTATTTTTCGTCTTCCCGTCAAGTCCTCATCTTCATTTAGTCGGTCTCAGTATCGACTCATCCTCATGGGTCCGAGCGGGGTTGATCACACACGACAACATGCTGGACCGTAACTGGGCATATTGGACAACGTTCACCCAGGTTCGCTTTCCCTCCCGTCCTTCTATTGACCTCTTTCAACTCATAATAACAGGACGTTTGCTGGTCCATCTACGTCGGGCGCGAAGCATCCCTCCCCTCACCCTCCAAGCAAGTCCTCCCAGTGCCCTTCATCGACGCGGACTTCGACCAGATCCCGTGGCACTTCCCCAAGGCAAACATCGCGCCACAGCCGAATTTTCTATCGCGCACATTCGCCGCATCGTGCGATCTGCTCGCTATTGCAAGGAGGATTATCACGGTCGTGTCAGTGCAGTCTACCTTATCTATTCTGTTACGGTGATTGAATTTGAACTTGTCATTAGGAATAGCCTTGGCAGATCGGCTGCGCGCAACGAGGTCAACGACCAGCTGATCACTGATATCGAGTGTGTTTCTGCGTTTCCTCCCTCCGAAAACAAACTCCAATTCTACTTTCTTGTTAGCGTCCAACTCAACGGCTGGAAGAGCCGCCTCACCCCGGAGGTCAACATCACGCCGGCAAACAGGGATACGTCGACCCCGCATCGGCTTATGCTGCATTGTACCTACTGGTTCGCGTTCATCCTGCTCCACCGGCCGTTCTTCCATCGAAAGGCGCGCCCTACGCATGGGTCGGACCGTGAAGTCGACCATGTGAAGGTTCGTGGTTTTCCATTCTTCCAGGAAATCAGTCTGATGAATGTCGCTCAGCTGTGCAAGCGCGCAGCGGAAAATATCATGGAGTTGTTGCACACCTGGCGATCGCTGTACAGCCTGCGCTACGCGCCGGTAACTTTGGTACGCATTCTCCCACCATCAGTATAAATAATATTCAAAAACAATTTACGACGCAAAAATCCAACAGGTGCAGGTGATTTTTTCAGGCGGCACGATATTTCTCCTGCTCGCTTCGCAGGCGACGGCCGGGACGCGCATCGCGCAGGAAGCTCTGAAATCAGCTCTCATGCAGGCGGAGCTGTGCATCCAGTATCTGCTCGAAATCGGCAAGTCCTGGCAGTGCGCGACCAACATCGGGGGCATTCTGCGGAATCTGCTACAGGAGCAGCTGAAGCCCGTCTTGGACTCGCGAACGGCGGCTGCTGCGGTAGACTCGGCGCCCAGGAAGTCCGCCCGGACTAGGGCAAGGACAAGAGGACCGGTCTCCCCCGCTGCGTCCTTGGAATCGCAAAAATCTGAGGCCTGGCACTCACCTCCTAGTGGTTCACAAGATGCTGCACAGCGAGACATTATCCTTTCCACGGATCCTCACCTAGAGGGGAACTACAATCCCAATCTCTTCGCCGAGGCCGAACTCTCAGGATTCCTTGCGATGCTCGGAGGCGAGACCCTTCCCGAGGCGCCGTTTATCGCTCCGTTTAGCATGATGGACGAATCCATGTCGTCGCTTGATACGGAAAATCAGTACACTCCTGGGTTTCCTGACGGACTCGCGCTGCAGGATGTCCGAGCTCAGTCGGGGGCTGAACTCGCGGACCTGGAGGCGTTTTGGCAAGATTATTTGCGGTGACTAGGGGCTGATCGGGAAATATATGTATTTTTCAGGATTTGTACTCAGGGAAACTGTACTCTGCTCTTGATTTGGACATGTAAAGTATCTATGGCTCTAATGTTGTTCTTCCATCTCAACTCCAGGGATTCAATTTCTTTCGCTGCAGCGGTGAACCTGCGCGCACCTATCACTCCCCACATTCCCGTGATAAGTCTCAGCTCCGTGGTCTAATGGCACGATGTCAGCATTTTCCGAAAAAGCATCACTGGGAAGCTGAGGATTCCGGGTTCGAGTCCCGGCGGGGCGATCCTTTTTCTTCTCCTGACTTCCACGCTGTAGGGTCTTTTGTGGGCGCTGATGCAGATGACTCGGAGGGCTGCATCAGGCTGCATCATGTTTACGCCTGTTTGGGGGCTGCGGCTGTGCTGAAGCAGTGCCAAAAGATGGCTTTGTTGTGAGCGTTCTCTTTGTCTTTCGCATTCTGTGGCGGCTCGGGATCGGCGCACGCCATAGCGGTAAATATTACATCGCTGTCTGGTCAGCGTGGAGCAACATATTCTCTCATTTACCGGAGAACCGCAAATTTACGGTATATCCGGTCCTCGGAGTCGACAGTCTTGGCCAGAACCTGTTCAATTAATGATTGTTCATAGGTGAATGCAGCATAACTGACGTGCACGCACAAATCGACTTCCTGGTCTGGGATTGTTGTGAGCACAGCGATGTTCAATCATTGCTGAACTGAAACACTGCGTTCCGGGCCCCCCAAGGGGCCCCCGTAGCCGAACCGTGTCTACATTTGTCTACGAGGTTGTACTTGGCGTCGAGGTTCTTCTACCCCATAGTCTACGGGCAAAACGTGTCGATGTTCGTAAGTTTGGCTACGAGGTTGTACACCGTGTAGTCACACGTGTTCTATATTCGTCTACATTTTCCCACGTATGTCTACATCAGTGTTGCAGTTAAGGGTTAAGGCCTTAATATATCAAGCCCTTAAGTTAAGACTAAGGGTTGCCCTTAACAACAGCCTGAAAACATATTGAGCCCTTATTAAGCCTTAATGTTTTAGGCAGACTTTGGGTTGCAGAGATCAGTCTGAAGGTAAATACCCATGAACTTGCATGGGGTCTGCAGAGATGCACCAAACTCCATATTTTGTGAACCCAGAACTGCACCTATAGTTTGGTTATTTTTCAGGCCCTCTGAATTTAATTATGTTCTAGTTCACCAGTGGTTCTGAGTAGTAACCGCACCAAGAATACTGGTATCAAAGGACTAAACTCATAAGGAGCGCTCTGAAGGCTTCCACGCTGACCTCCGAGAGTAAATAATGAGGCAACCTGTGCCCAAGCATATATACCAAGGCCCTCCAGGCACATCTGGTACCCTCTCTGGATGTGGAACTGGATGCCATACATAGTATCTGGTCTGTGGACACAATATTCATTTATTGGAACCCTTCAAACACATACCCAAATGATTCATAGACTCGTAACCAGTCTGCTATGGATTCTTACCTATGGCGAGCATAGGTGCCGTAGGCAGACTTGTACATCTCAGAGAAATCCAAAGGGCAGGGCCGGAGTTTGAAATTTAGCTAACTTTTGAGTGATTCTGATGACACAATGATCCGCTGATCACAGCTTCCCACTCAAACGCCCCCAAACACAGCGAAAATATTGTGACTTGATGTGACCTGACTATAAATCTGAGTAGACAGAGTTGCAAAGATTTTTTTTCTCCATCTTTAAGTAATTTTACCAGAAAAAACGAGTGAAATTTGAGTTCAGGGCAAGTCGCTCAAGAGTCGAGAGTTCAATTTCAAACTCTGGCCCCGCCCTTTGGATTTCTCCGAGATGTACAAGTCTGCCTACAGCACCTATGCTCGCCATAGGTAAGAATCTGTAGCAGACTGGTTACGCGTCTAAATGATTCAACCTTTATGTTAGTTGGCCACCTCGTGCCGCTTGTCGCCGACCTTTGGTCGCTCCTCGCGGCACCCGCGGGAAACTAGAGCAAGAAAATATCCATAATATTAATGAAAAGAGTCTTTGCCAGATAGCACTCACCATTTACAAAGTCAGACAACACAGCTGTGGCCACCTGTGGAAGAACTGTAAAATGAAATTAATACGTGAAAGCTGTGAGCGGACTTGAAGCACTGCATACCAAGCTGCATACCTAGCGCAGGAACTTGGCAGGAACCATTTTTCTCCCTCTCATTTGTGACTCGGGCTGTAAAATTGAGAAAGCAACAGCCCTGGATAGTAGTTCTTAAGTTCAGGTAGTTTTGAAGAATAGATCTTGGGAGTTACATGATTTCCAGAGACAATGCCTTCAGAGTATAAATCAGACTTCCGGATGAATTTGTTTATTTAAATATTTGATTTCACTCTTCGGACCGGGGATCCGACATGATCGGTGCATGACAGGTGTTTTGACAATTCGCTTTGGAGACCTGGTAACGGTACCAGGAATTAGCATTTTCAAAATTAACCCTTACTTTGACCCTTAAAAAGACACCCTTAATTAACCCTTAATATAACTTAAGGCCTTTGCTTCCAGAGTGACCCTTATTAAGACCCTTAACTGCAACACTGCTACATCCCGTAGACGAACCTTGGCCAACCTCGGCATCTTTCCGTCACACCAGCAACTTTTTTTCCAAACATTGTAAGTTACATACATACCTTCAGCTCTCCATGTGCCTACAATGAGGCTACCTTGGTCTACATTTGGTCTACATATTTCTACGCGGGGTAGACAAAGGTAGATATATCTGGGCGAAGGTAGACAAAGGTAGAACAATGTGTCTACCGATGTAGACAAAAGGCCGCAGCTTATTCTTCTGCGGGTGTAGCCGAACCCTTAGGCTACGAAGGGTCGGAACGCAGTGAACATTGCTGCAATTTCAACCATCTTTCAGGGTTCTCGGGGGAATGGTGACTCCGATTAATATTTCCAGCCTTCAGAATCTTCATTCACCGCTCGCTTGAAATTGACCGTGGCCAATTGGAGTCTAAACTAGTGTAGAATAAGCATCGATAGGGTACGGCGCCCATGGTCCTTCTACGGCAGGGAGTAATGATAGATTGTGGGACCAAGGACAGGGTTCGACTCCCTGACGATGCATCCACCAGAGTTGTACCCTTTTTTTTGTTCTTTTTTCAGTAAATTGGCATAAAACTCACTTATTAGCTTTACTCGGTCGGGCGGGGACTTAGAAGCACTAGTACTTGTTTAATTTCAGAGGAAAACATTTTGGTTTAGCTGACGGGATACTTATTTTCATCCTTCCTCAAAGCGGTAGTGATGCTTCGGACCGGGACTTGAGAGACCTGGAAAGAGGAAAGAAAGTATCAGTGGGGGTATTGGCCCTGGTCGTCTCCTTCATCTTCAACAGTAAATTACAAGCGTGATGACAGGGTTCGACTCCTTGACGCTGCATGGCAAGGGACAGTTCCATTTTTTCCCTCCTGCTTAACGTGGAAAGCCGGAATTCTACTCTATGGTTTCAGAGGTATGATAGCCTGAGATTGACAGTAGGAAAGCATCGGTGGGCGTGGAGCCCGCGGCTCCACGCGTGGCGAGAATAAGGAACATCAATTCGCGAGACCGAGGGCGGGGTTCGACTCCCTGGCGATGCATGCAGCAGTTGTTAGGCTTTCTCTCTCTCCATTCACCGGAATAGTGAAGATATTTAAAAGGAGAGAAAATGGTCGATGGCTTAGGGTGCCCACGGCCTGTTAAGTTGCAGTTGAGTCTCTCTGGTTGAACAGAACAGGTGATCGAATGAAGCATGGGTTGAAATTTAAATATGGTACAGTTTGTAATGAACACAACCTCCCAGGAAGAACAGCTAGGTAAACGCGGTGTCTACACCCGTGTACGCTGGTTTGCGCACAAACTTCGTATCCCAGAAAAGCGGTGCTGCGGCAGCCCCAAGCCAGCTGTCCTGTTTCGTCGCGTATCAATCGATACTCAACTCCCCTCACAACAAACCGATTTTCAGCTCACCTTATCACTCACGCCCCACGTCGTGATCCCGACACAACGCGAGACTGCGAGACACGCGTTCGCGACGGTCTTGTAATCGGACGACTGTTGTGCCTGGTTCGCTGCGCTTGTGCTGCTCGCGATGTCGAGCTCGGTGATGGCGACATCGAGGCCTGTGTTGGCGAGCGTCTGGAGGTTGGCCTGGACGGTGCCCGCGCGGCCGAGTTGGAGGTGCGTCTGGCTGCCGATACCGTCGATAGGGACGCCGCGGGACTTGAGCCGGTTGACGAGCGCGACCATGCCGTTGGTCTTCGCTCCGGGGGCATCAAGATCTAAGATGCCGATTAAGTTCAGTATATGTATCGAAGTAAGGCTTGGGCCCTACTGAAATCGTTGATGTAGAGCTTGGCGGCAGGGTCAGCAGCGCGGGCTATCGACAACGTTGAAATCACGATATCGGGTGGCCCAGTGGGAGGTGTTTCTCACCGGCTTTAAACGCGATGTCTATGAAGTTCTCGCCGAGGAGGCGGGAGAATACGCTACTGCGAAGCGTCCCATCTTCATTCAAACACTCGTTGACAACGTCCCATCTACACAGGCACTCAGCAACCAATTGGTTGAAATGATATCGAAGGAGTTCTGACGCGTAGATCTTCCCCTTGAAGCGTGTCATGAGCGTCGTGACATGATTTTGGATGACGGTGGTGAGGTCGGCCGCTGAAGTGATTGAGGATACCCATGCGGGGAGCTAAGTCGAATATCAGAACTCCGGTTGTGCGCAGCAGCTGTAAAGTTGACCTGATTATGCCACACTGAAGGATGGAGGCATCAGCAGTACAAATGAAAACTAGGGAGATCTTGCTCACCGAGGGTATGTCCACGGACGAGACGGCCGTGCGCTTGTGCAAAAGCAACGAGAGCATCAGAGTTGGTGAACGTAAATGATCCTCGCGAGGCTACCGCACATATCAGACCCTGCTTTGTCGAGGTATGGAAATCCGTACGTTCAGTCGCATCCCATTTCATGCTGATATCCAATGAGCAGCGCTCCGGATTCGCAATTCGAAACTAACCTGTTCTCCGGAGTGTACGCTCCATAGTCGGACGTCAAGATAGTCACGTCGATAGCCACACCGATAGTCCCAGGGTCTGCGGCGGAGCCAAAGTACTTCTTGCCCTTGGCCTTAATTTTGGTGTCGAGGAGCCCGAAGACCGCCAACGGCGCAACAAGTAGAGTCGTCAGTACTGATGCCTTCATGGTAATTTTGAGTATGTTTGCAGGACGAATGCGCGAGCTTTATACACTGGGAACCGGGAAAATTGCGGGGGTTGAACGAGGGAGGAAAACGCTATATAGCGGCTCAATATATGCACTGCTAGATTACACGGTCGTCGGCTTCCAGGATACGCGTCAGGTGCCGCTGGAACGAGATCACGTGTACCGGGGGTATTGTGAACATGGCTGATGCGTCGCACGAGAAGAGCAGGGAGCACTATTGGATCCGAAAGTGGACTGCCAAGGGCATTTTTGTCGTCCATGTAGCGTATGAGCTTGTTGCCGGACAGGCTTGAACCGGAAGAGACTTTGAAAGAGCTTCAGAAGACTTGCCTATTTGATTGAGTGGAGTTCGCTGGATGGCTTTTCGGGATCCCGTCAGTGAACGCCTTCAGTTGCAGAGCTCAGTCGCGCAAATAATTCAGATTGGAAGTCAGAGCGGGTAATAGTTTGTTAGCAAGTCCGAGAGCCGGGGTCGAAGACAGTTGAGACGGCTGGAAATCATTTCTTTCTCGCGAGAGTCGAAGCGGTGGTTATCGTATGCGAACAAGAGTTTTGTGAAGCGGCCAAGGTTAAACGTCCATATGCTCGTTAGCGTTCATTCTCCCGAGGAATTGCCGATTTGAAAGAGACCTCGGGTTCGCAGGGCTTAGCGGCGTCCGCGTGAGGCCTGACATGTTTATCCAGACATCATTCAAGGACTTTGACCGGGGAGCCACCAGTGCGCTCTGGACAGTATGCGTTAATGGCGGCTCCGCCCGCGGCAATTCAGCTTCCAATAATTTCCTGAAATCGAAGTCAGGATTGCCCGCCTGTGAGTCATCAGGTTCAACAGTAGAATTGGGACCATGTGAACGCGGAGAAGCCACCACGTTTCGCGTGGTGGTCGTTCTTTGCCTTCCAAACTGACAATTCTTTCATTCAGAAAAAAAGTGTAATCCGCACAGAAGCTATGACAGACCTGGACCCCGTTCCTCATAGCCCTTGATAATATCCAGCGGACACTATCAGATGTCGGCACCACTTCAAGCTTGAGTCGCGAGGTAAGCCGGCAGGTCGACTGGCATGGGTGAAGAAGAAAAAAGGCGGTTGCACTGCCACTGATGCGATTGATGTTGTTGGTCGATTCGTCTCACGGTCGGATCCGGCCGATTTCCTCCGATTCTCAACCACTCCAGCAATCTGTCTGTTATACTTACATCCCTTAAGAGTGGTTGCCTCCGTTCCAAGAGGGATGGGCTCGTGAATGCAAAAAAATGTTATCTGCGTTCTGTGCAAGTTCTGTGAGTTGAAGTCGCGGCAGACAGGAATTTAGGAGGCCTCCATATCCTTTGATGAATTGCATCGTCGTGTGTACTGCAGTTTATGCTGACACGAGAATCAATTTTACCACGTCCCGACCGGATCTCGGTGACCACAGCTTATGGGACCTGGATTGAAGCAAAGAAAGCATCGGTGGGCCACGGTGCCCGTGGTTCCTCCGTAGCAGGGTGAAATAATGAGATTTATTGAGACCAAGAACAGGGTTCGATTCCCTGGCGATGCATATGCCAAGTCTCACGCAACTTTTTACATTTGCATCCTGAAACTAGGAGAAAGACCTTGCGTTGTTAGAGTTGACGGAATGGTTCGTCTCTCGTTGTACATACATCTTGCTTCCTTCCAACCTTCCGATTATGGGTGAGGCTGTAACTCCTTTGCTCCATTTTCAATTCCAGATAATAAATTTCAGGTGAATTGAAAGACATACATACCTGAAGTGCGGAACCGCAGTCGCAAGTCTTGGAGACTGAGAATGCCAGGCTTTTGGCTCAAGGTGAGATAATTACTCCTCTTTCATTCGTGATTTCAAGTCATCTCAAAATTTTGTCGTTCACGACTCACGAGAGCCAGAAATACAACAGGGAGCATCGGTGGGGTACGGCGCCCCTGGTCTTCCTGTACGTCGTGACGACATTTGTATGACCAAGGACGGGGTTCGACTCCCTGGCGATGCATAGTACTGGGTCGTTGTCCTTTTTTTTTTTTTTTGGTTCCTGTTTTGCACGAGAATTCAGATATTTTGGGCTCCACCCCATCCAGTCGGACTTAGTTTAACTTTTCAGTGAAATGACTCTCTTATTGGGCTACATGCTCAACCACCTCGACATCGATATCGAAGCGTCGACGACCATCCTTCGGCGAATAATGAAAGGAGTATGAACAAGAATGAGAGAACGTAAACGGGTTCAAGATTCCATGCCTACGCCAGGACCCTTAACCAAGCAGCCCATTTTTGAAATGTTTTATCCCGCATCCAAAATCTTTCAGCCGAGCCTTCCGTGGAAGATTTTCTGAGCCTGCCGAGGTTCAGCTGTCTGAGCGCCGACAATGCGAAGATGGAGCGACTGAAGACGTCCTTACGCTGCGGAATGCGAAAGAAATCAGTTTATTACTGTATGTTTTTCAAAATAGGGTAGAGTAAGTGAGAAAGACTCGATCGAGGTGTGGGGGGAGTGGCGAAGCCTACCCCTCATCCCAGAATGAGTCGAAATCAGCGCGCGCTGCGTTGCCGTTTCTTCCGGCTATCATGTACGAGATCAGCGGCATATATATCCTCCAAGTTGTACACACCATGATCCTCAACAATGACCTGTTCTTTCGGATTCCGACGCCAACGAGATACGAAACTGGACGGGTAACCGCAGACGTCGAGCCACAGAACGTTCAAGCGCGGGTGTTTCTCCGTAAAATCGGCTTGCAGAGCGACAAAATCAGAGGGCGGGATAGTGAGTTCAGTCTCCAAGCCGTAAGGCAACTTCAGGGCCAGCTTCTGAAGACACGGCGGCAGCGAGCACACGGGAAGTTCTTCGAGGAAGAGCAGAATCTGTCGTCAATGAATGAGTGAGTGGGAAAATGTCAAGCAAGTGCCATAACCGGATGGGACGAGCGCACGAAGTTTACATACCCATGAATAGAGCACTGTGCTGAGCTCAATTCGAAGTTTCGTGAGGGCAGGGAAGAACTGGCAAATTGTGTTCAGATTTGCGGCGCTCCATTCGGGGAGTCGCATACAACGACGTGAGGTTGTTGCCAGAGCCGATGGTTTGCAAAACGGAGATGAAGCCTGGGACCGAAGAATGTATAGTGAGTCGAGTGACGCTTGGGTGAGGAAGGAACGTGTGGAGGTCTTCATGGTATCCAATAAATTCTTCCAGTAAGGGAGGGAGTTCGGGCGATGGCAGCAGCAAGCTCGGGTATGCTCGTCGCAAGCAGTGGCGGATTGAGAAGAACCGAAGGGCAGGAAACTTGGACAGAAACAAGCGGGTTCTGTCCATGATCCAGGCATTTTCGGTGATTGTAAGCCGCTGCACGGATGGGAACGACGGGAAGAGGTCGATTTCTTTACGACACTGCTGTTCACCGAAGTTCTCGGGATTAAATCGGATGTCGAGCTCGCTGAGAGCAGCTGGAGGGAGCAAAAAGAACCAACTTTCCACCTCCATCGCCCCGGGTTTTTCATGGTATTCAAAGCAGGTAAGAGTTTCGAACCTCACCAATGTGAGGTCAAGGATGTGCCCCGGAACTGCCCGACAACCTTCGGTAAGAGACAGATGGTGCAGCCTGGGCAACAGACAGAGATTTGCCAACGCCTGTTGGGTGAGGCGCAACTGGCTGGCACGGACACTGTGGAGGTTGGTGAAACAGGGAAGGCGGCTGTAGAAATCGTGGAGGAGAATGTATGGCTCGTCCCTGGCGCGGAATTTCCATCCGGAGCGCCCAGTGCGGTCCCAGGGCGTGATCTCGCACACGCGAACCAATGGCGCTATTTCGGGGGAGCTGTAAAAGTTTAGCCGGTCCAGAGCGGCATCCATTCGGGTGATGTTTGGAGTGAGACAGTCATCGAAGGTATCGTCGATGGCGTATGCATGAAATTCGAATGTGGTAAAAGATGAGGACGGGAGATGCGGCAGAAGAGACGGTCAGTTTGAGATAGCTGGATCAGAGTTAGTTTGGAAAAATCCCGCAAGATTTCAAGCCAAAGCTCGTTTGGAACTTGTTCTCGCGCAGTCATGAAAGAAAAGAAGGATGAATTGTTGATTGTTTGTATTTGTGTGGCCGTTGATGCGACATCCTGATGCAACCTCTTGCGGATATTCAACCAAGTCCCTCAAAATGCCTCAACCGACATCCCCGGCAGAATTATGACTTCAACAGAAACGGGCGATTCACGTTAGATCAATCCATGTCTGAATCAGTCGAGCTTTCTCGCTATGGCAGCCATTTAGCAAAGCTATCAGCTCGACTACTTCGTAGTACTAAGTACAGGCAGTTTTCATTGCCAGCCTGAGATAAGGAATTTCACCTGAATTACCGACTTTAGGCTTCAGTTAAGTCATACGTGGAGTACACAACAGCCGTCCTCTAACTAGTAGAAGCTGATGCAAGTCCAAGAAACTGAGAATGCCAAGGTTCCGGCTGATTCCCTCGATGTGAGCGAATTTCTTGCCTTCTCTTCACTCGTAATTTCAAGTCATCTCAAAATTTTGTGGTTCACGAGAGCCAGAAGTACAACGAGAACGCATCGGTGGGGTACGGCGCCCATGGTCTTCCGTTTCAGGTATTTGCCATATTTGTATGACCAAGGTCGGGGGTTCGACTCCCTGGCGATGCATGGTGCGGTTCTATCATGTTTTTGTTCTGGCTTTGCACGAGAATCCAGATATTTTGGGCTTCACCCATCCAGTCGGACTTAATTTAACTTTTCAGTGAAATGCCTCTCCTACCGGGTTACAAGCCCGATGTCCATGTCGACGCAACGAAAGCATCTGCTGAAGGAGCATTCTCTGTTGAAGGAAGACGTAGAAAAATTAAAAGAATGAGAACAACAATAAGAAAACGGGTTTCGGATTCCAATAGCTACGCCATAACCATTAACCAAGCAGCCAATTTTTAAACTGTTTTATCCCGTATTGGAAGCCAAAACTCTCCAGTCTATCGCACTTGAAAGTAGGGACAATAAGCATCGGTGGAGCGTAGCGCTCACGGTCGTCTAATAGCAGGGGTAATGATTCTGACCGAGAACGGGGTTCGACTCCCCGACGATGCATCCGTCAAGATGACTCCTTTTTTTCATTTTGCTTTATAGAAGAATTATCATGTGCTGCTCGTAGGGCGCACAAAGTGGTCACTGGCTCCGCTGACCAAAGTGGCGCTCTCCGCCAAAGCTGAGCGGAAGAAATTGATTTTGTAGGACAGGGAACGCTAGCAAATCAATGGTGCACCCGCCGTTCCACGCAGTGTTTTTGCTGTTCAAACTGATTGCAAACATTAGCGCTTGGGTAAGAAAGTATCGGTGGGGTACGGTGCCCGCGGTCTTCTTCTTATCGTTTCAGGAGTAGATTCAATTCTGACCGAGGAAGGGGTTCGACTCCCGGCCGATGCATGCTACAAGATTTGCCATAATTCTTTTGCCAGGGATAGAAAGGAATAGGAAGGGTTCATTTTGCCCAGCCCTTGTGCCAGTCATAGCAGATCAACCAGAGGGTGTTGAGCAATTTGCCTACGCACAGATCGACGTTAACCGTTGGGGTTCAAGAAAATAAAATTCACAGGAGCTATTATCATCAGCAGCGCACGCCATCGGTACGAATCCAAGCAGGTCGCTTGAAATAAGCTTGAAAGAAAGGGGTCTGGCATAAGCGAGAGGGAAAATAGGCGGAAGTTCAAGCGAAGATCCAACTTGGAACATCGCATCGGTGGCAGTGCAATTCTGATCGCGCATCAGACGCATCAATGTGCGCATCAATATGCTACCCGCTTTTCCAAGTTTGGGACTCTTCGTACTGCCGCGCTTTCGCCTGTGCGCTGAATCCACCCGTAAATTCGGCAGGGCACTTCTGAGGTAGCAACGAAGGCCAAGAAGCAACAAGCGATCCGGAGGGGAAAGAAATCCAAGAGCAGGAGTCCAGCCAGAGAAGATTGCGAGAGAACGCTGGAAAAATGAGACAGAGAGAGAAATATGTTATATTTCAGAAAACAGATATTTAGTTAGTTGGACAATCACAGACACAGTAGAAACAGAAAGACACACAAAAAACACAATATAATATATGTGATGCGGGTGGGTGCGGGCGGGTGCGGGATATATACGGTCAGGGTACAAATGCAGGTGGGGGTGCAACGGGGGAATATATATACTGTACGGGGCGGGGGGCGGGGTACGGGGCGGGGGGCGGGGTGCGGGATACATATACTGTACGGGTGCGGGTGCGGGTACGGGTGAGGGATGCAAGCGAGGATGGGGATGAGTGTGGAATATATATGATCAAGCACAAGGAGGAGAGATGAAGTGAAGTCAACCAAAAAGGAAAAATGGACGAAAAATGGGAAGTGTACTATGCGAAGAAGAAGAAAAAAGAGTACGTGTGGATGGGTGGGAGGGGCGGGGGTGAGTGTCGGCGAGAATGGGCAGGAGTTTTGGGGTGAGAATCAAGAAGCAAGAAGCTGAGGAACAAGACAAGGGACGCGGGCGCCAGCGCTATCGCTTCCCCTCCGCCTGCTCGCCACCCTCCACCGCATCCTCATACTCGGACGACTGCGGCGATTCTTCATCGGCATTCCCTCCTTCCCCCTCCTCCGCTAACTTCGCCTCCTCCGCCGCCTCCGCCTCCTGCCGTATCCGCTCGCGCTCGACCCACTCGATGTACGCCACCAGGCGCTCATGCGCGTCCGCCTCGCGCTCGCCCTCCCCGCGCACCATCACGAGGTAGCTGTCCGGCACCAGCGCACGGCGCTCCGAGCCCGTGATCTGTGGCTCGGGTTCTGCTGCTGCTGCGGCGCCGGCTTGCTGCTGCGCCTCCTTTGCCGCTCGTACCCACATCTCGCCCCACACGGTGCCCGCGTCGGTCCGCGAGCCGACGAGCGTGTTCACCTCAAGCACACCGAGCGAGTCGAGCACGAGCGGCGGTTCGTGGTGGAAGGTTATCGCCCAACCTGCGCCGGCAGCACCACTGCAAACAGAGATAGTCAGTTATTATGTGCAAAAAAAGAAAGGGACACGACACGCACCTTCCCAGCACATGCACCAGCTGTCCCTCCGCCAGATCCATCTCCGCCGCATCCAGCGCCTGGAACGCAAACTGCGCGCGATACAGCCCCGGCGGCACATCGTCCACCGCCTCCGCATAATACAGCGCATCCTCCTCCTCGCCCTCCTCCTCCTCCTCCTCTTCCCCAAACTCCACCTCCCCAAAATTCCTCGCAAAGTCCGCCCCGGACGGCCCGCCCTCCCCCTGCACCCCACCTCCACCCGCGCCGCCACCCGTCGCGACGCCCCCAAGCAGCCCCGCCCAGCTCATCCGCCCGCGCCCCCACAAGAACCCGTCCATCCCATCCTCGTCCTCCTCCGCGTGCTCCTGCTTCGGCAGCCCATAGTCCGAATCGTGCGACACCCCCTTGAGCCGGCGCGCGAGCCTCCGCGGGTCGCACGCCGCAGGCACGTCGGGGCCCAGCCCCGCATGCCGCTCGTCCGCCGCCGGGAACGCAAAGTCGCGCACTGTGATCATCGCGCGCGGGGGTGGCGTCGGCAGTGTTGGTCCTCTTTCTGCGGACGACGATGCAGCGGGCACACCTATGAGCTTCGCGAGCGAGGACGCTGTCGATGCAGCTTTCGACGTCGTCGCTGCCTCCGCACCGCCAAACCGCGATGCTGACGACGACGAGGCCTCGTCCTCCTCGTCCACGTCTACCGCCTCCTCTGCGTCCGCGGCGCTCACGCTGCGGCTCAGTCGATGCGCGCGGCGGGTTTGGCTCGGGCTGTGTGCCTGCCCGCCATGGCTTCCAGTGTGCGCGTGCCCCTGCCCCTCGACGATGCCCGATGCGCGCCGGCTTTGACTCGGGCTGCCGTGCCCGTGCGTATAGCTCTGGCTCCCGCTGTGCGCGTGGCCCTCGCCCAGGACACGCGAGGCGCGCCTACTCCCAGCAGCACCACTACCCCTCGAAGATGCGGAGGACGACGAGCGCACGAGGGAGCCCGGTACGGCGGATGAGCGGCGCGAGAGTGCAGGGCTGGGCGGAGCGGGGCGCGAGCTGCTGGGGACGTCGCCGCCGAAGGAGGAGGTCGTGGGTGTGGATGTGGAGCCGAAGCCTGGTGTCGAGGGTGTCGTTGGGGTGGAGCCTGTGTGGAGGTGGGTTAGCACGCGAAGTCGTTTTGGAGGTGGGATGAGAGGAGGGAAGAGACAAGACATGAGAGACGAAAAGTTGCGAAGACGAAGTGGATCTCCAAGTCTTCTAGGGCAGGCAGCACGTCCTGCTGCGCATACGCGCCGCCGCATAGCGACAGCGCGACCACCATCCGCAGCACCTCCCACACGGCACGACGACCGGAACACATCGAAGGACAGGAAGCGCGCAAGAACATCTTCACATGCAAGGGCAATTGCAGCGGCTGTTTGTGGACGTAGGCGCGCCGCAATGCATCCCGCCACCACTGGTCACCATCTCGACAGCTGCGGACATACTCCATCGCCTGCTGGTGTCAGACACCCATACTCGGTGAGACGGATGGACCCATTCCTCCGGGCGACAGTATAGGACCGTCGAACGGGCCCCTCCCCGCTGCCTCCTGGCTCCAAGAAACGAGCAGAAGCGACGCTCTCCTCCAAAAAAGGAAATAGAGGATGGTAAGAGAACGATGCGCACAAACGAAGCAGAAAGAATTCGACACAAAGAAAACAAAGAACGCACCCGCAAACCCACCCACAGTCGGCGTCCTCGCCGGCGGCGGGAACGACACGCGCTTCGCACCCGGCATCGTCGGCTGTGCTGGTGTTGTTATCGCCGGTGTCGTACTTGACGCCGTTTGCGCTGCTATCGTACTCGAAGCTGAGGTACCCGACGTAGCCAAATTTGACGCAGCCGGTGTCAACACTGTACTCGAACCCGCGTTGGCCGTGCTCGCCGCCGCTGCCACGGGCGTCGTCCCAATTGTCGGCGAGACTTTCGTCCCCGACTCGGTCCCGTTCCCATTCCCGTTCCCGTTCGCATTGGCGTTCGGCGAGCTCGCAGTCGGGGTAGCCGCGGTCGGTGTATACGGCGAGGACGACGAGGACTTGGGCGTCATCACCCCTGGGGATCCTCCTATGGGCGTAAAGGGTGACCCCGACGATGACGATGACGAAGACGCCTTGGGTGTAGCAGCCGTGGGCGTCGACGTGCTGGTGGGGGAGAACGGCAAGGAGAGGCCGGTGCCGTTGCTCAGGCTGAGGCGCTGCTACATTCGGATTGTAAATGTCAGCACTTCGCTTTACGTCGATTATGAGGTGAGACGCACTTCGATGCCCTCGATACTAGCACCTTCTCGACTATCCCTGCTACTGTTATTTCCTCCATTACTATCCCTCTTGCTGTTATTGTTCTCCGCCTTATTGTTACCGCGCTCCAAAGCACGTTTGCCCACAGGCGCAGGCTTCATCGCAAACTCGTGCGCGCCGGGGACGGGCGGCGGGAGGAAGGAGCTCGAGGGGGAGGGGAAGGGCGACGCGCTTGGGGGCGTGTCGATCGTGAGGGAGAGGGTGGGGTGGGTGTGGCCTTGCGAGGAGGAGTGCGACCCTTGTGAGCCTTGTGAGTGAGAGGAGAAGTCGGACGGGACCCGCTGCGGGGCTTGCGGTACGTGGGAGGATGAATTCGGTCGTGAGGAGGAGGTTGGTCGGGAGGGTGGCTTGGAGGCTGGGAGAGGGTGTTAGCGTCGGAATCGGAGAGCGCACAATCCAAAAGAGGCGGAGACAAAAGAGGCCAGAGTCAAAGACGGAAACAAAAGAGGAAGGTGGAGGCGCTGGTAGTAACAATAGCGGTGGTGCGTGCGTGTGCGTGTACGTGCGCAGCGAACAAAGGCGACCGCCGTCGATGCGATGATAATGTGTATGATGTGTGCAAGACGGGAGTCGGGACGAAGACTCGAGCGTCTGTCCGTGATCGCAGCCACAATCGACGTGTCAAAGACGAAGACGGCAGCGGTGTGGGACGGGTCAAAGACGAATACGGTAACGTGTGGGAACGAAAGGAAATAAAGGTAGTGTGCGAAAGTGCGCAAATAGAGAAGAGAAGAGAGAAGCAAGGGTTACGAGAGGAATTAATTAAGGTGCTGGAGCGGGCGATAAAATTGGGATTGAAAGTGAGGTGAGACGGAGACGGGATGGGCGGTAGGAATAGGAAAGCGGGACGGAGATCAATATCCAGGGAATATAATCAATGGTGGTGAGGATAGAATAGGGAGAGAGGTGCGACGGAGATTGGATGGATTGAATGGATACGATGGAGCGAATGAAGGGATGAATTAAGATAAAAAAGGATCGCAATGAAGCAGATAGCGGTGGCAGAGCGACGACGACTAGACATGTATGCAAAGACGGACGGATTGACGCCCGACGCCCACTACACGCTACTCCCAGATAGCAATCTATCGCAGTAGGGTGGGCGATAGATATATCGATAGGCCATCAGGCGCACATCATCCATCCGTCTAGACAGGTCGCGACCAGCCCACGCCGGGGAGTAACGACCAGCCTGCGGCCTGTAACCACCGCACGGGGTCTAACGGCCGTCCCGTCGTCGTCGTCGCGATGCGGAGCGGGGTATAGCAGAAATAGATGAAAGAAAGGAAAGCGCGGAGCGGGTATAAAAAACGGGATTGGGTAGATGAAATGAGACGAGATGAAGACATAATTGAAAAACGGGTGAAAAATAGACCCGCGGTATAAAAAGATACGCAAATCGTATATGCGCTCAAAAAAGGACCGCACCCGCGCTGGCGCCCGCCCAAAATCCAAAGGAACTCGAAACAGGAAACTGAAGGAAGAACGCGGAAAAAGAGAAAAAGGGAAGAAAAAGAGGTAAGAAATACCACACACCTTTCCCACTCGCCCCCGGCTCGACTGCTGCAGATGCCATCCTGATTCCGATCCGGATTTTCGATCTAGTTTTGCTTCTTCTACTCTTGACGCTCGGTGGCGTTTTCGCTTTGGAGGTAGATGTGAACCTAGTCCTCTCCTTAAATACAGCCCTAGCCTCGTTGATGCGCTTCCCGATGCGCTCGACGTAGATCTTGATTCGAGTGTATACTGCGCTTCTGCTGTGTTTTTCGGTCTGGATTCTCTCGACCTGGAGTTTAACCGCCGTTGCTTCCGATGTAGATGGTAAAAAGGTAAGACGAGAAAAACACGCCTCCTAAAAAGCTTTAAAGTCAATCTCGGCGAAACAAAGCACAAAGCAGCTACGCACGCTTCCCGCAATCCGATCCCTTTCTTTCTTTCGTCCTTTTTATGTTTCCTTCTTTCTTTCGTCCGTTCTTTCTTAACCGCTCTTCGAATTCTTCGGATCCTTCCTTCAGGATCCAGAAATCCCCCGCACGTCAGGTAAGCCGAGAACCTGTTCCCCAGAGATTTTTCCTGCTCGACAACTAGCCCACAAGATCCAGATAGACGGGGTGAAGAAGCAGCAGCAGAGACGGATGTGACTGGCGACAACGATGGCGACGGAAGAGAAGAGGGGCACGTGAGCCACGTAGATGCACTGCGGCGGCTGATGCGGACTCACCGCCACTGATGCGATGTTGCGATGTCGACTTCCTGCTTTATGGTTCAAACGTCGGTTGATTTTCTTTGGATTTCACTTCCGTTGAGCGAATGCGTTAAAATTTTCGGTGCAAGACCAGCTCATCCCACTGTCAACTTATACTCCCCGCGTTGCTGCCTCGGGGCTCGTTGGCCGGACGACGGCGCTAGCGTTCTTTGACCCGAGTCCTTCGATGGAAGGTTAGTTACTCCCTACCGTCGCGTTACAGCTTTGAGGTTATCTTGTGGAGTCTTGTGGAGTGGGCTGCGGCGCAGCGGACTGCCGGAGCTTCCAGCGCAGTGGAGTCGTTGCTGCCATCCTTGCGAAGAGTGACTCGGAGTGCTGTTGATAACCTTTGCTGCTGTAAATTCATTCTCTTCAAGCTCCGGGAGACACAGCCATGCTCCTTCCCGTTAGGCCTGTCGGAATATGGAAGCGCGCAGTAAATTCAATTAAACGGTCATTTCACCTATACCCAAATCCAGGCTCATTAGCACCATCTAAATGAGCCCTAAATGTGCAAGGGAAGAAAGAAGAAAAAATCTATGTAACCCGGCACATGCATGCGTCGCCAGGGAGTCAAACCTCATCCTCGGTCCTACAATCCGTACATTCATTCCCAGACATGGGAAGACCGTACCAAACCGATGCTTCATCTTCATGGTTGCGTCTTGGCTAACCAAGAAACTGATGCCAGAGAATCGATTAAAAAGCTCAATTGCTATCCTATATGCATCGCCGGGGAGTTGAACCCCATCCTCTATCTCATGTAGTTGGTTCCCGCCCACAAGAAGACCGCGGGCTCTGTACCCCACCGATGCTTCAACTTCATCGTTGTATTCTCGCTAAACATAAAGTTAGGCCAGGGAATCGAATGTTTAAAAGCGCCCATTGCAAACGTCTTATGCATCACCATCACCCGGAGTCTCGGTCTGAACTCTAAATTTCTCACATTCAGTTAGGTTACGTTGAGGGCATTAATATTCTCAGTCCCGTGGACCGTGGACTGCATCAGGTTCTGATAATCAGAGAGCTACAGTTCCGCGCTTCAGATATACCTTATTGAAACAAAGTAGCTCAATTCAGCTAAAATTTCTAATCTAGAATCAAAGTGCAAAAGGGATTCCAAGCCTCACCCATCCCAGTCGGAAGGGAGAACGCGGATGTAAACAGAGTCAAACCCGTTTCCCTCAACTCCAACGTTTCTAGTTTCAGGACCTAAGAAAAGAAGTTGCCCCAAGGAATGATAATATGCATCGCCAGGGAGTCGGACCCTGTGCTCCGTTCTTTGTACTACACCCAGTAGAGCTATGAGAATCACAATCACTCAAATGAGTTTGGGCGTAAGGGAAGGTCAGAAAGTGTCGGAGCAGTCGGAGTGTTGGAAACTGCCAAAATGTCGGGAATAATATTACATTCCCACTGACGCCCTAAGCATGAATGAATGGACTTAATGATTAAATTAAATGTGTTTAGTAGGACTTCGCGTTAAATGGCGCAAGATTAAGACGAGGCAGGCATTAAGACTAGAGGCCATTAGGACCAACTGTGTGCTCGACAATAAACCTGAGGTGATCGATTGATTTAGCTCGTAGCTCAAAGTTGATTATAAGTAAGGCTCACCGATGAGGATCGTACTTCGCGTACGTTTTCTGCAGCGCTGCGAAGCCCGAATAGGTTTCGTATACATTTTGGCTGGGGTCACATTCGCTAATGAACAGCGGGAGGCCTGGGCTCGGCGGCGTTCTGATGATAGGTTTAATTCAATGTGCAGGAAAGACGAAGGAGTGAATAAGCACTCACTGTGTGAGCAGGAATCGGAATCCTTCATCGACACCCTTAGGGAGAGTTGTGACCCCGGGGGAGTGGACGATGTTAAAGTTCATCGAGGCGTACGCAACACCGGGATCATTAAACGCCTTGGGGCCAGCGGATTGGCGCGCGGTCCACGCTGAGCGCGGGACAGGGGAAATGACCATGAGCGACGCGAAGAGGTCCGAGTCGAACCTTTTTGTGAAGTTCGCAAGGTGGTTGTAGCCCTCCCAGAAAGTGGCCTCGTCGCCGACCCAGGACGATGATCCGAACTGCTGCCCGTTGCCGCGATCGCCCCCGGGGATCATGTTCGAGATGTCGAAATAGCTGAGAGGAGAAAGCGACTGGAACGTGGGCGGGATTGCGAGGAAGTCGCCGAAGATTCTCTCCGGAAGCTCTGCGCCTTTGTAGAAGAGATAGATAATGTTAGCAGCGACGTCGGTGAGGTTCTTGGTATTCATCACAACCATGAGACCTGCACGGGTCAGTTCTTTATTCAGCAAATATGTGCAATTATTACCAGCATTGGGATCAGTAACTTCGCGGACGTAACGAGCGGAGGCATTACTGACAGCCTCCGAGGCCGATCCAGGGAGCTACAGGGTGCTAAGACCAAGCAAATGGAAGGTAAAAACCCAGACTCACGACGAGAAGCCCACCGAACCAGTCCTTCTGGTCTTTGTTTCCGGTGTGAGCAGGGTAGAGTTCATAACGAGTGACAATTCCAAAACGATTAGCGCCGCCTTTGAGCGCGACAAAGAGGTCCGAGTATTCGTTTGTGGCCGTTGCGGTCAGCAATTGACCGGTGACCAGGACAACGTCGATTTCCTTGATTAAATCTGCAGACCAGCCATACAGCGGCGACACGAAGCTGATTCCTCCTCCGAGGAGAAGTCCCGTTCCAACATCGCTGGTTTAAATCAGAGAAGAATACAGACAACACACAGGCGGCGTACCTGGATCTACCGCCCACAACGGAAACTCCGTAGGGCTCGACGGCGGTCATTACATCGCCCCAGTGCACCCCAGGCTGAACGGTGATCGTGTCGGTCGCAGGACTGTACGACGCGTTTTTCATGTGCGTAAAGGCGATTAGGACGCCGTCGCTGATACTGAGGTTGGAAATATGAACCGATGTACTCCTCGGTCCAAGACTTATGTGAGACGCACCTGTTCCACCCAACCATGGCACTGTGAGCCCCGGATTGAACAGCATAGTGCGATCCAAATTTGACGATTTGTTTCATGGCAATCTGCACGTCGGAGGCGGAGCGAGGATAAACGATGCACGTTGGCTGATCAAGAGAGTTGAATAGACTCCAGGGCCCCTGTGCAGTGGCATTATATTCCGCCCCGGACGACTCTACAATTGATGACCCCAAGGCGAAGCGGATTGAATCGCACGCGAGAGAGGCGGCTTTGCCAATTTGTGGGCCAGAAACATCGTTGGCCGACGCGCTGCTGGAGGGATCCTGTGCGGAGACCACGACGAGAGAAGTGATATAGACGAGGAAATGGTCGAGCAGCATCTTGGACCTGACATCGAAGTAGATAAGTACGAGATATTTATCAGGGCCGACGCGTATCCCACTTTGGAACGCCGGCGGCGGTGTGTCCAGGCAAGCATTGATACGCTGCCGCGAAACACCTGCCCAGGCGAATTGGTAACCAGTTTGCAACCTCTTGCAACGTTGTAAGAAGAGGATCGAACTTGGTTGTTGAAACTTATTCAGGCAGAATTCTGGCAGAGATGCATCGAACCAGAGAAAACGAATGCTGAAAGTTGCGCATTGAAAGCCTAACCATTCCAAAAGTCAACTAACAAAAATTATAAATTAAAAAATCGTACCACTCGGATTTGCCGACGTGCAGATCCCGGTGCGCGCTTTCCCGGTCGGCGGCCGCCCGGGCACCTACCCTTCGGACATTTTTCGCGTTGCGCAACCTTGAGCCACAAAATCCGGAGAAAAGAAACCAAAATTATTGGACTCGATGATCTTGTTCACCCGTAAATCCGACATGAATTTCAGAATCCTCAGAATCATGCGACCTAAGCCTTTCAGCAACCGGTGAAAAAACGGAAAAACCAGCTTAAAGCGGAGACAAGAGACAACGGAGGCCGCGGAAACGCAAACCAAACGCAAACAGCTGGAAGTCACCTATGCAACACGCAGGTTACTTGCGAGAAACAAGATCATGTCTCCTTGCACATCTGGAGGCCACATGGTGATTGGCTGGCCGCTGGTGATCAATAAAGTTGGCACACGGTAATAGATATTAGAAGTGCTCTGGTACTCAAGAATCAAGTGATTAGATTCGTGAATATTCTGGGACAATACCAGACTCACAAACTGAGCACTGGCTCCGGCTACTTCAGAGCATCGCGCTGCTGATCCCGAAGGACATTCCAGTCAGGGAGACCGAATATACCAGGCAGGCTATGCCAGAAATGGCTTCTGGCAGAGATGTGCGCGGCTTGCATGAACCTCAAGCACGCACCACAGGCTCCAGCGTCCTTCAAAATATCCCAGTCTTCGTCGTCATTCACCAAGAATAGAACGATGATCTTGTCAGTCCGGAAGTGCTCGGAATCGTGACGAAAGTGGGTTCGCGCGGCTAGGCAAATTTCCGGGGTTGTGCAAAACGGAATTTCGGTGGGCGTCAAGAAGAAACTGAGCATTCTGCTCGTCCAGGTCGTCTCTATCTCGTGCAATGCCCGTATGCATAGCAGGATGTCGGCCTGCGAGAGGGAACAATGGTCGCCGCGGATGGTGACACCTTGAAGTATTTCCTGCAATTCACGTCCTGTGCAAGCGAACAGTGCGATGGGTAGAATCCAATCTGCCGAGACTTCTCGAGCGAGACTCACCAGCGGAATGGCATGGCAGTCCCAATCTTCCCTGCCTTCCCACTCTTCAAGATCGGCTGGAAAGTGATTGGAGACATGGATGAGGGCGCGTTTTTTGAGGGGATCGACTTGATATTTGTGACTGAGTCGAAGAATGCCGGCCACGACGTCAAAATTGGCATTCGAAGGGTATGCGTCAAAGAAACTGGGAGGATGTCAGAGAGTATGCAAAATAACAAGTGTCGCTCACTCATAGTGGAAGATTGCCTTTAGGAAATAGGTGGTATCGAGTGCCGTGTCCATAAGGCGCACGAGAGGGCATCCGTCTAATGTTTCGCCGCCCTCCGGCTGCGGAAACGCAAACATGTCGGAAAAGACGGGAGACTTCGCGGCCAATATCCCCGAAAAGACGCGGTACAGGCGATTTTCGGTCTGGACGACCAGTGTGCCATCTGTAAACCATATATAGAGACTCTTCCCGGATGAGTTCAAGTGTGGCTGCACTCTGCATGGCAGGCAAATCGCGATGGAAGGTAAAAGTGGAGGGCAAAAAAGGTGTGCACTGCCTCCGGCCCGGGCATCCGTAATCGCATGGAGTTGGGATGCTCCAGATAAGATAAGATAAACGGCTCAAACACTCAATAGCTAGCAATAGCTTCGGTGACGTTCTTTACACAACTCTTGCATTAAAAAACAGTCTGAACTGAAGTCACGATTGGGGCGATTTCTACCACAGTGACTGCAACGTTCGCTCCGAAACTCATAACAAGATTGAAACCAGTCGGATACATCCGATTCAATCCATTCATACAGCGTAGATAACGTAGTTGAAATAATGATAAATCTAAGTCAGTGAAAGTCTATGTGGAATTATTGTTGTTGATTAGTGAGGCCGGTATAGAATGCGTGGTAAGCGTCCAATCAATCAAGGGTCCCATTTTCCCTCCATATCTAAAGGTTTACGGCTGGCGATCTGGGGATGTTGAAAGGTTTCCGTATCAAAAGATCCGCTTCCCGGCGACTCGATTGCGTTGGCTTTTCTATATCTGTTCCAGGCTTTTGTTTGGAGATGACGCTTGAGGGCGAGTCCGTGAAGTGTGTGACTGGAATTGAATGAGTCCAGTTACTAATACGAAGGAGGAAAAATAGGCACCTGATGCTTGTAACTAGCTCTCTCAACGTCGGGTGAGGATTCTCTGTCAAGACCTGGACTAGTGCCTGCAATTAAGTAAATTTAATCAGAATTAGATGTGGATGCGAACGCAAAGTGAACACGAACCCGTGTCATGCTCATTCCCTCCTCGTTCTCCCAGCTCAACTCCGAGTCCTTGCACGACCCCAAAGAGATCACATCGGCGAGTTCCCCGTCCGGAACCTTAGTGCAAAAGAGCGAGGTATCCTCATTCGGCCTTCGGCACCAGCCCTGGCAATACTGCGACAGCGGACTTTCGTACAGCGTACCCTCAGTGGACAGCGCGAGGGTGTCGGAAGTGAACCAAGGTTTTGAAGACGGGGAGCACACAGCGGATACTGGATTGTTCTCCTTGTTGTTGCTCAGTTTGCTATCCCAGAGCTTCAGTGGAGGTGGTCGGCGCAAAGCTGCTCGGGAAGCAGGGGAGACGTAGGGAAGTTGGCCCGACTCTGCCACTGCTGTATCGCTGGTCGATCCGTCGAAAGGTATATTCCATGGCGCAGCCCTATATCCCCTGGGACTCAATGGGCTGCGAGGACTCTGCCAATGAGAATGCACGGGACTGTGCAGGGTGTCGATTGGGCTCCGTTGTCCGCGCATACAGGTCGGTGAGAGCTGATACGCGGTGCAGGGGGACTCCGCTGGGAGGGCCAGGCGTCGCACTGTCGATGCTAGGTTAAAAGAAAGCTCCGATCTCACAGGAATATTCAAACGCACCGATACCATTCCGCAATTCGTCGCTCCTACGTTTTCCTTTTGATAGCCATGGCACAAAGACGCGATTGCACCGGACGTGCTCGAGGTCTGAGTGGCTTGTCAGTACGTGCTTGAATAGATGGGGGGAATCAGAGTGCTGCTAACCAAGTAGAGAAGCAGAATGGCAGGAGTCGAAGACAGCGATGAGAGATGAGCCGGCCGGCAGCGTGTCTACAAGACGAGCACGGAGTTCCTGGTGCGGAGGCATGTGAGCTGTAATCGCGTAACACTAAGAAGGGTCCTCACATTGTCCGTGATCATGCGATCCTCTCCGTCCAATGGAACAATACCTGGAAAGAAAGGGTGTGAGAAGTTTGGTCCCTCATTAGACAGCGGGTTCCTCCTACATTCATCCAGCCCGTCCTCTTCAGTGTTATGGCGGTTCGGGACTTGAATAGTGTGTCCGCAGTCTAGTGTATGTCTCCGGTCAGCGCAAATAAATGGAAAGATTGGAATTGAGAATCACATTGAAAAAACAATTTGTCCCCCTTCTGGGCGCCATTCACAAGAGTATCGATGCTGCTCATCTTGCGGCCGAGGTAAGCCACAAGAAGACAAGGATTCCTTGTGTGAACTCACTATGTTTTTCCGATCCGGCTGCATATTTTCGGGAATTCCGTCATCAACGAGAACTTGTATATTCTCCTCTTGGTATCCATAACTCTCGATGAGTAGTGTTTTCATCTGGTATACGTCTTGATGCGGTCCGTGGAGGGGGCGGTAGTCTTCGACGGGCGAGGAAAGCCCGTTTATTCCGATGAGTAAGGCCTTCTTCTGCGGTCCCCGGTCTACTCGGGAAGACGACGCAGCGGGCGCGTCAAATTCTTGGGCAAGGGGGGAAAACATGCTATAGGATGCTGAGTGTTCACATCGATGGGAAGTTGCAGTATTATATACGCACCTCTCTGCCTTTACTCGAGTCGGTTTTGATTTGCAACCTGACGTGGATGGAAGTGGATCAAATGCAGGCGATAGTCGACTTGTCGACCTGGTGCGGTAGAAGCTCTGCATACGAAGGATTGAGTGAGTTGGAAGTGATGAGTATGAGAAAACGATGGCAGGATTGTAGGTCCTCTTCTGGATAAATATCAAAAGAACTTTGTTCAAGGACGACCATCGGCGCAATGCTGGCCCGATCTCTAGCCAAAACGCGATCTTTGTGATATTGCGTCCACTGCCTCAACAGCGGCGAATACGGGTTTGGTGGAAATCTTGTACGAAGAAGAGGATTTGCAGCAGGATGCTGTACGGTGACGGCATGTGCGACAGTTTCAAGATGTGAGCTTGAAATTCGAAAAGGCCCTCGAATTCCGCGAGCACATTGGGCTGGTCTAAGTGAAAAAGGACAGGGTGAACGCAGCAGAAATTCAAATCTTGTCTCCCAGCAACGAACTGAGAAGCCGCCGCTGGTCATACCCGGTCATTCGATGTAGATATAGAATGTTGCGATGCAGCGATGATCATTTATAGTGATGTGATGCCTGAATGTCGGATGTATAGCGGAGGAAGCAGAGTAAGTTTGGAAACCATCCGGCGTAGGAATAGAAACTGGTTGGAGCTAGTCGCCACTCTGGAGTCGCCGGATCTGCCCTGGCTTGGTGTATTCAATTAAGGGCACTGCTTTGAGCGGCGATCCAGATCCGCCCATGTCCGTGATGAGGAAGTAGGTAACTTAGTAAGTTGTCAGAGTCTTCGGAAGAAAGTTGGTTACCGACAATGGTGCGGTTTTTTGGCCGCGTCTGTCTGCCGGCCGCCGCAAAATCAGGAAGCCGATCGACCGTACGTGTAGGAGACATTCGCCCTGTGGTTTTGGCGCCAACGATGCTTGTTCAATTCAAAGAGATAGCCCTCGGAGACATAGAGGCCGACGACGCGTTACCAAGCCACAGCCCACAACGAAACAGACGGCGGATAGTATACGCCCGGGATAGAGATGGAAAGTTTTTGTAACGGATTTGAAAGCATTGAAGATTCAGGGCTCAATACCAAAAGAGACCGTAAAAAGCACGAAAGTAACTTGACCATTGCTTGACGGTCAAGGTCATAGAAGAGTCGAGTCACCACCGGGCCGCCACCGGCACCGCGACCACATGTTTAACGCGCCCACGTGCAGATATTCCCGTGCTTGCGTGTTCTCGCGGCGCGCTACGCAGAATTGACACAGAAAAGCTTCAAAATCCTTACCAATCCATGTGAATCATCAGCTACGCACTCGCTATTCCAGTTTCCTTTCCAGCTTTCTCGTTTTTGGACACGGGGCATATTCCTGAAGATAGTAAGCCGGCGCTTGATATGTACTACAGCAAAATCTATGATGATGGCAGTTTCTGACCATAAATTCAGGGCCAACCGTACATAACATACGACGCGACACGTTACAGCGAATGTCATGAACGTCGGCGGTGTTTTGGAAATGGCAGAGAGAAAAAGTAGGGACCATTACTTCTCGTGAATTTTGTTTCTCATTCTCCGACAAGTTCCTTTTCCGATTTCGACCCCGTCGCCTTTTTCGGTCTCAATTCAGGCGCATCAGCGACAACTGATGGCATCGGCCATCATCTGATCGCCGCAGTTTGATGCGTACTTTGTGATCGCCGTTTCGAATTTCCGAACAGGTGAGCTCTACTCCGTCGGGGAACGCTCGTTCGATTCTTATCACGGCTATTGGTTCAATTGAAAATAGCGAAGCCACACCGACATTTAGACTTTCGTGAGAGTTGTTCTCAGAGTTGCCGGTTGGGATCTTTCAATTACCTTGGAACTGCAGCCAGAGATGTTTCCGGGGTGTGTAGGTCGGTAGCAAAAAAAGGCCAAAACTCTCACCGACTGTGCAGAAACAATATCTGCACCACAGAATGGCTAATGAGGCCACCGCGAATATTGACAAGTATTACATTGTTATCCTTTGTTATCCTGTTTTAGAAAACCTGCGGCTCCTTCCCAGAGCTACTACTTCTCTCCTTCGATGTAGAGGAGGTCGAAGTGTCGTGCATCATGATCGCCTCCGTTCCGCCGCCGGTCGGCGGTGCTGTGGTCTGAGCGAGGTTGAAGTTCGGAACGGAGACGATGTTGCTGCCGTTCGAGAGCATGTCACGCAGTTGGTCGCGGCTGATGAAGTGGTCCATCATCGTCTAAAGTCATTATAAAAGGTTAGGAGAGTGAAATACAGTGGGAGTGCAGGGAATAAGCGCACATGCGTGTAGATACGACCGATGGGGAGCGCGAAGAGCGCAATCATGTACGTCCCAGGAGAGAAACGGAAGGAGAGCAGCGTTCCCAGCGCGAACACCGCTGTGATTGCAATTAGTATGATTAAATTTGGGTGGGGCAGGCAATGTGTAGTACGCACCCGTGAAGAATCCAGATTGCACCGCCGTGCGGATGAGTCGGTTGATCACCCTGTCCGTCTTCGCGAAGCTAGTGCGCGATCGAGAGAACATTATCGACATGATGGCTACGGGTCACTGGTCAACGGTGTTTCAACATTGAACAAACTCGAGCGACGTACCTGCAATTAACACATCAACGGCACATTGGAGTGCGAGATTGGCCTCGACAATCGGCTGAAGCGCAACAAGTTTCGCGAGTCTGGGGGAGAAGCGTCACTTTAGCGCCTTTATTTGTGAGACTGCTGCAACGCACTCTGAAAAAATCCAGGACTCAATTGCCGCGGCGGCACCGATCCCACATGTCGCGAGGGCGGTGACCAGCAGCGAGCCGACCAGAATTTTGCTTTTGGTGAATATGTATATACGCCAGGACTGGAAAGTCTGGTTTACTAGTGCGAGAACAGCTGTAGCTGGCGGAGGTTGAGCATAAAACCTGGCCGTGTTGGGCATGATAACTTACTGAGGGCCGTGAAGGGATACGGCCATAGGCTGACTATACGGGAGTGAGATGGGTCTTTAATGGCGAGTTAAAGCTCTTACTCGCAACGACGCCTGAATTTGCGAAGTTCCTAAGGACGCACATGAACTCGTGCTTCCACTCGAGACGGTCGTCGCTCACGTTACACAGTAAAACCTGAATTGTATTGTCAATAAAATATCTGGGGATGACGGAAACGCCTACCAAGACATGTAAATAACCGCTGCTGCCTGGGTGGCATTTACGATGAAAAGAAAGGCTACCAAGGATCTTCAAATGATGAGACCCGGAATGGAGCAGAAGATATCGACAACACACCTGGTCCACCAAGGATCCTGGTACTCTGTGGCGTTTTTGCGACTGAATAATCTCGCACCGCAGGTATTTATGACGCACTAGAAGTCCAATATGTGAAGAATTGAGACATGATGACGCCCGTCAGGTAGGTATTGACTGAGAAGATAACTCAGAAAATTTGTGCTGTCAAAGGACGTATCAAACGCACTCGTTACTCCGAGCAGGGTGAAGCCTGCATCCATCCATCAGCATCAACGTTAGATTCAGGAACGTAGCGCACGCACCAATAGTTTGATCAAACTCCCCCATAGATACTATGAACACAAAGTTGGAGGAAGCAAAAAAAAATGAATGGGCGGGCAGATTTGAGGCAAGGCGTCCTGAGCGAAGGTCAGTCTTCTTAAAGCCATCGCGAGACGATCGTGTGAAGCGGACAAGTTGCGGGCAAGACCCTTGGCATGACCGATTTTTAGTCCTCACTACAATGAGAAGATCTAGAACTTGGAAGGATAGGGGTAAGTTGAAACCCTATACAACCGAGGGAAGCCTCCGAAAGCATGTATATTGGGCAAATCATCTCCATTCAGCGATATCCACATGCTACGACGCAGCGGGACCAAAGCGGGACCTCTTCGAAACTCTTCGAACTCACGCAACTTTATTCCTCAGTGACTCTGCGAGCTTGCGGGACGGATAGATTTCGTTCGGCATATTTGCATGTACTTCAAAGTTTTAACGGTTCGAGTTGCATATTCGATACTTACTTGGCGCCGTGTAAGCCAGGCGAGTTGTGTGGGTAAATGTCGACATCGGTGGAGATTATTCCGGATCACCGGACCGTCATCTCCGCTCATGACTGCCACCTTCTTCCGGAACTATTTACTAGCGTCTGTCGACTCTGTGGCATTGAATGTAGTGTCCTTTGCCACCACTAACCAAGCTTCTGCCTTCAAGATCTGCGCTCAATTACACCTCTTCTGGCAGCTTCTGTCCCTCTGACCTTGGGTTCCATCAATCTCTCAGACTAGTCTAAGCGATGTTACTACAGAAACCGAAGTCCATCGGCTGGAAAAGTCCGCGCATCGGGTCAGGTACAGGCGGACAAGATCCATGGTAAACGATGACCCAAGCCGACCGGGCGCCGCAGCGGTTTAACCCAGGTACATAGAGGCGTCGGCCCCAATAAATATTCCTGTCCTCAACCAGCTCAACGAGGTCTAAAGTATCATGCTGCTGGTCCGCTTTCTCCTCTGTACTACTTCCCTCATCGCGGTTTCTGCTCAGAATTCTTCCGACACGCAAGCTGTAAAGCCCTCGTCTCGCGCATGCGCCGCGATTCGTGTCACCTTAGGGTCGTCAATCGTAGAATCGTCTGGGTCGGGATATACTGCTACAGCGCAGGGGCCATGGAGTCTTTTCAACTCTCTTGATCGGCCAACATGCATTGTCTATCCTCGCGTGGCGTCGCATGTTCAGGTCGCGATGCAAAGCATCTTGAATTTTGGATCCCACTACGCCGTGCAGGCTGGAGGTCACAGTGGAATGGTCGGGTGGAATAGGTACGTTTTCCGTAACGCCGATGGAAGAGCTCTTGAAGTTATGCTACCCCCCACAGTATCAGTGACGGCGTCCTGATCTCGTTTGCCCGCATGACAAACGTGTCGTACAGCGCTGTAACCGACACAGTCACAGTGGCGCCTGGGGTACACTGGGGCGACGCAATAGCCGCCATTGAGCCTTACGGAGTGACTG
This sequence comes from Mycena crocata, assembly GCA_029281795.1. Taxonomy (NCBI): domain Eukaryota; kingdom Fungi; phylum Basidiomycota; class Agaricomycetes; order Agaricales; family Mycenaceae; genus Mycena; species Mycena crocata. The sequence continues at coordinate 532,351 of JARJCP010000042.1, read as the reverse complement.
TAATTGGGGGTAGAGCAAGGTACGAACATCGCGTATTCCTTGCACTCGTCTCTGAGTTGGATCAGGGATATTGGCATTGGACTTCTCCTTGGAGGCGGAGTTAGTTTCGTCTCGCCCCTGTACGGCTGGTCTGCCGATTCAATCAAAGAGATGGATGTCGTGCTGGTCACAGGCCAATTGGTGACGGCAACCGCAACAAATGCATATGCGGACCTCTTTCGCGCGCTGAAAGGCGGAGCTAACCGTTTCGGCATTGTCACTCGCTACGAACTCTACCCGGCTCATACGGGAACGAAAAAGGATTGGTTCGGCGGTACCATTGTGGTGAGTCGTAGGTTTTTCGTCGTTGCTCTGGCTTTTCTTCTGACCTTTTATAGTACCCCGGATCGTCCTCCGTGGCCCTCAGCAATGCCTCTGCTCGTTACGTCCGCGAGGTTACCGATCCCAAGGCTGGTAAGAGCAGTAAATATTCAACCAGTCACCAGCTGAACCTGTCCAGCTCTCATCGTGCTGATGAATACCCAGAATCTCACGGCGCCGGATTCTAACATCATCTATCTCTTCTACAAGGGCGCGAACCTTCCATCCAGCATCTTCGGCGACTTCCTCTCCATCCCTAGCGCGTCGCAGTCGCTTTCCGCGCTCAGCTACTACGAAATCAGCAACCTCATCCCCGGGGACGCCCGCGGCAACGGGAATCAATTCGGCGCATCTTCGTGGGTCGGCGACGAGGCCACTTTCCTCAACGGGTATAACCACCTCATCAACTTCACGCGTACATTTGAAGCCGAGCTTCTCGCGTCATACATGATCATATCCCCCATCCCACGGTCGCAGTGGACGGCGAACACGGCGGGTGGGGCGAACGCCATCGGCGATCCCGGCGTCGCCTATGCTGCGATCAACTTCAACCTTATATACCCAGCCGGGGTCACGACGATCCCGAAGCGCGTCAATGATGGGTTCAAACTGTTGCTTTCGCAGTGCGTGTTTATTTCCTACCTGCACGCGAGTATGTTGAATTTAATCCTGTTCAAATTTTTAAGAACGCCGCCGAGTCCAGGACTCCCGCTATTCGTAAACGAGTGTGATGCGAGCCAGAATGTATTCAAGACTTATCCGAGATTCTCTGCGTTGCAAAAGACGTACGCCAAGTACGATCCTCAACGGTTAGTGGGCAATATTATATCTTGACCTGCGAATTGATGAACCATGATCCTGAATAGATTTAACGTCGGGCACACAGCAGGCCCTATTGGCCTGTAGTTCCGACGCCACAGTGTCATCTGTACATACGCGACGTCATCGCAGGCCTTGTTTCACCGATATCGATTGTTCCGTGCCACACATGAGCAACCCTGAATGCAACTGCAAACATTCCCGAGCACCTGCTGTTGTACCTCTGAGCGAAATGAGCCGTGCGATGCCTTGAATTTACTGCGAAATTGGAAACCGGGTAGTACCCATTGATATTGGAGGTATTGATCTTCATCGACGGAGCTTCCCAGTGAAGTAGTTCACAAATTCAGCTACACGGCGATCACAAACTACGCCTCAATCGCGGCAAGTTATAGCGGATGAGTTCAATCTCAATGATGCGCCACATAGAGTAGATATATCCGGATCAAAGTCTCAATGCAGGTGCCGCCGTCCTTCTGCTGGAACAACTTCGCTGAAAGAATGAAAGTAAGTACCCCGGTCAAGGGAATACATCTAAACAACTGACCCGCACCCACAAGAATATTGCCCAGGATGTGGGTCCGAAGGGGTCCCGCTTGTCCTGCCAAGTTCCAACAGACCGCTTGTATCCTGACGTGCGGATATTGTTGAATGGACTCAGATATAATCTGCCAGTATACATGTGTTCGCAGACTTCGCTCGATCTTATGAGATTTCCTTTACTGGTCCCACGCGGTTTACGTGAGGTCGATGGTAGCGAGGGAGTAAAAATCGATATCCGCTTCACACGCTTGTCTCCGTCAACTGAATGCGCTGTACGTTACTATACATCACCGCATACCTTTAAAACGACGGACCTTCAATCGGTACGCCCCGCCCGCCTATTCGTTTTTGCTTCCTGTCTGTGCATAATGTCTACGGGGGAGTTCGATCAGACTATTGGTATGCGGTACATTCACCAGTCCGAGAGTTTATACTGATTGGTGCAGGTTTCACCCTGCTGGCAGTAACGAGTGCGGTTGCTATCTTCCTTGACAACAACAGTTTTTGAGCGGATTTTCTCAGTTAACACCTACCTAACGGGCGTCATTATGTCCCAGTTCTTCACGTATTGGATGTCCAGTGCGTTACAAATGTGTGTGCGGTGCAAGAGCACTCGAGCCTAACTTCGTCACAGAGTACGAGGATCCCTGGTGGACCAGGTGCGTTGTAAATATTACGATGTCTATCTCATTTTTTGATTCTTTCAAGATCGCTGGTGGCCTTTCTTTTTATTGTCAACGTCACCCAGGCTGCAGCGGTCATTTATATGTCCTGGTAGGTAGCTTGAACGTCGCTAGCGATTTTGCTGACAATCTCATGTAGGTTCTACTGTGTAACGTCAGCGAAGGCGTTTTGAAGTGAACCAGAAATTAATGCGTACCCTCAGGAATTTCACAAATCCCAATGTTGTGGCGAGTGAGTATTTTAATCTCCAGTCAAGTCCTAGCTGACTCTCACACAGTTAGTCTATGGCCGTATCCCTTCACGGCTCTCAGTAAGATACACTTGCATACGTTGAGGGTTTTGTACCTGACTTTCTCTAGCGACCGCTGTTCTCGCGCTGGTCACTCAGACTTTTCAAACCTGGCGCATTTACCTCTTCACTAGAAGCAAACTTCTCGCCCTAGTTCTACTGGTCACCGCGCTTCCGACCTGTGGGATTGGCGTCGCCGCCGCAGTTCAATCGTGGATTTTTTCAGAGTGCGTCGCTCACGGTCTCGGAATATAGTGTGCTGACCTGATAGTATCAGGCTCGCCAAACTTGTTGTGCTTCAGCCGATTGTCGAGGCCAATCTTGCGCTCCAATGTGCGGTTGATGTGGCTATTGCCAGTAGGTTGCTTCAAACCTGAGGGAAGTAGCGCGTTCACAGGCGGCGCCCAGTCATCATGTCTGTAATGTTCTCCAGATCACGAACCAGCCTCCCGAAGACGGACAAGGTGATCAACCGGCTCATTCGTACTGCAGTACAATCCGGGTCTTTTACCGGTAGGTTCTTGCAACCTTGACATTGCCTGAACCAATACAATATAATAATAATTGGCTTGATTCTAGCGGTGTTCGCACTGGGAACCCTGCTTTCCTTCCGCTTCTCGCCCGGGACGTACATGCTTGGCCTCTTTGCCCTCCCCATTGGTCGTATCTACACCCATGTGTGCTCGCTCCATCTACCCCGCTGCATTTCCTCTGCTAACCTTTCCAACACAGACGATGATGGACCATTTAATCTGCCGTGACGAGCTACGCAACATGTTCTCGAACGGAGGGGGCATCGTCTCATTTCCGGTCTTCGACCTTGCTACAGCGACCCTCAACTTTAACCTCAACACGGCGACTCCGACCGGTGGAACAGAGACAATCATAATGCAAGACACAACCCCGGCCACTTCGAAGGACGGAAATGGTTCGATGGCTGTTGGAAAAGAGCGTCAGAAGTTCTAAAAGCAGGAAATTATCGATACTTGTCAATTACTAGTGGTTGTACTATTGATCCCAACGGGCCGCAATTTGCACAACGGGTTGCAAAATACCCACATAGTAGCATAGTAGAATTAAAGCCGCTGCCAATCAACTTTCGCACTCCTCGGGTTGATTGAGGCTGATTGAATATCGCTTCGTGAAGCGGATGACAGGGCAGTCTCACGCGATGGAAATTCGACGTCTCGGGTTGGCACGATCTTCAGAACCAAGATATCGATTCTGATCGGCGAACTGTACCCAGTGAGATGGTTCAAAACTGTTCAAAAGTTCAACTGCACAGCGATCAAAAACTGCGCATCAATTGTGGCGATCAAATCGTAAACGATGGGATCAATCCCGAGCTGATGCGCCCACATTCAGGACAAAAAGGGTTAAGAGGGTTAAACACGAACTTCAACCAATGCTGTCCGCGGTCCTACGGCTCTCTCATCTTATGACCGGTATAATACGCGGTGAACTCCGTGAGACAGTGAGTTGGGTGGTGCCTGGGGCGGTAAGGTGAGGTTTATAATGGCACGATGATGCATTTATCGTAAATCGTCCGCTAGCTTCAGAAGCGAGAGACAAGTACTTTAGTATACATTCTTATTCAACTTTTCCGCTCGGTGAATCCGAATTACGCGCGCCAGATCGATTAAAACCAACAATCTGTATGGTTTCAATGAGTTGTAGTACTCTGTAGAATCAGACGGAATGCGCACAATCCAAAACCCTGCAGAGCCATGGCGACTATGTACATTGTTCTGTACTGGCGCCAGGCGGAGCGGCAATCACCTCGACTGACCCTTCCGCTGTAGGAGCAGCTGCCATCATCAACGCCCCAGCTCCCGTTGAGTGAGGGGAGAATACCGAGTGCGACGGCGTAGCACGGGATTAGGAGGAGACTGTCGAGAAGGATAACAGCGAGAGAAGCTATGGGCTTGTTGGCGAGCTTAAGGATGATGACAATGACGAAGTGTCCGCTCTCGATCGCTGCCTGGCGAATTGTTAGCGCTCTTGATGGGTTGACTTTACGAGCGAGGACTTACAATAATTATCGCAATCATAGGCCCTATGGCACCGATTCCGTCGGTGTAAATTTCTTCAAAGCGACGTAAGGGAACGACTGACTGAAAGCTGGTGCACTTACTGTCTTGGATGGCAGAGCTCGCAATATAGCCCATGGTGCCGAAAATGACGACGTTAGCAAGAAGTGCGGGAAGAGACAGGGCATAACTGATGATGTGTGGCATGATGAAGAACGGGGACGTCTTAGAAGCTTGGGAGATTGCTTGTCTGCCTTTATAGCTCGCTGGACAGCCCTGTTCTTGGCAGGACCGAAGATCTTGGCCAAATCTATGAAGGGCGGTGCAGGCACATCATAGATCATCCATCCAACAGCTTCCAACAGCTTCCAACCGAGTTTTCAGTTTAAATAATTACTCTTTCGTCTTGGTAGAGAACCCTTCGGTGACGAGAAGGAATAAAAACTGCCCGCTCATCCAATGATTCATCTTCCCAAGGTCTCATGCTTAGGATCTTGGTGAACTTTGGACATAAATGTAGCTTATAATACCCTTATATGCTCCTCAGCTCTTGTAGCGCTGAATCTCAAGGCACCTACTTAACTTAGCACCGTCCTTATTTTTGCTCTCGGTTTTCAGTTGTTCTTGGTCGGTTTTGAAATTTTGCCGCGACAGTTGAACGTTGACCGGCGACTGTTGACATGAAACCAAGCGAAGTGTCTCCATCAAACGCATGTGGCCGGCCATATAATGCCGCTCGACTCTCTGACTGTAGATCTGTTCTTGTGCATATTTTTTCAACCAGATGTCTCCCGCTTGCTTCCGCTTTTCCAACACGTAGCCATGTAAGTTCCATATTTCTTTTTTGACCATGAGAGATTACAAGATCTTGGTGATTTTATTACTAGGTACTGACGCTTGAATAGTGTGTTACGGTGCCGTTGAAAGTACACTACCGACTTCAACCACTTTTGAAGTTGCCAGGCAAAAACTAGGCGAGAATCAACTATTGGTGTTAAGAGCATGCACAAATCACCTTCAGAAGAACGACAAAAAACAAATCTCCCTTGAACAAACAGCAGGCAGCGGCGGGGAATCGAACCCAAAGGTGAGTGACTGCTTCACGTACACGGACGGGCTGCGGGCTCCATGCCCCAACGATGCTCGGTGCATACAACAATGTGTGCATTATTCCCGATGACCATACGCGATACAACACACCCGCCAATTAAGTTCCATTGAAATACTTATGTGTAATTGCGGAAGTTCCAAAACACTTAATATTCACAGCGAACCCCGAGAAAGGTTACTCAATCCCGGTTCGTAGTAGGGAACAGCGTATCACGGAAGTATGAGTAGGCACATCGCAATCAGATAATGGCAAATTGAAGCGTCTCGGGGGACCGTTGACCAGTTTTTCAGAATAGATAGTACTTCGAGGTGTATTTGACGGAAATCGGGTCCGATCCGGGTACGCACTGCGAAGCCACGTCAGGGAGAATCTGTAAGATCCTCTTCTTCCAAATAATATACACAAAATAAACTCACCGAAGTCGGGGGCTGCCCGCCTACAGTGTCGATGCGGAAAACCGCTTTTGCAAGGTTTCCCTGCACGCCGTTCAAACTGAGCCAATCGATGTCCTTGGCGGTACCGGTGGGGGCGGGAATGCCACCGACCCTGGCCCCAATCACAAATGCGCTGGGGTCGTTGACTATCGCGGTAAAGTCCCAAATGGGCGAGATTCCCGTCCCCGACGGCGAGACGACGAAGTAGTGGAACTGTTGGGTTTGAATTCATGAAATGAATCAGACAGAAGAAGAGGAAGGGGGAGCGTACGCCGAGAAGGTCTTGGGCCCCGACGCGGCGGCCGATGGAGGTGGCCGTGGTAGCCTCAGAAGCCTCGGTCCAGATATTGAAAGCCTTGGCTTGAATGGTTGCGAATTCGAACTGCTGGTCGAGGCAGGAGAGGTCCAGCAAGGACGCAACGGCGCCGATGGAGCTGGCAGGACGAACCCCTCCGTGTCAATGCACTGGGCAGTGGACAGATCATGAATGAAGCTCACATGTAGGTAGATGTGGCGCTAGAGCAAGTATAGTTCTGGATTCCCACCCCGAGCATGACGAAGATGGGCGGGGTGCTGGGGGCGACCAGCACTGTCTGGTTCGCCGGCAGGTCCATCGCCGCCTGCGACGCATCACAGTAATCATCGTCTTTGCGTGCGGTGGGGCTCGCGGAGACGAGAAGCGCCACAGACAGGAGAGCGCAGAAGAGTGGAACGGTGAACATGTTGATAGAATGCAACAGACAGAGGAAGGTAGGTGAAGGGAACCCTGCAGCCTGAAAATTCCGTCCTGTTTTTGTACTGTGAACCACTAACACCCTCATTGGTTGATGTCAATTCGTGCAGAGAGCAGAGACGGTGACATTCTCACCTATGAGATCTGGATTTCCATCCAGGGAAAATCGTTCCACACCGCTGTAAGAAATGGATGAAAGCCTTCTCTGCGGAGTTTGGGTTTCCCATTGTACGGAATGCGGCAGTAAGCACGCATACAGTTACTACAATTCATCGAGGTCTAGAGCGTCTCTGTGGACCGAGGAATTCATCAGTCACTGAGGAGAAGACACAAGTCGTCCTTCTTTGCGGATCTTGAATCCATGAATTTCGCGGAATTGCGGGGCTAAAGGGGGGTTATGAACTCACATGGGACGAGCAGCACGTTTTTTCTTCCCTCAGGAAGCTATGAAGCTGATCTTCCGTTGACTCGGAATCAATCTCGGAGACTATCAGTGGTGCAACGTGGATTTAATCAAATTGAACTTGCGTGAACGCAGCCAGAAGACCTGATTGACCATGCAGAATCGGTGACCGATTGTTCTGCGTGAAGTTCATGACCCACGAAACAACGACGGGATCGAGGATGGCGGCAAAGGTGTTTATCGATGAATCGACCGTGCACCAGGAATTGAGCCAGACATATATCGGCCTTATTTCAACCTATCCATTTCATGGCTTTAGTTCGGTCATGGACCTCTTCGAATCTTCATCTTGTGCATTATTCCGACGGGCACTGATTCAAGGTGATGGAAATTGCAACGACACGACTGACTAATAGAACAAAGGACAGCAGTATTATGTACACGTGAGGCATAGAAACACATTCACCGTAAATAACCCTGCCAAAACGTCTCGAGGTGACCGAGCTCAGACCCCTGAGCTTGACCATCCTGCGGGGCAAATTCATCAGAAAATGCAGGCGCATACCCAGCGTCGAGTGAAGGCATCGCGTGGTCCATTACACTGAACGGAGCGATGAACGGTGCCGCCGGACGGGCCTCTCCTCCAAGCATCGCAAGGAAGGCTGCCATCTCGGACTCGGCGAATAGGTTCGCACTGGGTCCAAGGAGATCGCTCTCTGCCGACAGCATGTCTTGATTTGGCACGTCGTGCAGCGCGTTAACGGGAGACTGCCACGTTTCAGACAGCACAGCAGACGGCTCTGATCCCGGGGACACGGAGTCCCTTCCATCCGTCCTCACCTTCTTCGGCCCCAAGTTTCCAGAAGCGGCTTCTGTGGAGGCGGCGCCGGAGGACCGCGCGTCCAGGACAGGCTTAAACTTCTCCTGAAGGAGATTGCGCAGGATGCCGCCGATGTTCATAGCACACTTGAAGGACTTGCCAATCTCGAACAGATACTGGATGCAGAGTTCCACCCCAGCCAGGGCGGTTTTCAAAGATTCCTGCGCGACACGGGTACCTGAGGTGGCCTGGGCGGCGAGGAGGAGGAAGATCGTGCCAGCGGAGAACACCACTTGCGCCTGTTCGGGTTTCAATCAGTTATACGTCCGAACTGTAGTTCTGCATGCCTACCATAGAGACAGAAGCGAAACGGAGGGTATATAACGCTCTATATGTTTGCAACAGTTCCATTATATTCTCAGTTGCACGCTTGCAGAGCTGCAATACGTGAAAGGTGAGTAATATGTTAGCGGGCTTAGACACCAACTAACCTTGACATGATCAATCTCGCGGTCAGACCCGTGCAGCGGGCGCGCTTTGCGATTGAAGAAGGGCCGGTGCATCAAGATGAACGCCCACCAGTACGCGCAATGCAGCATCAGTCGGTGCGGCGTCGCTATTCCTCGGTTCGCCGGCGTGAGGTTTACTTCGGGCGTCAATCGACTCTTCCAACTGTTGAGTTGAACGCTGAAAAAGAAATAATGTCAGCTTGGAAACGAGGAGAAACAGAACAATCGAGTACTCAATGTCCGTGATCAACTGATCCTTGACCTCATTCCGGGCTGCGGATCGGCCAAGGCCGTTGCTACAAATGACTTTTCAACAAAGGGCTACTATACATATAATACTCGAGATGGAGCACTGACATGACATTCATAATCCTCAGCACAATGAGGAGAAGATCGCATGACGCCGCGAAGCTCCGTGAGAGGTAGTTGGGCTGAGGCGCGATGTTCGCTTTGGCGTAGTGCCACGGGATCTGGTCGAAGTCAGCGTCCACGAACGGCACCGGGAAGGTCTGCTCCGACGGGGAGGGCAGACACAGTTCGCGCCCGACGTAGGTGGACCAGCAGACGTCCTGTTAGGTTATGAGAAGGGGTGAGTTGTAGTTATAATTATTGGAAGCCCGAAATTATGTGATCTCACCTGCCCGAACGTTGTCCAGTAGGCCCAGTTGCGGTCGAGCATGTCGTCGTGGGTGATGAGACCCGCTCGCACCCAGGACGATGAGTCGATGCTGAGACCGACTAAAAATGAGGCTCAGGTTTTGAAGGAAGGTAATGAATGTATGAAGCGTTCGCTCACGGGCTTGGCTAACCCGGCAACTCATCCCTGGAATGAAATAAAGCATGTTCAAAATACGTACCAGCCCATCAGACTGACACATACCGAAATACATATGCCCGAGCATCTGCTCGTCCTGGGCCGAGTGGAAACTGCCTAGGACCGACAGCGCGTGCACGACGCTGATATTGGGCTTTTGGCACTCATCCTCAATGCAGCTCTTCGCCGCGGCGGCAAAATACTGCCGCGACTTGATGTCCCGGATGCGCGGATCGTCAGAGAAGGCGGTCGCGAGCGCCAGAAGCGCGTTATGCAGCATAGGCGAATAATGCGGTGTCTTAGGTGGCGTGCGTGAGCGGGGGACACTCAAATAGCGATGCATGTCACGCAGAAAGAGCGCGGGGACGATACGCATGCACCAAGATAGGTAGAATTTGAAGCAGAGGTCGAGGACGCTGATGGCTAGTAAGTATGTGCATTATCGCGAATAAATGAAGCGGCAGCAGACCGGTCGTGTTCGCGTCTGTCCAGCGGGACTTGTGAGGGGAGATAGCGCGACCAATCAAAGTCGGGGTTGTAATGCGCCTCGTCGACACCGTCGACAATGAGGACGTAGCTAGCGCTCGGGTTGTCGATGATCTCTGGAAATCGCGAGGGTCGCCCGGGGTGTTTTGTAGCGAATCTAAACGGCGCGGTTATTCCGTGCAAAAACAGATCCGTGTCCTCGAGCTGTACCACAAACATCAATGCTAGAGATCGAACGGAATCAAATAGCCAGGGAGATGCACACCTTCAAGTTCTCGGTCGGAACACAGAGTTCTTGGGTGATCCCTGCATCGGAAATAGCCTCCTCGTCCTCATCTTCCTCCATCTCTTGCGGTCGAAATCGGAGGTGACTGTCAGCATTCCCGGATTTTTGGCATACACATTTCGACAGCATGTCTTCAAGGAGCTTCGAATATACCTCCAGCGCGTCCGCGCGCTTGCGAAGGGCTTCAAAATGTGCTTCTGTGCGCGGTTTCCGAACAGGTTGTTTCGTCCATGCACACTGGCGGCTCGATAAGACGGTAAACGCTAAAACAAAGCTCCGGCTACCTCCAATTCTCTCCCAGACACGGTGCAAGGCCCGCAGACGACCTTCACGCCGTCGCACTTGATGTGCCTAAAAATACGATTCAAAAAATGTTCCATTCGAATCGAATGCATCGATTACTTGTCTCGGCAGATATCGCACGCCTGGGAGGTATTGCTTCTGCCTGTGCGGCCCCTCGGGGTAGGGTTGCTCGTCTCCTTGGGCATTCCGAGTCGAATATGATGTATCCTGCGTCGCTATCAATGGTGAAACGGGATGTCGTAGCCGGAGTAGGTGAGCCTGAAAGCAGTGAAGATTCCTGCCAGCTGTAAGCTAACGCCGTCCGCACATATCCCGCGGGTGAAGGCTGTCGATGGTGAAGGCTATGAGCAAGCTGCGAGATGAGCTGAGGATGAGTCAGCCGGCTCTTTAACCCCATTTGATATGTGCGAACATTGTCGTTCCGATTTCAGCCGATGTATGCACCAAGAACGTCCAACTGACGTGCAAACTGGGCGGGGTACGCGAAACCAACAAGGCGAAGTATAGGAGCACCTAGGAGATCGAGGATGCCGTAATGCAAGAAAATAAATACAAGTCAAGAGCAAGAAAATAGAAATAAAAAAACCCGTATTGAAAGTTCAATTGGGGTGCGTACATGTATCGAGAGCGGGATGCTGGATCGTGAGAACAATATCGTATAACCAGAAAACAGAGCCCATCCGAGCGCATCCCAGCGTACTGTATTTTCTTTTGTTTAAATCAACATTCAACAGGACCCCGAATGGGCGTGACAGAGCGGCAAATTTCGTCCCGGCAGGTGTCACGCTGGGCAAATTTGACAAATGGCTTGCTGATAGGTGACATTTGCCGAAGGTCCTAGTCGACAGCCATGCCGGTGATGCGACTATCGATTTGAATGGAAAGATATACAGAAAGTCTTAACCGTGCCGTCAGAGGAGAAGGAAACCAACAGAAGGAGAAAGGAAGAGGGACCGGTGATTTTTCAGGCATTTGCCTAGGGCATCTGTGCTCGGTTCCAAACACCTTCATAGCTTGTTCATAGCGTGTATTTAGCTTAGCTTTCGTGATCCGCGGTTCATATAGTGGTGAAGGGTAAGGGGTATCAGAACCATGCTTTTCTGATGCGTACTGCTACGTACTGCATATAAGGATGACACGATGTCCCGGTGGAGCACATCTTTCGCAAAATGCCCCACCAACGTACTTTAACCGAGACTCGCCTGGACAACGTCCTATCCAATCTTAAGCCTGCAGTTGGACTATTGAGTCAACTCAATGACGCTTTTGGACCCCCTTTTGTGCAGGCAATTGTAAACACCCTGGTCTCATTGATGTCAGCCGTGGAGGTAATTTAACTGTCAATCACTGTCTCTGCTCCAGCTCTACTCTAATGTGTATTTTAGATTGTCAAAGGGACTCAAAACATCAGCAAACAACAATTTGTCAGGTAGCTCCATGCCAAATATTTGGAGCAGTGGTAGTGCTGGTAGCCTTCGGTAAGATCTTGGTAGCCTCTGGTAGCCCTGGTAACCCTAAGCGGCAACTTGGTAGCGGCTGATAGCACATCAGCCAAGTCTTGGTAGCCCTAGTAGTCCCTCAGCCAGGCCTAGTAGCTTCGGTAGTCCGTAACCTAGGTTCTGTAGCAGAAGGGAGCATATCACCTATAAATCAGTAGCTTATAAAATGACTGCCAACAGACTTTCAGTAGTCAGCACACTGTGGGATTTACTAAATTTGTACTTCGATCCTGATAGAAATTCACTGTCAATTTCGAGTACAGGTTCAACCCAGTTCAATTTCACTATGAGTAGTCTCAAAATTATTGGAGTCATCCACTGAACTTGATAGGTGTAACTACATGACATGGTCCCGCTTGGCTATCAGTAGGTTTGAGATTATTGGAATCATCCACTAAAATCAGAAATGGTTGGTTGGACTATTTAACAAGCTATCCTCAACATGAGGAACCATGAACATAATTGCTGACTTGGGAAGCTGATGCAGTGTTGCGACCTTATTGGGTGTTTTCCATGCAGTTTCAACAGTACTTTAGTCTAGTGGTATTTTATGTCTTCTAAAATTATGTTCGTCCGCGCGAGGTCGGAAGTTCAATCCTCACGTTAGGTCTTTCTCTGAACATTACAGCGCGGGAGGCAGAAAAGGCTCAGGACAAAAATCGGAATACGGGAAGTTACAAGGTTGTTGAACTGATTAAAATTGTGTTCACAACGACCTCCTTTTTCATTTGAAAGGCTGCTACCGTGGTGCTACTGAACCCCCTGCTAAAGCTACCAGGTGCTACCAGAGCTTTGGCGGGGAGCTACCAGGCGCTCAGTATGGGGGTACTTGACTACCAGACTACCCTGGATACTGGCGCTACTGAGCGCTACCTACTCATGGCTTTTTTTGCTGATGAATGAATGTGTTCAGCTGCTGGAACAGATTCAAGGATTGATATGGTCACTTGTAATGTTGTATGCCCAATCTCCAGCAGCAGGTACTTTGCCTCCGGACACAGTGCACCAGGTGGGGAAATTCACAAGGTATCTTCCATCTTACTGTCTATCCTGGATGCAGATACACCTCACGGACTTGATTTTGCCAGTACACTTCACAAGATACACACTTTTGTTGAGGCTCAGAGGGGTGGTGGTAGGCTGAAAAGATTTTTCAAAAGGAATGAAATGAAGAGCCTGCTTAAAAATTGTCAGGAAGAATTGCAGGAGGCTGTTGAAGCATTCCAGGTGTGTGCTGCATCATCAGTCAACATGGTACACAGTGGCAATTAATTCAATTCAGGTTGCAACTGCCCCATACTCTTCCACAATGTCCATCAAATGCAGCAGAAGGCAGAGGCAATGCACAAGGAGCTTTTGGAATTAATTTCGACTCAGTCAGAAACCACGAGTCCAGACAAATTGCTAGCTAGAGCTACGAGAGCTTGCTCCGGCTAGTGTTAGCGTAAGATAAGGTAGACGGTCTCGAGGAGGACATGTCATGACTTGTGACCCGGGTCACAAGTCACATCTTTTCCTGTGCTCACGACATCCATGTCGTTGTGGCCGCTCTTGCCTCTCGCTGGCCCTCGCACAGTTTTTCTGCTGGAATGTTGATTCTACTGCCTCAGTATCTGTCTCTTTGATGTTTGGATACCTTCCTGGACCCGGTGGTCCAATGGAATCTCGAGCTTTGTCATTGACACTCATCGACAACATCTTGATCTCTCGCTTTCTTGTGCTCGCTTTGCTGTGGTGATCTGGAGGCAAGGGTGGAACTTGGAGGATCTGTTGTTTTGAGTTTTCACTTCCACTTGGAAGCATGCCACTTGTTGAGTCTTAAAATCTATTCAATTTATTATTCTTGGTTCCCAATTCTATGGCTGGACACGCTCGTAGTGTGTTAAACCTCCTTTACCAAGAGGTTGTTCAGTATGTCCCAATCCTTTCCACACACAATGTGCTGGATACATCGTCGATGTATCAAATTCCTTGAGGCTGCGAGATTGTCTGGCGCAGTTTGCTCGAGAGATTTCTTCTCGAAGCAGATTGGTTCAATTTCATCTGTTTCTGGTGTCGACGCGTTCGCGGACACATATACCGACGCGGTTTAGCGGGTATATCATCTTCTCATACCGACGCGGTCTAGCGGGTATATCTTATAATTTGTTCTGGTGCCGACGCGTTTGCGGGCACACCCATATCGACGCGGTCTAGCGGATATGGTCATCTATTTCCAATTTTATGCCGACGGTTTTCGGGCATTATTCTTCTGGCTGCCGACGCGGTTCAGCGGGCACGCCCATGCCGACGCGGCTTAGCGGGCATGTTTATTTTTATTTTGTGCCGACGCGGTTAGCGGGCACTCATATACCGACGCGGTTCAGCGGGTATAATTCTGCCGAGTACCTTTTGGTCCGCATATTGCATATCAATTGGTGCTATAATCTCCAGCTTCTCGTTTTTGTTCGGCCTGGCTGGTTTCTTACGAAACCAGTCGCTAGGGCGGGGATTCTCTTTTCAATGTATTTATCTCTACTTTGCCGTTGCACCACTCCTTTTTGGGGTATTTCGGTCGTCTCTTTGATTTGCCCTTCAAGCGAGCTTTGCTCTTGGGAGCGTTGCTCCGGTTTGGTATTTCTTGGGCTTCATCTTCATCTCCCGAAGACCCAGGAGGTGCCTTGTGTACGAAATTGACCTCGCGATCCAGAGCCGGAATATTCGAGCTTCTTGCTCCTCTTCTGGATCGGGCCGTTGAGCTTCTTGCTCGATGGCAGCGTCAATTTCTTGACAAACCGTTAACTCTCCCAATTTTTGGTCTCCTCGCCAGATTCACTCTGTGCAATCTTCTCTTCTTGTATCATAGTCTGACTACATAGTCTACCTTATTGCTAGCTAGAGCTACGAGAGCTTGCTCCGGCTAGTGTTAGCGTAAGATAAGGTAGACGGTCTCGAGGAGGACATGTCATGACTTGTGACCCGGGTCACAAGTCACATCTTTTCCTGTGCTCACGACATCCATGTCGTTGTGGCCGCTCTTGCCTCTCGCTGGCCCTCGCACAGTTTTTCTGCCCCACCCACCACCCTTAGACTACTGATATTTTTATTTTGAATATAGGTTTCATACTTCAATCTTTGAGCTCGTTTCTTTACGCTTGGTATTTCTTGGGCTTCATCTTCATCTCCCGAAGACCCAGGAGGTGCCTTGTGTACGAAATTGACCTCGCGATCCAGAGCCGGAATATTCGAGCTTCTTGCTCCTCTTCTGGATCGGGCCGTTGAGCTTCTTGCTCGATGGCAGCATCAATTTCTTGACAAACCGTTAACTCTCCCAATTTTTGGTCTCCTCGCCAGATTCACTCTGTGCAATCTTCTCTTCTTGTATCATAGTCTGACTACATAGTCTACCTTATCTCCGTCTGTATGTCAATCAGTTGCCACACTGAAATGTGTCCTCATTGTTCCATAGATCTACCAGCAACTTCATGGTTCACAATACAGGTCAGTCAGTCATACTGGCATCGAAAACTGTCTTAACATCAAACAAGCTCAATTTCATTCACACTGCTACCAGCAAAGCCCAAGATTTTCCATGGACGGCTGGCAGAGCTTGATGCAATTTTGGGAATGCTCAAAAAGGACTCTGCCAAGATAGCAATTCTAGGTGGTGGTGGGATGGGAAAAACCTCCCTAGCCCTGACTGCGCTTCATCACCCGGAAATTTCTGCCAAGTTTGAGCACAGGTTCTTTGTAATGGCAGATTCCAGCAACACAAGTGCCGAACTTGTTGCCCAAATCGGCCTGCATCTTGGATTGGGGCCCAGGAAAAATCTCACAAAGACAGTTCTCCAATATTTTTGCAACTTGTCGCACTGTCTTTTGGTGCTGGATAATTTGGAAACACCTTGGGAACCCTTGGAGGCTCGAGGAGAAGTTGAACAATTTCTTTCTCTGCTGTCTGACATTGGCCATCTCACATTGGTGGTAAGTACTACATGACTTCTGTATTGTGGATGTGATTTGATCTGTCTGCAGAGAGGAGTCGAGAGGCCATCAAGCATTCGCTGGACCCGTCCGTTCTTGCCGCCATTGAAACCCCTCCCAAGGAATGCGGCACGCCAAACTTTCTTTGATATTGCAGAGGATATGCATGATCCCAACGACATTGAGAAACTCCTCGACTTCACAGATAATATGCCCTTAGCTGTGGATTTAATGGCTCATCTCGTGGATTCCGAGGGCTGTCCAAGCGTGCTGAACAGGTGGGAGACTGAAAAGACCTCGCTTTTGTCCCGCAGTCACGATCGCAAATCAAGTATGGATGCATCCATCTCTGTATCCTTGTCCAGTCCTCGAATGAACTCGCTTTCTGGAACAAAAGACCTCTTGTCCCTTCTCTCTATCCTTCCAGATGGGATGTCAGATATCGAGCTGATCCAGTGCAAACTGCCTATTGGGAAAATTCTAGCATGCAAAAGTCTTTTGCTGGGCAGCTCCTTGGCATATTGTGATTTTGAGCAGCGGCTCAAGCTATTGGTTCCAATTCGAGACCATGTCCGGCATTTCCATCCTCCATCATCAACTTTGGTATTACCTGTTTTCCGACACTTTCATTCACTGTTGAATCTGTACAGAAAATATGACGGATCCGAGCTCAGCACAGTGGTGAAAGAATTAAATTCCAATCAAGCAAATATACAACAGATACTGATCATGGGGTTGGACCAAAACAATCCGCACATTACTGAGGCAATATATTGTGCCATAAATTTCCATTCCTTCCATTTGATTATTGGCCGTGGCCTTCCCACATTGATGGACCGTATTCCAGCTCTGTTGCCTCGTCCTTTTGATCATCGGCTGGAAGTTCGTTATATCACTGCTATTCTTGGCTCCTATCGGGGACGGGCTATTGATAATGCAGAAGTCCTTCTAACTGAAGGCCAATCACACTGTGAACAATTCCAGGATGGACATACTCAGGGTAAGCTCATTATTGTCTAGACAAACACCTCCTGATAAATGGATAAACAAGTACTTTTCCACATTACATGTGGTGATTACTTTGTGGGGGTGAAAAACAACATCCCTAAAGCTTTACAACTGTATGAAACTGCACTCTCTAGGATGTCCATTACACAAGGTTCTGGATACAATAACTTGCATTGTCGAGTGCTGGCGGCCATTGCTCAGGTTGAATACCGCTGTGGGAACTTTGTGGATGGTGGATGCCGTGCATATGAAGCACAAATGGTTGCCCAGTCAGCCGGAAATTTATATGGAGAAGCTAGGTCACTGGACATTCAAGCCCACTGTTGCCGAGCCCTTGGGGACTATAAAAAGAGTCTACAACTGGTCCAAGAGGCACGAAGTCTCCTCGGCTTTTGCGGCCTGCTAGGAGGCTCATCCGACAGAACACTCACAATTTTGCAGGCCGACATTCACACCCAAAAATCTGAATATGTGGAGGCCCAAACCATTCACACTGAGATAGCTCGCAAAACTCTGATAGAGGGTGATCGCTTGCGGTATGCCTTTACCCTGACCAACATGGCGGAGATTGCTATTGTCACTGGTTCAGATGAGCACTATGTTCAGAACATCCTGGGCGAGGCAAAGTCAATTTACAGCAACTTGGGCAACAGGTCCAGTTCTGTTTTGACTCAAATTTTGCTCGGTGACTTAAATTTGCGGGAAGGAAGAGTCCTGGCTGCTCGGGATTTATTGCAATCGTCTCTAGTCTCCTGCTGGGGAATAATTAGCGACATTGTGATCTACTGTCTTGACAGACTAGCTGATATCAGTCAGTGGAAAGCTAGCTCCCCTACTTGGCCCCCATACAGTGGTATATATGGCATATGCATATGAATCCAAGTACAAACTGGAACTACACAAAGCTGTACAATTCCTCGGAGATGCTTTCCTGTCTTTTGGTGATGAAAAAACAGCACATAGCCTTTTCACTGTTGCCCTCGAGGGCTTTACCGTTATGGATGTGGATCGCAGCAGAGCACAGTGTATGCTGCGACTTGGAGATCTTGCCAGGGACAAGGGAGATTTGGCCACTGCTACAGAAATCTGGACAGAGGCTCTTCCATTGTTCAAACGTTCGTTACAGCACACTCATGTGATTGAGATTGAGACAAGACTAACCATGCTCAAGAGAAAGGAACTTGGAGCACTTGCAGCCTTACATATTCCCACTTCTCTAGTGCAGGCTCAGATGAGCTCACCGAGAATACAAGGTGCCATCAGTTCGGACAATCAAAGGGATAATACAGCATTCATTGTTCTTTGAGAAGAGTTGCAGGTTCTGAAATTATTGTGATTGTATGAATGTATCTTTCACAGGTCTAATCTCCTTATAGATGGTCCAGTATGTAGTAGTTGTTGAGTGTTTGGTTGTGATTCCCATCGCTGCAGTTTGTAAGTTGAAGTTGGAAGCAGGTACTGTATTATTTCATTAAATTCGACCTGGGGTGTAATGCATGACACTTTTTACCAATTTGACCATCCGACCACGGGCCAAATTTCGTGTGACAAAACCGAAAACTTCGCACTGCAGCAAAAAAATTGGGTTTTTTGCATGGTGGAGGCTAAAAGAAATGCAACTTTGGCCCCTGACAGATTTTGCATTCCACCAGACCCTGGGTGATGTGTGACACTGCACCAATATTCGCCATCGACCAAAGAGTGCATGATGGTCAAATTGAATAAAATAATACAGAATTTACTCAAATCCAGAGGCTGGTGCTCTGAGTCCGGGAGTATTGAAAGGATGCGATCAATTATGCTGAATACATCTCAATTGCCATGTTGGAAACATTTTACATAAATACATGTGACTTGGGCCGCCAAAGTGGTAATGAAGGAAATCCCTTCTGGTTATGTGGGTCAACTCTGATAATTTTGATATGATTGCTGATGTAAGCATGAAATGATACTGTACTATTTCAATCAGGTCAATAGTCACGCATCACACACCCCCTTGTCGATATTGAATTTTAGTTGAGATCACACATCACACACATGTTTGCAGTTGCAATGGATCTGATGTGCCAAAGGAAATAAAGGAATTTCTCACCTTTGTTTACTTTGTGCCTAAACACCCATTATGAGATTTGATCGGCATGCGTCGGAGGCACCTGGAATCCAGGTGCCCCGGCCGTTGTCCCCAGTGAAGGACAACATAGATAGCATTCTTTGTCATCAGATTTGTCTGAACCATGCAGCAAACACGGTTTTCTCTGAATGGTCAAAAACACCTTCCCTCAGTCACAAAAGATGTCCCTGCTAACCATCACCTCCCAAATTTTGGTCATTTCGAGGGCCGGAAAGATTTGAGGTGCTAGAAATCGAACGGAATCAAATAGCCAGGGAGATGCACACCTTCAAGTTCTCGGTCGGAACACAGAATTCTTGGGTGATCCCTGCATCGGAAATAGCCTCCTTGTCCTCATCTTCCTCCATCTCTTGCGGTCGAAATCGGAGGTGACTGTCAGCATTCCCGGATTTTTGGCATACACATTTCGACAGCATGTCTTCAAGGAGCTTTGAATATACCTCCAGCGCGTCCGCGCGCTTGCGAAGAGCTTCAAAATGTGCTTCTGTGCGCGGTTTCCAAACAGGTTGTTTTGTCCATGCACACTGGCGGCTGTAATATAAAGGGGTATCGCGGGGTATGTGATACGTGAGAAATCAACTTATATCAGGGCTCAAATACTGGAACATTTAATACAATCAGTCGAACACAACTTTCACCTGAGAAGTCTTAGATCTCAATTAGAGCTAGCGTCGTAATATTGATATGAAAGGCTGCTGTATTCAATAATGATACAAGCTTATAGCGTTGCACCAAGTTGAGGATCAAATTAATGAAGGATGAGCGTGGCGGCCCGGCTTAGGATACGCATAAAGCGGAGAGTGAGTGTTTCAAGGTAGTTGATTGCAATAGTAAAGATAGAGTGATTTACAGGAGGAGGACAAAGCCTCTTATATACTGCTACTACAGACTATTCTAAAATCTTCCACAATAACCTATTGAGTCATCGATGCAGTGCTCTGACTGGAACTCACCGTGACTCGGAATTGCATGCCCGAGCCTTGCCCAAATGCTGTTCAACCGTGGGAAATTATTTGTTCTCTTAATCTTTACAGGCTCGTTCATTGATGCCTGTTTGTGCAGCAGTGCTTCCATACTATCCTCATGCACATTACTCTCTCCCCGTCCTCGACAAAAGGCTATGAATCACTAAGTTTCAACAGCTGTTCAACAGCAATTCTGACCGGTGACCACTCTGGATCATCTTCGTGTTCGTTTTTCTCTCCTTTTCTCACTCTCTCAACCCCGGTCAAGTCCACGGGGTCTCCTTTCCGCAGTATCCCGGACGATTTGGGAGCAGAACACAGGAAGCTCAACCCGTTTAGGAAATTCTACAACAACACGCACAGCTCGGGGTCAAAGTTTGCACAGCGTCTTCAACAGCTTTGACTGTGCCGCAGTGTTCCCGCAGTCGTCATACACTCCATAAGAGACGGTTGGATATCTGATGTCCCATCATACTCTTTCTTTCCTCCCCCCACCTCACTTCCGCTTCTCACTCGTCTCTGGTTATCAATTTCTGGCTGGCCTCTCAAAATTCACCCAAATGACCTTTCAAAACAGGATGATACCTGTGCTCATCAATTTTTCCCGCTCTACATGCTCTGCTCTGCTTCTGTTGGTCAAATATCGCCGCTGCCAATTCAATGGTCGTAATTCTGGATGCCGTTCTGGATGTTCAACGCTTCTGGAGACTGGAGCCATAAGTGCACACCATACACGCATACCATTCAGCATCCTGACACTTTCTCAGTTCAAAAATTACTCCTATGTGTGCCAAACAATCCCGCCGATTGGAGCTGAGCCTGTGCTCAAATCCTATCACTTGATGCACCATGGACTCACAGAAGTCGGTAGAATTGTGATTTATTTCATCGCGTGAATTTTACCCGTCTTACATCCTATCTTTCTTGGGCTGATATCTTCATTTGTTATCGGCCACTGTTTCAAACACTGTAATTTTCATTATCGAGTTAGCAATCTAAGCGCGGTTCTTTTCTCTTTGCCCTCGCTGCCGGAGCGAAGCGTCGGCTCGCCTTCGAGAACCCGAAAGTGCCAATATCCATCACAGCGGCTAGATAAGACGGTAAACACTGGAACAAAGCTCCGGCTACCTCCAATTCTCTCCCAGACACACTGCAAGGCCCGCAGACGACCTTCACACCGTCGCACTTGATGTGCCTAAAAATACGATTCAAAAAATGTTCCATTCGAATCGAATGCATTGATTACTTGTCTCGGCAGATATCGCACGCCTGGGAGGTATTGCTTCTGCCTGTGCGGCCCCTCGGGGTAGGGTTGCTCGTCTCCTTGGGCATTCCGAGTCGAATATGATGTATCCTGCGTCGTTATCAACGGTGAAACGCGATGTCGTAGCCAGAGTAGGTGAACCTGAAAGCAGTGAAGATTCCTGTCAGCTGTAAGCTAACGCCGTCCGCACATATCCCGCGGGTGAAGGCTGTCGAAGGCTATGAGCAAGCTGCGAGATGAGCTGAGGATGAGTCAGCCAGCTCTTTAACCCCATTTGATATGTGCAAACATTCTCGTTCCGATTTCAGCCGATGTGGGGGGAAGGGGGGGGGGGGGGGGGGGGGGGGGGGATTTATGATACTCGCGTGGTCCAAATGCCTGAACAACGAGTTTACCGAAGACAAACAAGTAGGTACTGTCACGGACCGTCCCATCGGAGCGGATCGGCTCCGCAGATACACAGCCACACACGGAATTCCCACGGCTCCGTTCTGTTCCATATTCACTTTACCCTTTTGCCACACACGAATTCCTCCGGCCCCGTCCCATTCCGACTTCTTGTTCTCCTTTTGGTTTGTACTGCCTTTGGATTATACCTATGCCTTATGCTATGCTCTGATTCATTTCCATCACGGGTAAATCGGTCCTCCGAAATCTCCGTGACACTTCTTACTCATAATTACTCATCTTCATCACGGAGGCATCGGACCTCCGACGATTCCGTCTTTTCTGATATCCCCGTTTATATTCTACTTACTTATAAAAAGGGATCATGTTCGTAGTAGTAGCTCAGCTTGAAAATCAACTAACACTTTCCCTATTCTTTCGTCCTCAGGAATTCCGTCTGTCCTTCGGATTCCGTCTAGTTTCTGTCTTATTCTGAAATTGGGCCCTGGGCGTAGTGAAAGGCGCAGCGCACGAGCTGAAGCCAAGCCCACTCCGACACACCCTCGGTTCCGGACCGGAGTCCGATTGGATGGGACTTAATGTTCATTCACGAAGTCTTACTTTGTGAAGTCCCATTCCACCTCACTCACTCGCATTCACTTGTTGATAGGAAATTCGGACCTTCGGCGGACCCGGAGTCCTGACTTGTCTTGGTACTTGTCCATTTTGGGACTTCACGGAGTCCTTCGGCCCCGAGGATTTCCAGTCCTTGACAGGTACACAGGGGTGGCTATCCGTCCGTAAAACTACAAGATGCCAATGGAACACACAGAAATTCCAGGGGGTCGATCTTACACAAGACTGCACCAAAAACGTCCAAACTGGGCGGGGTACGCGAAACCAACAAGGCGAAGTATAGGAGCACCTAGGAGATCGAGGATGCCGTAATGCCAGAAAATAAATACAAGTCAAGAGCAAGAAAATAGAAATAAAAAACCCGTATTGAAAGTTCAATTGGGGTGTGTGCATGTATCGAGAGCGGGGATGCTGGATCGAGAGAACAATATCGTGTAACCAGAAAACAGAGCCCATCCGAGAATCGCGCACCCTGAGCCAGAAATAATCCAAAAAATGGCAGTAAGAATGCAATAGAAGCGTGCGGCGTAGCACATGGAGCCAAGTTCAGGGACAGATATACGCCATGAGGCAGATGGAAGGCTACCGAAAGTGGTGGTCGGAAGCAAGACGCGCATCGTTTGGATCGGAGTTCATGTAGCCGTCTTCCGTGCATACCAGAAAACAGAGCCCATCCGAGAATCACGCACCCTGAGCCAGAAATAATCCAAAAAATTGCAGTAAGAATGCAACAGAAGCGTGCGGCGTAGCACATGGAGCCAAGTTCAGGGACAGATATACGCCATGAGGCAGATGGAAGGCTACCGAAAGTGGTGGTCGGAAGCAAGACACGCATCGTTTGGATCGGAGTTCATGTAGCCGTCTTCCGTTAATAGATATTCATCGTCACCCTTTGCCATGCCTGGATCTCGTCTGATAAAGAGTTAGTCAGATAAACTCTTGCAAAAACTTGAAGGCAGCTGGAACGGAATTTAAGAAAGAATTGGGGGGTTGAATCGATGGCAGTGTGAACCTAAAGTTCCTGGACCATGTGGTTCCGGAATACGTGCTTTGTCGATAAGGAGGCCGATTGATCGTTGGCGTCAAGTAATAAGATTCAGCTGAAGGATCCTGGATTATTGCCTCAGTAATCGTTCGGGAACCTAGAAAGGAATTAGTGGTTTATTTCTTGATGCAACAGGTAACTGTAATACTGTATTTTTTCAATCAGATCGACAGTCACGCGTCACGCACCATGGTTCCGATTACGAATTTTGCTTGAAGTCACGCGTCACCCAGGGCTTTATCGAACCCAAAAATCGTGTCACGCAGGAGGAAACTGTCTAAACATACCGAAAAATGAAAATTCCCGTTCCATTTTCTGAAAATTTCCGGGTGGTCACGCAAAATTTTCAGGGCTATCGAATTGTCGAATTGGTTCAAATGGGTCACGCGTCACACCCACTGTCGATTTGATTGAAAAAATACAGTACTAGTGTCGCACACTTAATTGCATTGTGAATGGGGTGTGGTTATTCACCGGTGACTGTTCTTTTCCTCCTTTGTTCCTCCCCAATAATATTCGCTGCAGTCGAAATTGCTGAGGACATGGGAGATGCGCATGAGAGACCGGGTTGAGAGCCTGCAGACTGAATGTTAATAGAAAGATCCGTGGCCACAGACCATGGAAAGCGACAACGATTCGAGAGGATTCGAGGGTAAGTATCCCAAGTGTTTCCTTGGTGTTTCCCAATTTAGAATGACTCCATCAGCTGAATGCGGTAAGTAACCCCATTTAAACTGTGCGAAACTCTCGCGCCGATTTTAGCCGGCTTCGACCTTTCTGTATGTGTTCTGGATCGTTTTCGTCTGGATGCAGTCTAGAATCTACCTACGCCTCGAAAAATCATTCCACTCTGTCTCATGTCAAAAAAACGGATCATGACCTCGCCGTGTTCAAAGATCATTAACACAGTCTGGACAAGTCTAGACTCACTCGAGAACTCCTTTGTGGGTGCAACTGCTGCCAACAAACCAGGTGAGCCACGGACGTTGTGGCGGGACAGATCCGAGGAGATTGTAGTTGATCCACCGCAACGGATCGACTGTTTTAATTCATTTTTGCCAGGCGCTGGGAGGTCCAGCCCTTTGGCGCGGCTTTCTACCCAGGCCCAAACAATCTGGACTTTCTGTGTGGCCTGTTCTGGATTTAATCTGTGTCCAGTATATATGACCCTGTCCCCACACAGTCAAACCCAACAAACATTCAGCCATGACATCCCTCACACGCACTGTTCTACCTGCTCTTCGAATGGCCACCGCCATCCGAGCACCACCAATTTACCAACTCGCCCAAATAAGTAGCAGGCGTTTCGCACACGCCCCAGCTGCAGACTATCATGTACGTTATATATTCGTCACACCGGCCCTCGCCAGCTACTTATGTTATAACGTAGAACATACCTTTCGACTACTCGAACAAGCGGCGATTCGCCGCTAAGTGCATCGCGTACATGGGCTTCGGGTTCGCGTTGCCGTTCGTGGCAGTCGGCTGGCAATGGTCCGGTGGATATGACTTCCCGCTGTGGATGCGTTGAACTAATCGCGAATTTTTCGCAGGTACAAACCAGGAGGATACAAAAATCATTGATTTGATGCTATGTTAGAGCTGGATCGAGTCCTGGACGCTAAACTCAAATATTTGTACCCTGTAATATCATCACAGCGATATTGTATACCAGACATATTTCACGAACATATGCTTCTTGAGCGGCCCAGTTTTTTCCTATTGCTTGTGAATAGGAATACGCACGGGGCAAATAGCACTGCAGTCGGCGGGATAGGCCTTACGAGCATCGGTCGCGGGCGATACGTAGCAGCTCCTTGTGAGGTCGAGTTGTGGTTCGATTCCCCGCCGATGTGTGGATTGTTTCGCAGTCAAGTTTTTCTAGGGAGGGAAAACCTCTTCGCACCTTTCTCCTCATCCATTCGAACAAGCATGTGTGGACGCAGATAATACTCATAGTTCCTTCTTTTCTTGACCATCCCTCTTCAAGCTGACAGGATGATCCCCAGATTAAGCTCATGCCCTTCGAAGCTGTCCTCCTTTCTCGTTTTTTGGCTATACTAATGCAGCATCGGTGGGGCGTGGGATGCCCGCGGCCACTTCGTAACATGATGGAATATGCATTTGCTTGTGAGGCTGAGCTTGGGGTTCGACTCCCCGCCGGTGCATTCTTGTTTAGCCTCATGGATTTTTCCCCCGGAAACTTTTCTTGCGTCGTGTGCTAGCTATCCCAGGACATGAAATCCGTAGCGCGGCCAATGGGCAGTGTGCGGGAGCGAATGCAAAACCTGTGCATCGAGAGTAGTGGATCAACCACCATCAGTCGATCCATCAGCGCATCAGCGCATCAATGCAGTGGCTGTGCGGTTGAGCTATTCCAAAAGGTACGGTTTGAACTTTGCCTCTGGTCGAGATGAATTCTGTTCGACGTAGAGACGGAAAACAACATGTATTTATTTGGTCCTGCAGTATGGGCGTGGGTACCCGCGGACACGTATCATCGAATTATTTGCATTGACTTCACTATACTACTCATTCATGAGATGAATGCAGTATACGTCCCCCGAACACGTCCCGACAAGTATTACTTCTTCAGTGGAGGCCCGAGATATTATGTTCCCCAAGAAATCCAGTCAAGCGGTAGCTCAATGAATTCAACTGCATGTTGAATTATCTGCATGTCGACAGGTCTGTTGAATTCAGAGATTGATGGTGGTACGAAGCAGGGGCCCCTGCCAGTATTCCCACTTGTTCACTTTTTTCTCTAAGTACATTCTCATCGGACGTCCGTGTTCAATGTCACATCTGGCACCGCTCCCATATGATTCTCGCCGAAAATGTGAGGCACGGGGCCAAGCATCAGGAGATTGTCAGAATAAGACTGATGGTAAAGCATGCAGTTGTAAGGTCCCAGCATCTGAAAAACTTCCATCGATTGCAAGAAACCACGACTCTTTTTATATTTCGCAGGATGGTTGGCGTGCAGTGGTCCTCTTGGTGTGGTTAAAAACTTGCCGAGACATGCCGCAGGGGCCGCCAAGATCCGGTCATCATTGCGAACTCACCATCTAATCGCGACACGGCGGCACCCGTCCGGCAATCACGGTTTCCGATCCAGCTACGTACAAACTGACAGTTTGACTTTAGGCCGGGTGTATTTAGAAACCTCATGTTGCCCGCACGTTGCCCGAATAACTTGTGCTATATTTGTGTCCGTTCCTTGGAACGCCGCTCGAAGTCCCAACCAAAAGAGAAAAGAGGCACAGAAAACTCCCCTTTATCGTTCGATGGGTAAGCTAATATGGCTGAGTGTTATGACTGCTCATACCTACCTGTAGATCTCTGTAGACAACAACCAGAGCTTCGAGTATATTTGCACCCGAGACAGGGTCGGTGCCTGGCGGTACGACCGAGTTTGTTGATCAATCATTGGCTGACTGTTTCCCGATCCGAAAGTCATGGGACATTGTGCAGGTATTTAAGAGCATGCCTTAGAGCGCCATGTGTCGAGTTCACCAATGTTCGCCCTTTTATCAGGTTCATTCCTGTCCCTCGTATCAGCAGCCGCGGCACTGTCAACTGTCACCCTCGATTGTAAGGACAGATGTTGCTCTGTTTCTCGATAGTATTGACCTCACCATGCCGCAGATGGTACCTTCACCGGGTTTACTAATGCCGCAAACGGGCTAGTATATTTTCGGGGGATCAGATACGCTGATCCGCCGGTTGGTCAACTGAGGTGGCGGGCGCCGGTGTCTCCTCCATCGACACAGCTGGGAAACGTCAATGCAACCGAAGTATTATTTTCTTTGCGTGATAAAAACAACGATCTCAGATTTATTCCAGTTTGGGTTTGCCTGTATCGCGACTTCACAAAGCAATTCAGGGGCAACTACTAACGAAGATTGCCTCTTCGGAAATGCAAGTTTCAAATATGCCCTTATGTCCTCTTTCCCCGCTGACGACATTCAATAAAAGGTATTCATGCGTTCTGACACTACAGCAAGCAGCAAACTCCCAGTTATCGTTTACTTTCATGGTACCATTCTCCCTACACGAGGATTCGACTTGAACACTCACTCAACCGCTGACCAGGTGGTGGGTTTGAAATGGGCCGGACTCGGAACGCACCGCCCGAGAATATCGTTCTCTCGTCTGAGAAGCCTCTGATTTTCGTCACATTCGGGTATCGGTTGGGCCAGTTTGGGTTCCTCGGTCAGTTTACTCGTTGTTCGTAAATCGGCTTTGTGTGCTTATTTGAACAGCCGGAACGCCGGTTCACCAGAGTGGCCAGTTGAATGCGGGGCTTCTTGACCAGGTTCGACCGCTTCAAAATTAATCCCCTGGTCGAGTCTTTCAAGTTTGATTCGAAATCGTGCAGAGAGCCGCACTTGAATGGGTTCAACTCTACATTAGCAAGTTCGGTGGAGATCCCAGGTGAGCCCATTGCATCCTTATGCCCAAGTATCCAACTGAACGAGCCACGAGCCGCGTTACAATCTGGGGACAATCAGCGGGGGCGGCTTCAGTCATGTTCCAGGTCACTTCAGCAAAATGATCGACTCAAACTCAGGAAACTCAATTATCGTGACAGCTCATCGCCGAGGGCGGCGAAAACAAAAACCTCTTCCATCAAGCCATGGGAGATAGCCCTCCATTGATTTATCTACCTCACTATACGGACACCTTCATCGAACACCTGTTTACGCAATTCGCTGGGCTTGCGTGAGTTTCCCTTCCACAAACTCCATTATTGACTGGATTTTTTCTGACATCCTATATCAATTCAGTGGATGCAGAAACAGCGGGAACGGACCCGCAACTATGGCCTGCTTGCGCGCCGCATCCACTGGGACTATAGCCACAGCTGGGCGAGATATGCTTGCGAACTTAACGTCTGCTCTCTACCCATTCGGTCCCATTGCTGACGGATCGTTCATTCGCGAGCGGCCTATCGAAGCGTTCCGGAACGGAAACTTTGTCCATGTTCCCTGCCTATTTGGGTTAGTCTACTTAATTTCCCCGGCTCACGAGATCGACTTGTTTTTCAACCGTACTCATTCACACAGATCAAACTCTGATGAAGGCGCCAACTGGTCCGCTGGGCTCGACAACCCCAACGCGAATACGTCCATGCCAAACGCAACCGAGACAACCGTATACAACTTCCTCGCTGGGCAATATGCGACCTTCACCAACACGTCGTTCCAAACAGCCATCACCCGATTCTATCCTCTTTCGGAATATGATGGCTCGTTCAGCCGACAGGGACAGCAGATGTACGGTGAGATGAGGTACATCTGTAGCGCCATGATGATTACAGGTGCTGCGGACGATGCTG
Organism: Mycena crocata; assembly: GCA_029281795.1. Taxonomy (NCBI): domain Eukaryota; kingdom Fungi; phylum Basidiomycota; class Agaricomycetes; order Agaricales; family Mycenaceae; genus Mycena; species Mycena crocata. Next base: position 503,488 of record JARJCP010000042.1, on the reverse strand, counting down.
GCTTGAATGCTTATCAGTACCGGTCAGTGGCGGCAGAAGAAATATTGCGCTGGATAGCTAATGAGTTTGTTCAACGCTAGCTGGGACAACCCTCTCCTCGGATCTACCCATGGGGACGAATTGGCGGCATTTTTCAACGGAGACGAGGTATTCGATGCCGCCGACCAGGCTCTGATGATCGCAATGCGCCAATGGTGGACTTCGTTCGCCACGTCCGGAGCTCCAATTGCGACAAGTTCCGCTTCATGGGCGGTACGTTCTTTACTTTCAACTGAGATTGCTCGATATCTAACTTTATTTCTCCAGCCCAGTAGCAATGGTAATGGTAGCCCTCGAATCCTTTTGCATCCCGGAGGTGTTGCAATGGAGGAAATCCCTGATGCGTTGAGTGCCCGGTGTTCATTCTGGCATAGCCTCGCACCTGAGCTTGCGATTTGAAATTTCGTTCCGTTGGATATGACTCTGTGGAGTGTAGGCAAATATTGGGGTGAAGAAATGAAAGTTGTAAAGTTGCCCATCCCTTGTAATCATTCTCGAGGGTCAGTTCAGCGCCAGTAGTTTTACCCTTACACACCCCGTCCTCCCCTTTGATGTCAGTTCCTTTCGCCACGGATCGGCTGAATGAGGCCCGGATGAAATTTTCACTGAAACTGTCAACAAGGCCGTGTATCTATATGCTTGACAAGTCTACTTATCCTAGGCAGATGGCTCAACAAGATGGCTCAGTTTGGTACATCTCGATTCTGAGCAGTATCCACTGTTCGGTCGTCGTTAATTAAATATTCCAGCTGCTTTGCCCGCACCCACGTTTTTGCGTGTGAGCAACGCAAGACATTTCCGAAAATCCGGAGGGGTTCTCTGGAATCTTTGTAAACGGGATGCAAATTGGCTGGCTGAAATACTTTTACATATGAGAAATTACATTTTCCGGATGGTCCGGAAAACTTGAAAGGCTGGAAAAGGATATCGTAGAAGTTATTACTCAGAAATCTTCCAAACATGTGTTTCAACCAGATGGGTCTCTAGAGTCTATAGTACCTTCAAAAGATCAGTATACAGCCATTTGCATAAGTCTGTGAAAACACGGTTTTTATTTTTTCGCCATCATGTGACTGATTTCGGGTGTTTCGGAGGAGTTTCGAAGGTGCCGCTGTGCCGCTATCCAACTTGGACTGTGCCATGGATTGAGGAGCACCATCGGTAAGCGTCGGCATTCATTTACTCGAGCTGCCGGTGCTATGCCGGCGAATCGACCACGCTCTCGAAAATAAAATAAAATATGTTTTCACGGACTTATGCAAACGGCTGTCAATCTCGCGTTTTTTAGTGTCTCGGGTACCTCGGCGATGTTGAAAACTTGTCCCACAGCAGGAAAAAGGAAAAAGAACAATTTTTTGGGATGAAAATCGTGATTTCTATTGAATTGCAGCCATGCGGTACCGATGTGACAAACCCAACGCCCTTCCGACGAACTTGATTAGCAACGATGAAATCGATGAAGATTCAACATTTTGACCACTTTTGCAGATGGTAAGAAGTGAAGAAATTTCAATTTTGTGAAATGCTCACTTCCATCCCACTAGGTCTTTCTGAACGAGGGCGTCGAGTCCTACGTGAAAGGTAATCCGTTCTGTCCATTTCTACATAGTCACAGAGGGTCCTTTGTAGCTTTGGAGTTGCCTCGAATCGGTTATATCTACGGTGGCATGCAGCCAGTATCACTCACCTCCTGATAAATAGAGGATCACAGCGGGATGTGGTAGCTCTGTAACAGGTGAGGAGAGATATCACTTACTCTCTTTTTGAACCAAGGAGCATAGCGATTTCGGTGAAAAGGTTAGGCTTTCCCGAGCAGGAGGGATTTCAGTAGCACATCAGCCTTTTAACAAATTTCTTGTGGCTTGTTTGGCCTTGTGAGCTTGTGGCCCAAAAACACCCTACCATAACTCAGGAAATGCTGAAGTGTGATTTCTTCAAATACTCAAGGCATATACTCCTTTAATCTACCAATCTTTGAGTACCAAAATTTTTGAAAAAAATAAACAGCCTTTGTCAGTGCCGGGGTCGAACTTTCGACCTTGTGGGTTTCAAGACATAGCTTTGTGACCTTGCAGCTTTGTGGCTTTGTTCGACCTTTTCTGACCTTGTTTGACCTTGTACAAGGTCACAAGGAAAATGTTAAAAGTCTGATGCACTTACAGCCTGTTGGATGGAGATCAGTCCTACCTGAGCCAGAGGCACAGGGAAGTACCGACATTCTGGTCGATCAAGGAGCACATCGAGATCGGTCAGCGATTGGTGACGCCAGACGGACACGCACTCACGTCCTATTCGACGCGGCGGGATTAGTCAGCGACACGCGACGTGGTACAGACACGGTGGCACTCACAAACTGTTCAGCGAGGCAGGATTGGTCAGCCGTCGGCGAGGTGGGACCGACCCAGCGGCACTCACCCACTATGCGACGTGGTGGCGGGATCGATTAGTCGTCGGCGAGCTTGGACAGACACATCGGCACTCACCCACTGTTTGACACGGCGGCGGGATCGGTCAGTCTTCAACAACGCGAGGTAAACACGGCCGTACTTACCCCCTGGACGATGCGGCAGCGAGGTCGGTCAGTCATAAACGATGTGGTCTAGACTCCAGACACGGCGGTACTCGCATACTGTTTGGCGAGGGGAGATAGGTTAGCGGTCGGCGACGCGAAAGCGACCCTGGAGCACTCACTCTCTATTAAACGCGGCGGCGGTATCGGTCAGCAGTTTTCGACGTCAGACGGACACTGCACCACTCACAAGCTTTTCGATGCGCGGGGGCGGCGACAGGTCAGCAGTCGGTGACGCGAGACGAACATGGCGGCACTCACAGGCTTTTCGATGCGGGAGCAGGATCAGTCACCGGTCGTTTTTAGGCGATACGAACGCGGCGTTACTCACCCACTGTCCGAAGCGGCGGGATCGGTCAGCGGTCGGTGACGCGAGGGAACACCATCAGGAAAAACCAAAATGCTATGATAGACGAAGCCGCAACTATACATGTCTTTCATTGTCTATGCAGTTCTATAAATGTCTATAAACCGGTTCCGGAATACTATGAATGACTATGGAGAACTTTTGTGGTCTATGAGTTTTACCCTCTACTATCAATGTCTTTGTGCAGCTATAACTGTAACACTAACAATGCCAACAGCAGGGCAATTAATTCGCGCCGTGATTATTCCAGATTTATCCTCTCCTCAGGAGCCGAAAGTGCCTGGTCCAGTAGCCAGGCGAGAGCCATCGTATGATGTGCACCACTCCAAATGTTTCCTGTGTTTTTCGAACTTGAACAGGATACGCTATGGCTTTGAAGTGTTGGAAAGAGAATGGAGAGAACATTGTATTGATGCTTAGTGTATTGCCTTAAACATTGCTCGATGTATTTGAATCCCGAATTAATTATTGAACACGAGAGAATCCCGTGTCATCCATATGAAACCACAAAATGAGAAAAGTCCGAGTCCAAGCGGTCGCCGGATTGATTTGACGCGCAAGCCTGAAATCACACCGATATGTCGGAAGTTTGTTTTGATTTAGTTGCTGGGAGGAATGTCAAGAAGAAAACTATGAAGCGAGGAACTCTGAAGACGGTCAATTCAGACTAACTCGGCTATGCCGACACTCATCTTTGCTGCATGTCCATTCGCACAGGACACATTTTCTCTGTCGAGTCGGCTGTGCCCTGTTTGATTGTCAGATGGAGGCAAATGATGTACTAGCAACTAGTAGCATGTAATCAGGCTGGGAGATGTTTCAGTGGGGATGTTTGTCATTCTGAGGGACTTCATACGGTTAGTCCAAGTATAAAGGTTGAGATTGCGCGATCGGCATCACTCGAGGGACGGAGGAAAGATATCGGCATATCCTCCAATTGAGGAAATCTGTATGAGAGGCTGAGAAGAGAGCTAAGGGTGATGCTTGAGGGCCTGAAAGAACACCCAAGGGTAGTTATGGACTGCGCCAAGAAGAAGTTGTGAAGCAAGTCCAGGAAGTCGGTAGAATCATGAATATACTGGCGAAAAGTTATGAGGTGAGGGAATAAAGTGCCAGGAGAGTACTTATTGAGGGCAGTAAGAACCGACCCATCCTATTCAGTGACGGCGGCACTCACCTGCTGTTCGACGGTCAGTGGTCAGCGAAATGACGGACACTGCGGAACTCACAGGCTTTTCAACGCGGCGGCGGAGTCGGTCAGCGGTCGCTGTCGCGAGAAGGACACGGCGGTACTTACAGACTGTTCGACGGTGGAATTTCTCAGCCATCAGCGACGCAAACAGACACGGCGGCACTCGCCTTCTGTTTGATGCGGCAGCGGGATGGGTCAGTTGTTGGTGACGCCAGTGACGGGAAAAACTCACATTCTGTTGAATACGGTGTGATCCCTCGGTCATTTGTAAGAGCTGGGCACAATAATATGGGCGATATACTGTGCAAAAATTCAAGATATTTTGCAGGGTTTTTGCTGGCAACTTACATCTGATTTTGAGGTTCAGCTGACAAGCCAGAGGCTCTGCTGACATCCATTCAAATCGCTCGCATCGTTGCACCACTTACATTTCCACACCTGCATGCATCTTCCTCTGTGCAATTGGCATCAGTGATACCATCAGATGGGCCTCCGTCTATATCAGGGAAATGCAACAATTCACAGATTATTGGGTTCCTCGGACTCAGAGTTGCTTCGGATAGCTTAATATTGAATAGAACTATGAAAACCCCTCCTCTGGACGTTGTGGCGATATTGTAAGGGTTATAATGAGCAAGAAACCTATATTGTGGCCTCGGCTTGTAATGGTTATCTTCAGTCTTATTATCCTCTTATTTATTCAATGAGGGGTAGATAGACAGCTTCAATCATATCTTCTTGCCATTTTCAGAGGTCTCCACAACCTTTCAGGGTAGTCAACTCGGAAAACACCACCTTTTCTGTTTTAGGATTTCGGCACATTTGTTGCCATCAATGATATGATCAGACTTGTCACCTTCTTCAAAATCTAACCAAGTCCCTACAATTTCCAGTGGAAATATATGATGTAAGTGGTACCCCAAACAACTTGTATGCAACCATGAATGCTTGTCATTTACTTCTGTGAGATGTCAGTCATGTTAAAAGAAATGGCAAGTTGTCAGCGGAAACCCTGTGTTCAATGAGGAGATGTCAGTCAATATTTTTTGCACAGTATATGTGCCATACAATAACACTGACGTCTAATAACCCGTTCTCCTTCAGCATGGGACTCAGATCCTCTTTTCCAATGATGTTCGCGATATCGACTGCATTTCCAACACCGTTGACTGAATCACGATGTCAGTGTATGGGCGATATACTGTGCAAAAATTCGGCAGATTTTACAGGGTTTTCGAAGACAACTTACATCTCAATTTGAACTCCTGACTTGCAAGTAGACATGTTTGCTGACATCTCCCTTGTTGCTTGCATGATCTACCGCTTACATCTTCCACTGAGCTGACATCTCCAGACATCATTGCCGGGTACCTGATCCCATCAGTTCAGCTCCATTCCAGATTGAGACAAACAAAACAATTCACTGATTGCCCCATTTCTCGCCTGCCAGATAATATCGGATGAAGGGTTCTGGGTTAAAATGCTGAAATCACATTCCTTGGCAACTCTTTCAGGCTGCTGCGAGTCTTCTGGGGCAAAAGGAGCTAATTTCAGTCAGTCATTCCAAATGGTCTTCTATATCTTGAAGAATGAGTATTGCTTGGGGTGTGCGTGACCATAGGCTTGTTATCATGCTATTCTGGCTGTTTTGAAGGTTCACAGAATATTTCTGCGAGGCACAGTCGAGAAACAGTGTCCTTTCCGTTTATGGATTTCGGCAAATTTGATTCCATCAGAGTTGTGATCATTTCCATCACTTCCAATGAAAATTCAACCAAGTCCAAGACCCTGCAGTAAATGTATTCGATGTAAGAAAACATTTGAGCAGTTATATCTGATCACCCTAACCGTTGTAAGTGCTTGAAACAAGATGTCAGTCAAGTTAGAAAAACGGGAGTTGTAAACAAAAACCCTGTGTTCAGCGGGGAGATGTCAGTGTTTATTTTTGCACACTATATGTGCCATATCAGTGCATTAATTGGCCCAAGCTATCTCTACTCACTTGCAAAATTGGCTTTGTGCGGGTCACTTTCCTGCTTGTTCTTTTCCAGCAGCCATCCGATCACCTTCTTGTTCTTCATCATAACAGCAACGTGAAGTGAACCGCCAAACTTGCCACCTTGATTCACATTACATCAGGAAAAACCCCATTTGCAAATTCTCCACAATATGTTGCAAATTGTTGAGAATCCTCCAATGCAACAATTGTTTCAAAATGTTGACAAAATGTTGACATTTCTCATACATTCTTCAACATTTTTAGCAGCCCCGCTCAAAAGTGATCTGCAACACTGTTAACTGCTATGAAATGCTATGTGGATGAAGGGGATGGCCTGACATTCCTCTGACTTGCAATGGAACAGACCTTGCCTTAGCGTTGCGACGGCAAATTCTCTCTAAGTCATTCAAAGTCCGCTAACCGTCGCTAAACGGCTCACATCCGATCAGGCCACACATAACCAAAGGTTGATCGGGGATCATTTCCTCGAGATTTTTCATATAAGCGCCTCGTAAGCCTCATCTTTCCTTTACTTTCCTCCCCCATCTTCCTTCTCCCGTCTTGCAAGTCTCGCTTTCCCCTTCCTTATTCCGCCGCCTACACTGTCCCCTGACACTGCAATTTGCCAACTCCTCGTCACTCCCACCGTCCCAAGCACTGCAACTAGGACGAGGAAGTTGGTTGCTTTGGGAGCTCAGGATACTGTCTCGCATTAATCAGGTCTGTGTATTCCCCCGCCGTGTCCCTCCCCTAATTAACTACGACTCAGGTGAGCTCAGGACACCGTCTCACATCAGCCAGGTCCGTGTATTCCCCCGCCATGTCCCTCCCCTGATTAATTACGACTCAGGTTGCATGCCACATCGGGTTTCCATTGTACTGTCGTCGCCGTGACCTAAACCATCATCACGAGTGTGTGTACCTCACACGATGTGGTCCCACACAATGTACACATTTTTCTATTGATACTGTCCGTAATACTTATATTCAATAGCTCCACCTGCGCCGCTCGTAACCTTACTCAATCCCCATCTGGATCAAGCCTCAGTGATTCCTCGTCACTGCATCCCTCGTCACTGTATCCCATCACTGTCTGTGAGGACTTCTTTGAATTGTACCCTAGTTACTTTTGCCTCATCACTGCACTTTCTTCTCCATTGTACTGTTTTCTGCCATGTCTTCATTTTAAATACTCACCTTTCACTCTTTGCGTCTGACCAATTATATGTACCGTATGTATCAGCCCTTGACGTTTACATACCTACCACCATAGGCACGTGAACATTCATATATAGTACATGTAGTACATAGGGTACTTACAAATAAATTATTTTGACCAATCCTTTGCTTTGGCTGTAGTGAATTATTTTGACCATTAATCGTGTTCTGGGAGCTCCAAAACACATTGAATTCCATGCCTATTGGTCTCAATTGGCTTCAAATGTTGAACAATTGGCGGAGAATTGGCAACAATTCTTAGGGACCAGTCTAATCATACATTCTTGCAAAATCGAACATTTTTGAAATTTTTTAAGTAAATGTTGTCAAAATCTAACATATTTCTACACTTTCCGCCAAATGGCAATGGGGTTTTTTCCTGATGTAGCATCGAGTTCCTCTGTAGTCATTTGCTTGCCTCCAAGACTCAGACTGGCCCCCTTTTCAAGCAGATAACTTGCTACTTCAATCTTCCCATTTGCACAAGTGGCGCAAAGCGCAGTCCCGTACCGTCCTCCTAATTTCATGTCATCAAATTGATAGCGAAATCAAAGCGGAATCAGCTCTGAACCACTCGCCTTTTTTGTCTAGTAGTTTCTCCAGGTTCTGAGACTCGACCTCTCCAACAATGAGTTTCACCAGCTCCATCTTCCCGTAGAATGCAGCTAGCTGGAGGGCACTGGAATCGCGCGGCACTCGCGTCGCACTAGATCGGTGAACTGTGCCTGGACATCCTTCAGCTTTTCTCCGATGTCTTGTATTGCGCCCCAAGCATCACGGAGCGGAATAATGAGAAGCAAGAGGGCAAGAACTTGTCCAAATCCCCACTGATTCTCTTCGCCGTGTTGATCACCCTGGTTGCGACGGAGGGTAAGTTCAACATCGACAATTAAGAGGACGTTGATGCCGACAAGGCACACCAACCCAAGAGTGAGACCTGAGGTGTAAACTGAATGAATGGATCTGCGTAAGCAGGAATATTGTTACTGTATTTATAAACTCACCCGATGATTCCAGAATTTCGTTTCGCCTGAAGGCCTTCCAGAACCATTCATGCCCGGGCCGCTTCCGAGACCAGTTATACGAGACGTGCAGCGCGAGGAAGAAGAGGAAGGGAGGAATGAGGTTGAGGCCGGGGATGAGAACGATGGAGTACATTGTCAAGAACACGATGCGGAGTGGCTCGGAAGAAAAGCGCGCGGGAACTCCGATGACTGTAAGTGTGGGATCGCAGCTGGGGCCGAGGGGCTGGCCAAAATTAGACGGAGCGCTCCACAACCATATTCCAACGGCGGCCATGAGCGACAGGTGGATTGAGCCAAGGGTAAGAACAGGCTGCACCGAAATAATGCGCCAGGTGCCTTTGGTGACGCGCCAGATTGGTTTCGTAACTGGTTTAGTGATTCGCAAGACGGGATCGGTGAAGCGTAAGCGGGGTTTGGCGATGATCTGGGCGCTTTGAACGATTCCGTTTCCCACCACCATCTCCTGCTCCTGCTCGCTATCAACCTCCGCCTCTCGGTGCCCCATAAATTGCTTGATAGGTTCAAACAAAACTTTCAACCATTCGTTCCACTTTGCTTCAGTGGGCTGGTACCCGCGCTTGCTTCGATGGTGCACGTAGAGAATGAACCAAATCCACGTGCTCGTGTTGTTCATCCAACTAAGGTCGAGGACAATAGCAGCATGGTATCTGGTAATCGTTTGGCTGCCTCCAGCGCCTTTAGCTAGGACGATAGTGGTAAGGAGGATGGCGAAGGCGACCGCTAGCATGCCGATCGACTGGTCTTTGATTCCAATCAGCTCGGCTGGGAAAATCCTCCCATCCCAGAGATGGACGACGACTGGCAAAAAGCATGAGAGATTCTGGGCGTAGATCACTGCTCGAACACCAATGCCAGAAACATCAGGGTTCGGAGGAATGTTACAAGGTGTGTCGGCCATTGTGGTGGGACGGAAAGAGTGCTTGCGCCGCATGGGTGGTGCCAGCTCTTATCCTACCACGCCCATTCAGCTGCGCGAGCGCCAACGCCAGAGACATCAGGGTTTGGGGGGATCGTACAAGGTACGTCGACCATGGTGGTAGGAGGGAAGGAGTGCTTGCGCCACGTGAGTGCCGGCTGTCATGTAGCACCACACCTTTTGTTCGTTTCTCTGCAGTGCTTGATCAGCGTTGAGGTATGAGCACTTGAGCGATTCGGGGTCCTGTTTACGCGATGCCCACAGGATTGGCGGCAACAGCAAGTGGGTGGACGACGTCGTTGAGACTCAATTCCTGTAATGCCGACAAAGACTCTGATTCGGACGCATGAGTGAGACGCCTCAGTAAGCCTCAGGGAGGTCGCGGACGATGAACACTGAGAGCCAGTGGCTACGGGTGTGTGTGAGAGTGTCCAAGAGAGGAAGAAGAGCGTGAATAGCACACCCTATACATAGCTGAACATCATCGTGGTTAACACACTCGTCCTTTCACGACACAAGCCGCGACGTTGTAGCTCCAGTCGCTGAATCCGGAGCAGTCACCGGCCCACTTCAGGCTCACGGCAATCCCGCTGGTTGTAACATTTCCGATTCTGCCGCGCACCCAGTTGTTCCGGTTCAAGAAAGAGCCTCGCATGACGGGGCTTTGGCAAGCAGTCAAACTTCAAGCACGAGGCAAAAGCAGCCACTCGGTCAGTGACATGAGTCTGATGGGAGGAAGATAAATTTAGTGTGGCAGCTGTTGCGCAAATAGGATGCATACTTGTGTTCAGAGCGCCTAGAGAGCAGCTCGAGGGAAGCGGCTGTGACTGTATATTTTGTGAAGTATATTTTGTGAAGGCATCAGAATGACCGGGCGATCTGGAATATGAGTGTCTTCGGACGAGCTTCGCGGAGACGAGATCGGAGACGTGTAGAATACAGATTGACGCCATGGGGCTCATGCTGCGCGCTCGGAAATTTAGCGCTCGCTAAGATCATCCAGCTCCTCATTGAACCGGGAACACGGCAGCTTGCAGATTCGGCCGCTCGGCGCATCTTTGCCATCGGAGAGGTGAAACTGCCACGGCGAAGAGGAAGATAAATTTAGCACAGCAGGCTCGGCCCAAATGCGACGCATACCTGAATATTTGAGATTTCAAGGTGTTTGTTTGTCGGATACGTTCTGGGTTCGCAGTAGGGCAAAGATCGATGTGACACGGCAATCGAATACATGCCTGTGTTCACCGATCATCCGTACGCCGTGATTAACGTGAAATTTGTAGAGCGCTGGGATGCAATTAGACGGTGAAGCAGGGCAGCATGAGACGAAGACGAACAGGACATGAAGTTGAAAACGTCGGCTTGATTTCGGCGCAGTGTGTCGTGTTTCTGGGCGCGCAGGGTTTGTTGCGGAGAGGTTTACCAGATCCGTCTGGTCGATGTGAGTAATTGCGAGGAAAGTGAGCGGGCTGGACCCAAGAGATAGTAGAGCCAAGGAAACACGGATGTGGCCTTGGATGTGGCAAGAGGTTAAGAAGGAGCCGTTACGTAATGCCTTTTTCCCAGGACACTGATGCCTTGATCCCGCCCTACGAAGAAATTTGTTTCGACAGCAGCAGTCCGGTCGTGCCTAGCACCCGCCATGTACAGGGTACACATAATTCTGTCACTGTCCGGTCAAGGTTCCGGACCAATATGCATAAAATAAGCGCGGGGAGCATCAACTCGTAATTGCTCGATACAGTAATACCTACAGAAGTTAGGGTTTGAGAACTAGTGAGTGCTGCACATTCGTTTCTAATATAGCCGATTATTTCTTCATTTTCCACCTCCCGCTTTGAATCAGCAATTGGAGCAACACATCCGGCGGCGGGGAAATGTTGAACATTTTAATATTTTCGCAACTGGTGAATCTAGGAAGAAATGAGTATTTGGCATAAGGAAATTATGCAGGGATAAATCCAGACCTAGGGAAGCACATGTCAGAAAATTTGCGAAATTGAGTTCATTGTCATGCGTGAGGCAGAGGTCATACCGTGGCGTCTGGGCATAGCGATACCGGGGATGAAAAGAGTTAAGAAGAACTGAATCCGAATAAACTCAATCAGAATTGGACGGAAAGCTCACGAAGTTGATGCCAGCTTACGGACCCGAGATTCAACGCGGAAATAAGTAAATCGCGACACACCTGATTCAAGTTGTTTAAATTGTTTCCTGTCGAAAAGGCGATGTGCAGCTGGGATTACCTACGAATCATTTACTTTCGGTTCGAACTTTTGCACGATATCTACACGCGTGAAAGCGAACTGCCGCTTCGACTTGGGCATCTTGCTACGCCTGCCAGCTGATGTGGATTCAAGTTCCAGCGCGAACGTACTTCCGCACGAATTTTAAACTCGTCGGCAATTCCGCGACATAGGCAGTCGGAGCGGAATCTCGCGAGCAACTGTTGAAGTGATGGCGCGAGATTCTTTTTGAGAGGTAAGAATGTGCAGACTCGCAGGGGCATAATCGCTGCTTTGCGTGAGGTGTCAGTCGTTCTCCAGTCATAAGGCAAACCATGAGGGAGGTGAGGCCGGTCTGAGACATCGGTGGGTGCGTCACTGAGCGAGGAGTATTTTCAGGGCCATTGAGACAACATTGAGCCTGCGGAGGGATCGCACATGGGTTGAAGTTGGAACCGTAGTGGAAGAGATGATGGCGCCGAGCCAGTACAGGTACGCTGCTGCATATGTTGCGCCACAGAGGCAGCAGTGGCACCCACAGCGGTCGCAATCACCGGATGCGAGGCACGTTCGAAGGATCGTGGGGCGTTGCTGATGACGTAGGAAGGAAGGAAGGAAGTTGATTAACCGCGGTGGTCCCAATCAGGAACGTACGGGTACTGTACCTACACACATTAGCCAGATGTACACTACAGTCGTCTAGAACTTCGAGTGTTGTGACAGAAGGGCGTATCCAATCTTCTCGCAAACGATAGGTCTAGAAGGGATGAGATGATGTATGAATATTAGATGGACCTCGCAAGACTGAGGCCAAGCATTGTTTCCAGTTAAATTCATTACTGTTTGAAGGCTTTTAAGAAAAGGACGTTGGATTGTGATTGTAGTCCTGTGTTGGTTAGCTGTGTTCCGAGTTCGTGTTAAGACACCAGATGACGAAAAATTGCCTATACCAATTGCTGGCTGAATGTGAGCAGGTTGATTCTGATCAAGCCCTGTGATCGCACCCAATCCCCCTTTTATTCAGGAGACACTTTGAGGGGCTTCTGAAACAGTGTTCGTCACTGCCCGAGCCAGTCCGAACGCCTCCCAGTTTTGCTACCGACAGCGCTGGGACCTCGCACAAAGACGGACATCCGCACAAAATCGGCAACCAGCTTCCTTTCCCTGCTATCGAGTGATTACAGGCCCATTGCAGAGCATACTGCATCATCAGCGATTGTCCCTGTCTGCTTTCCTGACCGGCGCCGACGTGGACGTATTCGGCCAATGGATGCAGTGGAAGAGCACATGCGGTCGAGAATCAAGACTCGCCGCAACGCAACGGGTCCCATAGCCGTCATCCATTGAAGAGAGTTATCTCGTGTGGTGCGACATGGTGGTAGGCGTAGCTCCCTCGGAGTAGTCTGCCACTGTGAATGAGTCTGTGGAACCCGAGATCACCGATTACAAGTTAGAATGGGCTGTCAATCCGAAGCCGAACAGGAGGAGCATAGGATGTACGGGTCCGTAAACGCGTAAACACCAACACCTGGTTTGGATACGCGCATCGACGAGCTCAGTCTACATTATCCGACTCCAGCTCAGTGCGGCGAAAGCATCACGATTGCGTGCAAACTTGAAATCCAAACGGTCAGAAGGTAAAATGAACTGAACCCGTAGCAACAATCGAGTTCGGTTCGAATACTCGCGGTCCAGTCTCGTCTCTGAGATTCCGAAAGCCCTAATTGTATCATGAAACGAAGGTATATAATCGAGAAAAAGTATACCATAAGTTGTCCGATTCCCGGCCACAGGCATTCAAATTGCAGCAGAGGAAGACTTTGAGGTCCAAGCTTTGAAGTTCACCTGCTAATCCCATTTATACCCATAAATTAGAAGGGCCATAAGCATGAATATGCTGCGGAATATGCTTCAAATATGCTGCACATATGCTGCAGCATATTGTGTCGGGGACTTGTAGCATTTTCTAAACCGTGTATTATATAATACACGGCACGCGCTTGCCGACGGCGGGCGGCGCGCCGTCCCAAAAAGGAAACCACTCAAAAAATACATTTAAATACAGTAAAATACAGAAGAAAAAAAAATTACATGGGCATCGCATCAAGAAAATGTGTGCAGAAATCGATGAAAAACGTCAACTATCCCCCACGAACACCAGGCGGGCCCACTCCCCGCTTTCCCTTGACTACATTTGCACGGCCCTTCGACACAACGGTGGTCAGAGGTGGGGAGACATGCGGCGGAGATGGAGGCGGGGAGACATGCGGCGGAGATGGAGGCGGGGAGGGAGCGGGTGCACTCCTGTTCTTGGGGGGGCAGAGGGCGTGGCTTCGGTCTCGTCGGCTTTGCCACGGGCTCCCTCACTTAGTCGTCCTCGCCGGTGCGCTTCGGCTTCTTTCCCTTGGTGCGCTTCTGCTTCTTGAGCGGCGGTGGCAGGGTGTGGCCGTCCTCGTCGTTGGCTTTGACACGTTTGCGCTTGGACTTTTCCTTCAATGCCTTTGGCTTGCTCGAACGCTCGTCCACCTTCAGCCTCTTGCGTGGGCCATCTGCGTGGGCCTCCCCTCGTGCCCGTTTCTTCCCTGCCCCACCCTCCCCACCCTCCTTCCTCCGCTGCTCGATCAGGGAGAGGAGATGCTCGCGCTTCTCCTCGCGCGTCATCTCTGCTACAGGCTTCCTCGACTCGTCGTCGCTCTCATCGTCCTCCCCCGCTGCGACAGGGTCCTCCCACACGTCCACCCATCCCTCCTCTTCGCTCTCCTCCTCCTCGCTCTCCTCCTCGCTCTCCCTCGCTGCCTTTGCCCCAGCTTTCTTCGGCTTTGCGGCCCGTCTCCCTGACCTCTCCTTCACAGATTTGGAGGTGGCTTTCGACGCGGATTTGGAGGCCATTTTCGAGGCGGATTTCGAGGCGGATTTCGAGGCAGATTTGGAGGCGGATTTGGAGGCAGATTTGGAGGCGGATTTGGAGGTGGAGGTGGAGGTGGATTTGGATGGCGCCAACTTCGACTTGGAGCCCTTCTTCGATTTCGACACGTCCTGCGCCTTCGCCTCTCCGCGCTGAACCCTCTCCACCCACTCCTCCAGGTGCTCCTTCTTTTCCTCCGCGCTGAGCTCGCTCTGCCATTTGCAGGTCCCGGCCTTGAGCGCGTCGCGAAGCTTTCGAAGTGGCCCGATGGCGGATTGCAATGACATGCGCTTGAATTCGACGCCTTCGGGCCAGCCAATCAGGGCGACGTTCTTCCCATGGACAAGGGACTGGATGTAATTGTCGAAGTTCATGGCGATTTTGGTGACACCGAGTTCGGACACTAGAAAAAAAGTAAGCACACAAATCAAAGTTGATGGAAACTCGGACAACTTACTGAGATTACTCTTGATAATCCGTGTGCATTCCTTCTGCATCGGGATGAGGCCGTCGCCGTTGATGATCTCTAGCACAAAAACACAAACAATTAGTGTCCTGTACATGAATGGCAAGGATAGGCTTACTCCGCTCCCGCGTCACGCTCCACAGCTCGAATGCACTCGCGACATCCGCGGGGTCCCTCTTCAAGATTTCAGGAAAAAAGTCCAGGGCGCCCCACGATTGGATCGTCGTCGGGACAATGAGGTCGTGCAGATGGCCCCGCGTAAACATGGCGAAACCGATCATACCGCAGCGCTCCGCGAGCGCCATGATCTGCAATGTTTTTTGTCAGTGCGTGCCATCCAGACCGGAAAGTTGAGCCAACAAAAGACAGAACTCACCTCTTGCGCCAACCGCCGCAATGTTGCCTTCGCATCCGCCTGTGCCGCCTTGTTGTTGGCACGCGTCCCATTGTACTTCAGCTGCACCTTGTCCCTTGCCTCCGTCATCATCTCCTCCTCCTCCTCCTCGGTGAATTTCATGAGCATTTCTGGGTCGTGTTTGACCATGGCCTTGACCTGGGTCATCTTCAGGCGCTCGCCCAGAGGCAGGTCTACCCGATATCGTTTAGCATCCCCACAGCGAACGTCCCAAGAAAAACAACTTACCCGCGTTCAACTCCGCCATTATGTGCGCGATCTTCGCGTTGTACAAGCTAGGTGCGCGACGCGACTTGAATGTAGAGGGGTTGATCATCCGTTGCAGGACCTCCCGCACTTTAATGCTGTGCTTCTCGGCCAGCTCGCTTGCGCGTTGGTAGCGCTCTGCGGCCCACACCTTCAGGTCTTTATTGAGACCGTCCATACGGTTGCTGTGAAGGGCCTTTCGCTTTGTCGCAGACGCGCGCACATTCTTGCCAGCGGCAACTTGGCGGTGTTTTCGCACGGGGATGACGGGCCTGCTGCGATTGCGGCTGCGATGAGACGTGTTGCCGAGTCCCGGAAGCTGCACGGCTTCATCCTCCCAGTCACTGTTGCCATCGTCCACAGCGAAAGTGACACGTCCATTCGAGTCTGGAGGTGGCGTCACACTGGGAGAGGGCGACCTTGATCCGTCCGACATGCTGCTGTTGGTGAAAGTCGCTGCAGAAGCTACGCAGATGGGTGGGGCAGAGGGAAAACGAGGGGGTGAAGGAAAATGGGGAGGTGATGGTTTGTTTGTCCCAAGTACCACGTGCCGTCCAGAGAGTGAACGATTCATGATGAGTGCGGGACCATGCACGCCCGAGAGCGAGGAAAAAAAAGCCAGCGTGAACGCGAGAGAGAGAAACATCAGGTGCTGAGAAAAAATCAGTGGTGAGAAAAATTGAGAGGGCCGCGGAGAAGACATAACGGCAGTATTTAAACATAGAATAGAAGATAGAACAATGAACACGGCATTTGATCTGATCTTGCAGGCGTGGTAAATGGATAGAAATAGCACAACCTCTCATACCTAGATGGTAGAGTGGTTGTGCATGTCCTGCGAGTTCCTGCTCGCGGGGCCTGGACAACTGCTCTATCATCTGGTATTTTGTTCGAGCCCCCGTACGCTCCTTTTTTAAATACATTTTTTGGTCTAGTTCTTACTTTTTTACCAACTCAAATCAATATCTTCTTGGCCAAAAAAAATCATTCAACTAACAACTACATCGGCGCGCGGCGCAGACGAACAACAAGAAACACAACTAGGACACGACAATACAGCAGTTACTAAATAAAAACCCTCCCAGGTGAGATCAGAGCGCGTCCCTTCCCCCTGACATGTATTCCTCCACCGCCTCTAAATCCACCACCCGCACGGCTCCTGTCACGCCCATCTCACGCACAGCTGTCGACCTGGGACGTATAAGCCAGGAGTTTCCCCCCAAAAAAAAAGAAACACTTACGCATCAGTGTACAAACGGCGAGTGGCGTCGTTGAAGAGGAGTCGCGCTGAAACCGACTCGGTCACATGGGAGGAAGAGGACCCGGCAGCAGCAGGTGTATTGTGGCGCATCTTCGTGTATCTGCCAAATGCGTTGGGCCCCAGATGGATCGTGGCGGCGCCGGTGGGATGATCTGCACGATGAACCGGGCGGCTGGGTGCGGAGGCAGGGGGAGCGGAGGGACGGGCGGATGCAGCGGGAATGACAGGTGTGCCACGGCGTGCACTCCCGGGCACACTGTGCGGCGGTGACATCTTGCCTCTGGGTGACGTCGCCTGCTGGCGTGGGTGTGGCGTCATCGATGCGGGGAGAGCTGCGGAACGTGGGCCAGGACGAGGAGCTGAGACGATGATAAGCCGTGTAAATCTGCACGCGTGGAATTTTGCAATTTTGCTTTGTTTCATTGGCGTCCAGGCACTCTCAGAGAAGCTATCATGAGCTCCGAATGAGTAGCTTCTAGTTGCATAGCATGGGTCAAGTCCAGGACTCATTATGGCGGTACCTCCACACTTGGGGCTAATATAATGCTTATCGGGATAAGACTTAAAATCATGACAGTACCCGAAATCTCATACGGATGAGCTGTTTGCTAGACTAGGATCAAGGAGATATAAAATACGCATGCAGGCGTACCGAGGATGGTCTAAATCCACCACTTTGACTTTTGTGGGCCTAAGTGCCAACTGGAGACGCGACGCGACAAGATCATGTGACCGTGCTGGTCTAGAACAGGCAATGACGGACTTGTCGGATATTCCGGATCCGAGACTCCATAAGGCAATTCTGCCGAGTCACTCTTCCGCGTGGGACCCGATCACTCGGATAACCTCGTGACATATCAGAAATATCAACCTTAGTTTGGTATGCCCTCTTTAGGTTCATTCGAAAGCCAGCAACAACACGATTCGAATAAGTGGCTTATCCCGATAAGGGTACTTGACCGTGTACCAGGCGAAGAAGATTCGAGCTCGTTCAGAGATCAAGACTCCGAGCATCTCCACATGCGAGATTGATATTTGTGGAAGGAAATGAGTCAATGGCCCATGCCTCAGCCAATAGGACGCTTGATACAGATCTGCTTATTCATTGCTTAGTTTTGGTAGACCAATTGCGTTCATGTAAGCAGTATTGTAGGTGTATATAAGGACCAGAGTAGAGTAGTTTTAAGCTAGTTAGCTGCGCCCTGATCCGGCCAGTATCTCATTTTGCCATTGGTTGTAGGGGAGGCAGCTTTAAAGTTAGGAAGTGCTTGTCCCTCACCCTCTTGTGGAATAAACTTGATTGGATTGACTTGACTGTGTGAATTGGATTTTCGGTTAATAAGACGAAGTAAAAGTAGTCTCGAGAGCACCTCAAACTCTCAGTTACGGGATTCATAAGACGAATTAACAGTAGTCTTCAGAGGCACCTCAAACCTCGACCTATAAACCTATAAAACCCACTTTTGCCGGTCACTAGATCGTTATATTATACAAACCCGTCCCTTACCGCAATAACATTGTGTTTACTCGGCCTACAAGCCAAGTTTTCGATTAAACTCGTTATCGGGATAAGACCAAAAAGACCGAATCAGACATTTTGAGGGATCTATTCTCTGTTCTGGGATCTAATACTTGATCCGCACCCCCGAACACCCCGGTTCTCTCACATTAAGAGGAGTAGTTGTTGGTTGGTTAGTGGTTTAGTTGGTGTTTTGTGTGTTGGTTTTCCAGCAGCTTGCATTAGCTTTTCTATTAGATCATTCACGCGTACCCGAGAGTCACCGTTTCAACGGAGTCGCCGAGATTGAGGAAGGGGTGGGTGGACGTGCTCGACGCCGCCGAAAGCGATGACACCGAGCTAACCGTGGGGGAGATGTCGGTCGGCAGGGCAGCAGTGGGGGCGGCAGTGGCGGAACGCGATGCTGCTGCTGCTACGCGTGCGGGCGACCGTGGGGTGTGGCCACCTCGCGCACGTTTGGGCGCCCCTCCGCGTGGTGGCACAGACACTGAGCGTTTGCGCCGAGCCGCGTGGCTGTAGTCCTCGGGCTGCGTCATCGCGAGCTCGTCCTCCTCGTCATCGTCTCCGTCGGCCCAGAGGGGGAGGCGCTTGATGGGGCTCGGCGTGCTGACCTCGCGCTTGAGCTCCTCCCGCTTCACGGAGAAGTGCTCGTGCTTGAGGGATGTCTCCCGCTTCACGGGTGTCTCACGCTTGACTGACTTCTCCTTTTTGACAGTGGGTTTCATGCTGGCGGGCTTCCCAGAGATGGCGCGTTTCGTCGGCGAGCCGGAAATAGCGTGTTTTGCAGGCGAGCCAGAGGTGGCACGTGTTGCAGGCAAGCGGCTGCGGGAGAGCATGTCGGGCTCGTCGTGCTCCGCGCCCGCTTCCGATTCGCTGTCGGGCACAACCTCGTTGTCTTCAACAAGGAGGCGGCGGCATTCGGGGTGGTTTGCGCGGCAATCCCGGGCCCACGCCTCCTCAGCCTTGTGTCTGACGTAGAAGACGTCGACGTCGTCCTCGTGCTCGGCCTGCGCATCTGCATCGCACCTGGAATACACGTCAGGCAAGTTTTTTTTTTGGGGGGGAGTGATTCACTCACCGTTTCGAAAACAATCCAATCCCAGGGACAATATACCAGTGCTTACGGGGGTTGGTGTCGTGCTCGCGGTCGTCGATGTAGTTGGGGTTCTCAAAGAATTCGGGCGTGCAGCCCATCGAAGGGTTACAGAGTAATGGACAACCTTGTTTGCATGTGTTTCATTGGCAAGTCAACGGCCTCCTGCTCTGATTTCGCGGCAAGCCATGGGCGCCAAACTCAAATTGCGGGCGCCAAAGCCAAATTTCAATCATAGAATTCAAAATTTTGTCCTCAAAAATGGATGTTCAAACTATGTTCAACCTACGCGTTCAACTATTCGACTCAGGTGCAATCTGTGTCAGAATTCAAGCCTCAGCCGCTTTCTTTGACTTCTTCGAGCGCTTCTTTTGCTTTAATTCCTTCGCGCGCTGTGCCTCAGTGTACTTCTCCAAAACTTCTTTGTCGAAACGGAAACCGGGGAGATGCTTTTTGCCCTGAATCTTGTATTGCGGCAGATAAAGGTCGAAGAACGCGTCGTCCCCAAATTTATCACGGAAATTCCTTCGTGCAACGATTGTAAGCTTCCTCTAGGGGTGATACACCGTTCAGACTCACCTGCGACGTAGGCTGACAAAGTCTCAGTGCCCACCAGATGTTCACAGATGTCCACAGCAAGGATTGCTCACCATTCCCGGTTGTCTGCATCTCCTTCACGACGTTTCAGACGGACGGCATGGGCTTCCTCACATGAACGGTTTTGTCGCAGCCTGGGGTAGTTTTCGTATGTGTAGCTAGACTTGTCAATGGCGCACCAACCTGTTCATTCGCTCTCTTGCTGTGGTGCGCGTCTCTTCAAGCTTCCTGCGGGCCGGTAAATTCACGAACGAGAAGATTGATCTGGAAGGAAAACGGCGTCCAGAAGCTCAGTTTACCTTGCATGGTACCGACTTTGAGCTTCGGCGTGGAGCAGGCGCTTGAGTTTGTCCCCAGTGGGCGGAACGTAGTAAAATCCAGACGTTTCCGAAGTGGACATGGGAATGTGGAGGCAAAAGGCAAGGATACATACGATCATCCATGCCAAATCAAGCCCTTTTTCGAAAACTTTAGCGCGTTCGTGATGCTTTTCAGATTATATTTTATTTCTTTTCCTGGGGATAGTCATGGGACACAAATTAAATTTTATCGAGTACATACAGTCCCTCCGATGAATTGAAAAAAATCTCCCTCCAATGCGATACCCAGGGCGTGTTCAATAAAAATATTGACAAGAACCTCGGGGCGCGTTTGTGGAATCGGCTCTGTCGGCCGAACTGGCCCAGGCCATTTCTTGCAGTCTTTCTACGCCTCAATAAAATGCTCAAAAATACGAAACAAATGCAAATGTTTTGCAAAGGGTGAGGGAGGCACAAGGTCGTCTAGAGATCATCAACTACACTAAACATATTGATCCCTTCCTCCCAACGAGTCTCTCTCTCTGCCTCACGGGCTGCCATCTCCGCTGCCGAGGCCTCCATCTCGAATATCTCATCAGTCTTGAAGCCATTGCGGACCCAGCGGAAGAGGCCGCCCGCGGTGTACTGCGTGAACGACTGGCGGTGCTCGTGAGCGCGTATCGGGACGTTGGAATGTCGGATGAGGGCGGAGGGGAGCAGAATGGTGGCACCAGGGGGGAAGCGGATCACCAGCCGGAGGTCCCAGAGGATCAGATGCCCTCCGAGATCGGCGTCGAACCAACCGAGCGCTGTGATGGCGCACCAGCCCCACGCGAGGTTGGCGAAATCGAGGTGGGGTGCGGTGATCGTCCGAGGTCCAAAGTTAAAGGTGCAAGCAGCGAACACGCTGCCTGCAAAATTCCGCCGCATGGATGGTTTCCATGCGGACAGCAGGGCCATCTGTGCTTGGTAGAAAGCAAAGAGCAGGGGCGCCCACATTGCGAAGAGAACTAGGTGAATGGTCAAGGAGGGTAGACCGGGTCCCGATCTGCCCACGAGACACAAGTGTCGGTAGACAGACCGGTCGATCTGGTCTTGAATTCATAGGACAAGCGGCGGCACCGCCACGGATCACGTTTGATGCCCCATCACAATTTCACTAACTTTTCATTGGCTCGGGAGCTCGCCGCGGCTCGGGTTCTTCTCCGATGAGCTCCGATGCAATAGTGAAAAATCGTCATGGGGGATCAAACGTGACTTGCACATGATATGTGGCGGTGCCGCCGCTTGTCATCCGAATTCAAGACCAGATCGACCGGTCTGTCTACCGACACTTGTGTCCCGTAGACAGATCGGTTACCGGTCTACAAGGAGGGAGGGGTGGGTGAGGGGACAAGTACGTACTCATAGCAAACTGGGCAAGCCGTTTGAAGTAATCGTGCGCAAGGAGCTCATTCGTGACCTTGGTATTTGCGACGCTGTTTTGCAACTCCCCAGGCTCCTGTATGAGAGCATGAGCACGAGAACAGGGATGATAAAATAAGTGACTTACCGTTTGTCCACCGCCATGCGACCACCCGCGCGCCAATGCTGCGAATGATTCTTGTGCGCGTCGGTGATGCAAGCGCTCATCGGAGAGGCGGAGCTGGGAGAGCCGGTCTCGAAGAAGCTTGGACGCGCCGTCGGTCACGGCTTTCCATCCCAGCACGTCGCGCGGCATACCGCCGAGGACCGCGATAACGCGACACTTGTTATCGAGGATGGGTATGGTGAGCCTGAAGCGTAATTAGGAACAATAGTATGATTGTAACAAAGCACTTACTCGCCCAGCCAGTCTATGTACATAAACCCCTCCGTGCCGCTAAGTGCATCGACCTCCTGTTGGGTGTAGGACTTGGTTCCGAGCCCAGTACTGAGATCGTGGGGTGGCGCGGGCTCTGTGTATTCGAACTCGGCCTCCCCCGCAGAACGGCTGCCTACCCAGGCTGGCTTGGAGTGGGGCAGTGCGGTGGCGTCAATGTCGAGCTCGAGTGCGGAAGCCTTGGCCGCCTCGACGCGTTTGTGATTGACGGTCTTGAGGATGGGGTTGTCCGACGCTGCACGGACGGCGTCTCGTTTCTTGTCACGTCGCACTGGCGATTTGGCCTTGTTCCGGGCGGCGGCGGAAAGGGAAGTAGCTGGTGCTGCCGGTGGCAGGGGATGAAGTGGCGCGGGCTGAGGAGGTGGTGGGGGAGGAGGAGATGGAGGCGGCAGGGAGTGGAAGGGGATGATATCCTCCTCCTCTTGCTCCGCGTTGGGGCCATCTTGCTCACTGAGCCGCTGCCACAGGCGTTCGCCGACATCAAAGTCGACGGTGGGGGCGATAGCACGACCTAGGGCCAGGTCAAATGCTGAGAACTCCTTGCCTGAGCGCAGGGTGCGCCGTGGAAGGGCTGGAGCTAGAAATAAAATTTGTGAGTGGTTTTTTTTTTTGGGTGGCAAAGGAAAGAAGAAGAAAAGTTTGAAGGCCAACGCAAAGTCTCGAGTTCCAAGGTCGGATCCCTTGTCTGGCGGTTTATGGCTGAGGCACAGGGGAGCTCTCCGAGTTCCAAGGTCGGATCTCTTCAAGCGAGTGTGAAGGGGGCGAGGTGGTGGCAAAAACAGAAATGACAGTCTGGACGCTTACCTGGCATCTGGGGTGCGTGCTTGTGAGAAGACGGGCCGAACCCGTGAACGAGTGGGTGGAAAGGAAGGAGTGGAAGGGGTTGAGCAATGGAGTTGGAGACTCGAGAGAAAGAGGTTTTGCTGGCGCTGACGCTCACGTGGTGTTACATGTCCCGTCGAGTCACAGAGTGACTCCAGTGACTTTTGCAGGCAGACCAAACCGTAGTACGGTAAGACGTCTACGGCATGTCGCATCGACAACGCAGTGGTATCGCTCGCTCTGGCGGCTCGAACTCAAAGAAGATGTCGTTCGTCGGGAGCGAAAGACCGACGGCGCTACACGCGGGGCCATCACAACTCAAGGACCAAACATTGGGCAGGCGAGGGGTCGAAGATTACCGCCGCAAAGCAGAGAAGAAATTGAGGAATCGCTTGGAAAGTAAGTTTTTTTTTGATGTGCTGGAAACTGAGCTGAACTGGTTGAGTGTAGCGTTGGAAGTCAATGATCTTGCAGAATTGCAGGATATTCAAAACGTTGCAGCAGACGATAACTTTGACGGCGGTGCGGTGCGCCCTGCAGTCATCAACATGGCAGACGTTTTGCAGGGCCGGACTCGAATCGATCTTAGCCATGCTGGGGGAGAGTTCGCTTTGGAGGCTGGCATCGAACAGGATTCGGGGGACGACGATGAGGAGGAGCAGAAACGGTGAGTTTTCCCCACTTATTTGCTGGTGATTTTTGAGCTGAATCGATACTCAGTAAAGCTGAGGATTGGAGGACACGGCGCGATCGTACAGAGTCGCGCACCCGTGACTTTCTGAGTCAAATGCCTGAGATGGTGTCAGCATATCTCCGTTACTGTGCGGAGTCTGAGATGCCTGCTCGGCCACAGGATGAGGCGAGACGTGGGACAACGGAGGAGGAGATATACGAGGTTGATATAGTCGACATGTTCGGTGCGTTTTTTCCGCTTGTATCATTCGGATGGATTGAGAGACTGACAACAACTTATTTCATAAGATACTGCTGCAATTAGAGTCAAACTCGATCCTACTGCCGACGGCGTCGCTCCAGCACTGATCCTCGAGGGGCTGATGCCCTGTGCGCCATGGAAACCCAGCGTTGCCGTGAAGATTCGGGTCCTCGATGCATATCGGGTGATGCACGTCCGTTGCCCGCAGCTGGCGGTTCAGGCGTATGTAAAGGCTTTATGCGATCTTCATGGGGTATGTTTGTGTTTTTTTTGGGTGCATACAAATCTCTGACCGTACAAAAGGTGCCGCACAAACCCTACCTGTGTCAGCAATTCTCAATTGCTTATGATCTCTACCTGGATCTGCGGCGACGCGTCGATGAGCGCGTGATGAAGGCATTGGGACGGGATTCCGCGTGGCGTATGAAGCATGTATGCCCAGCATGCACATATAAGCTGGTGGGCGAGGACAAGCTGATCTTCGACATGCTCACCACCATGGACGGGAATGACTCCTTGAAGCGGGTCCTCCGGCGTGAGAAGACAACGATGGCGGAGGACGAATGCGGGGAACCAGTTTTGGGAAGGTCAAAGGAACAGGTCGATAATCGCGATGCGGGCGATGGGTATTTCTTGTCGCGTGAGAAGGTGGAGAGGTGGGCAAAGAGCCGCTTGGCCGATGTGCTGCCCATGCAGGGGGGGAATTCCGTGAGCATGTTCCCCCAACTTGACGTGTTTGGGATGAGATGCTGATGGAGAGTAGGCGGATGGCGAGAATCCTTGTGCGGACAGGTGGAAAAATATGATTAACGACGTCACGTCGAAAATGTGGGGGATTTTCGATGAGACGGGGATCTTCTTGGCACTGTGTCGTCACGGCTTTGTCCTGGTGCTGGCCGATATGATACGGAGCGGGGAGTTGTGAGTGCACCACTTTGGAATAGCTTATTTATTAACCATATACCTTTGTACAGAGCTAAATATCCCCTCGCCGTAGTCGAGGAGCTCCTCGCCGCTTTCGGGATGAACATCGGGGCCGGCTACGATGTCGGGTGCCACTTCCAGGCCACAGTGGCCGATAGCGAGCTGGGTGAGGAGGCAAGAGACAAGAACCTCAAGTGCCTCGTGGGTTCTTTCCACGGGCATGCCCACAACCGGCTCTGCCAGCTTCAGTTCCTCGCCACCTACGTGGAAGGAATGGGCCTCGAGGATCTCGAGGGCTGTGAGCGGTTTTTCTCCCGCTCAAATGGGCTCGCGAGGTCTTGCCGCTACGCCAGTAGATTCCACCGGCAGCAAGAAATTACCACCTACGTGAAGCATTTTGACTCCTTCGAAACGTATGCAAATCTCAGTGAGTTTGCCATTCTGCTTCTTGTTCCAAGACGCTGACTTCCACTGCAGGCAAGTTCCTGGTGTCCAACTATAGGCAAGCGCTGTCCATTCTCAAGACGGAGCCAGCGCTAGCAAAGTGGATGAGTCAGGAGGGTGTCCAGAGCACGGAGGAGTTCCATAGGTGGTTGGAGGAGCGGGAGTACCTTGTTGGTCTCAAAGTCGCTGCAAAGACAAACGTGGAGTCGATGGAGATGGAATATGTGCAGAAGTGGGTGAACCTGAGTGCGAGCCAGTGAGTATTTGCCTCTGTGGTGTTTGCTGGTGCTAATCTTTCCGTAGGGCCAAGTACAACACCCTTGCCGCAGAGGCAAGAAGAGCGACGGGAGACAATGCTCTGTATGCTCCTGGAGTGTTGTGGTGAAGCGCCATGCCAAGGAGAAGCTCGAGAGAGATATTGCCAGTGTAGAGGACCTCGAAGAGCATCTAATCATCCCTGTTCGCTGGACAACAACATCTCCCAAGTGGCTGGAGACTACGGTGGCGATAAAGAAGCGCAAGTACCAGCTCGCGCTCGATGCGCTGGAGCTTCTTATCGTTGAGCGCATCTTTGAACTCACCAAAATGAATCAATCACAAACCGGTGAGTGGTTTTCTCTTTCTGTATTGACTATGGATTAATAACCGACTCATATTCTAGGCTATAAGATGCGAAAGCACATCGCAAAGGCGTTGCAAGCCCGGTCGAAGGCAGTCAGAAATGCTATCGACCGTTACAACACCGCTGCAATTATGCTGGATCCCCCGATGCCCCTGCTTTCATGGGATCAAGTAGTCGAGTACGCCTTTTTGGCTGATTTTGACATTCTCCGGGATACTCGGGCGGAGGTTCAGGCCCGCCCTTGGACCCGCCCAGCCTACCGCTTGGCTATGGACCGATACTTCAAGATCTTGCGCGCCCGAGAGGAGATCAAGCGGCTAAACGTGGAGATTCCGCGAGTTATCACATGGATTCGCGATGAAGATCACTTTCTTCGACGGAGGGAAGCGGAGATGAGGGAAACGGCGGGGAAGACCGAGGAGAAGGTCCTCCTGGACATCCAGATGGCTGTGCAAGTGCAGCTATATCGCGAGCGCTTCAACGAGCGGCACATGCAGAGGTTCTGGAAACTGGGTGGGTCTCCCGGCTTTACAGGCTCTCTGAGGCCAGGGATGTCAGTGGAGCGGCGGGCGGGTCAGAGGCAACATGCAGCAGAGAGACGGGCCACAGCCCAGGCTGCTCGTGAGGGTCGTGAGGATTCCTCGGAGGATGGGATGGATGTTGACGAGGTGATGGTGGTAGATGCTGCGCAGCACGGTTGGAGCGCTCAAGGGGAGGCAGATGATGAATGGGAGGAAGACTATGAAGAGGTGTTGCCACCCAGGCCGCTGGCGCCGGGGGAGGACTCAGATGAGGAGGGTGATCAAGCTAAGGAGGAGGGGCTGTCGGCAATGGTGTGCCGCATCTCCCTGTTGGCAATTGATGGCGAGAACGCACAGAGCGGGGACGAGGCCTGATTTCCCCCTTTGCCCCATGTAATTTTTTTTTCTTCTGTATTTTACTGTATTTAAATGTATTTTTTGAATGGTTTCCTTTTTGGGACGGCGCGCCGCCCGCCGTCGGCAAGCGCGTGCCGTGTATTATATAATACACGGTTTAGAAAATGCTACAAGTCCCCGACACAATATGCTGCAGCATATGTGCAGCATATTTGAAGCATATTCCGCAGCATATTCTGCAGCATGGGGGGAATTCATGTATGCCTTCTAATTAGAGGCGCCACATGCATGCTTATGGCCCTTCTAATTTATGGGTATAAATGGGATTAGCAGGTGTTGAAGTTACTGTACTATTTCAATCAGGTCGATAGTCACGCGTCACGCACCCCCTTATCGATGTCGAATTTTGGTCGAGGTCACGCATCACGCAGGACTTTATCGAACCAAAATTCGCGTCACCTAGGGCAAATTAGCCCGAAAACGCCAAAAGAAAACGAAATTTTGCACTAGAATTTTTGATAAATTTCCGGTGGTCACGCAACAATTTCGGGTCTATCGACCTATCGAATTGTCGAAATGGTCCCGGGTGGTCACGCGTCACACCCCTTGTCGATCTGATTGAAATAGTACAGTACACGACAAGGGACGAGGAGCTGCGGCTGTTCAAGCTGAGAAATATCTACTGTTTGGATGAGGGGCCAAGAACGGGCTGCGAGCAATGTGGGGGCTGTTGTCAAAAGGGGAGAAGTTCCGAAAGATTCAGAGAATGAGCGAGCAGCTGCCAAGGGGGTGCAGGTCTGTGAATCCCGGTACCACCTGCCGGTACCCGGCCGTCGACAGGTTTGACGGGTCAACCAGAAGTGCTGGGTATTATAGCCATGAAACTTGTCTAATATCATGTCAGTTGACAATCTATTGCATAGTACACACCAATCAGCCAAAACATTTTTTTCCTGCCCTGTTCCTTCCATTCATTGCTCTATCAGGCATCTCGGTGTTGTTCACCAACTGATGGCATGTGGATAAATTGGTTTCCATGAACCCAAATTGCACGCTGAACCGTACGGGACGCTCACACACCTTTCATAGTATTTGACGGCTTGAATTCACTCACAGCTTCACAAGAAATAAAACTCAAGCATTGTTCACCCCCTGAAACCCGTCGCGACGACCGTCACCCGTCGACGGACGGCACCCGGCTGTCAGAGGGTCCCAGTTTTTCTTCTGACGGCCGGGTCCTCCCGTTTCGTCACCAGCGACGGCCGTTTTTCCGACGGCCGTCCCGTCAGACGGCCGGGTCGAAGCCCTAGTTCAGCCACAAAGCTCAAAAAAATTAATCTGGGAGACATGTTTTTTTTTGGCCCGGAAACAGTCAGAAAAGGTCGCCAACACCCCCGGAAAGGTCTGTAAGATGTCCAGACCCCAGGAAGAAGGGAACACGTCTTCATTTGTCATGTCCATGGCACCCAAAAAGGGAATACTGTATTATTTCGTTCAATTCGACCGGGGGTGTGACGCGTGACCCTTTTGGTCATCCGACCAGGGGCTGATTTGTGCGTGACAAAACCGAAAATTTCGACCCGAGGAGCGAAAATTTGGGGTTTTTCGCGCCGCGGAGGTCCAAAATCGACCCTGCATGACCGATTTTGCATTCGAACAGACCACGAGTGGCGCGTGACCATGCACCGATATTTGCCATCGACCAGAGGGTGCGTGATGCGTGACGGACAAATTGAATGAGATAATACAGTACACAGATTTTCGGCAATTTCTTTAAACTCTAATCAACGATACAGTATCATCTGGAGTGTCTAAAGATTGGTGCTGGAAGGCATACATTGCAATGAAGCAGCAGGAGTCTGGACATAGTTCAAAGCACCATTGGGTGGGTTGAAGAAATAACTTATAACGGCAGTATTAATAAGATACCATTGAGCAGATTGTGAAGCACATAACTATCTGCTAACCTGTAAACTCATTCATGGGCATACAATATGTTGAGCGTGGCCGTGACGTGCCAGGCCGAATCTTTCGATGGGATCACGAGCTGCCGCTGATGCCATCAATATTCGTTGCCGATTGGGTCATTGTGCTGAATATTTCACGCAGGAGCAGAGTAACTAGAGTTATTACTGGTAATCTACCGGGTGTGTGTACTGGAAGTGTGGCACTGGGGAATTACCAATGTTATGAGTTGTTTTCCGGGCCAATTTTATCTGACTCGTCCAAGTTCCACTGTCTAGACATTAGTGATTTTTCTTGTGGTTCGCACCAAGGTTCGCACACACAGAAGGGCCCATAACATTGGCATCGTGTGATCAGTATCCCCTGGGTGGTCTGTTCTCTCCCTTGACTCTTGTGGAGGAGAATGCAAGTGGCACCAGACATCATACACACCTTTAACACCTTCAACCTCTGAGCAGTTCAACTGAGGTTGTCAGAAGATTTCTGGGCACCGGCAATGGGCATTTACAGAGTAGTTATGTCTGGTAAGCAGCAGATTTTGAACACACAAGGTACCAGTGTCGTGTCGCAGCTCGCAGCACACAATACCATTTGTATAGGATCCGTGATGAACTGTTGGTTGAGTTGTCTGTCTATGATGAACTGGAGCCAGATCACAGAAGGCACACCCAGATAGAGATAGACTCTGTTAGTTGGGTATTTTTGAGGGTTGCTGGTCTCTGATGTGCTCAATAGCCAGGAAATTGGTCAATGTAAGGACAATGGGCCGGCAAGAATTGATGGCATCAGCGGCAGCTGGTGATCCCATCGAAAATTCAGCCTGGCACGTCACGGCCACGCTATACGTTCTCAACATGTGCCGTCGGGGTGTGGGGCAAAAATTGAACTGTTTCGGAATTGGCCGGATCAACACACCTGATAAACTCCCATATGGGGATGGTTACGGTCGGTTGGTTCACCAAGATCCTGAAATTTTTAAAAACCGGCATCTGTCCCGAAATTCAGAGACCTGCACCCCCTTGATCTGGCTCTTATTTTCAAAAACTGACCCCTGTTCACTTATTAACAAAAGTGAACACCCTTGGCCCCAGTAGCTTCTGGACAGGTTCAAGGAGAGCTTGCCGCCATTCACTCCAGTTCGCTCCAGTGGGCTGGTACCCGCGCTTGCTTCGATGGTGGACGTAAAGGATGAACCAGATCCATGTGCTGGTGTTGTTCATCCAACTCAGGTCGAGGACGACGGTGGCATGGTAGCTGGTAATTGTTTTGTCACCTCCAGCGCCTTTGGCCAAGATGATCGTACTGAAGAGGATGGCGAAAGCGACCGCTAGCATGCCGATAGACTGGTCTTTGATTCCCTTCAACTCGGACGCGGAAATTTTCCCATCCCAGAGATGTACGATGACGGGGAGAAAGCAGGCCAGATTTTGAGCATAGATAGCGGCGGGAGGGATGATACAAGGTGCGTCCGCCATGGTGGTAGGAAGGAAAGTGTTGAAAGCTGTACCACGGCAGCAATCAGACCTTAGTTGAGCCCGCGTTGTTTCCAAATTTATTTCCTGTAGTAGCTCACACGGGGAAAAGATACTTACCTGGTGGTATGGAAACATTACTGAAACCAGAAGCTTTGGGAACAGGCAAACTGCGTCTGGAACTCATAGTTTCAGGCGGAGTTTACGTACCGCTGACAATCAAAGTTTCTGGGCTTCTCAGAAACAATAAGTTTCTTGTGGATTTTTGGGATTTAAGGTGCCCTTGAACTCATTGTTTCTGGGACGCCCCAGAAACCTAAAGTGTCAGCAGTATGTAATGGGTGCCTGAAACTCATGGTTGCAGTTGCAGTTTGCCTGTTCCCACAACTGATAGTTTCCGTAATGTTTCCAGAGGGACAGGTAAGTATTTTTTTCGCTGTGTGGCTGTTACTTCTTTGATACTAATCATTGTTCGACCCAAAGTTAGGCATACATAGCTGTAGATATACGGTCAGCTAGTATCTACCAGACTCAGTATTTATATCAAATTTATATCAGCTTTCCCTCGTTTGGGCGTAGGTGGCAGATAGGATGGCACACCAGGACGTGGTATAGGTAGGGGATCGGATGGTTTGACGGGTGTAAGTGAAGTCGAGGACGGCGGGTATGGGGTATGCCTGACGACCGATATCGGAAGAACGGTGTGGGTAGCATTTACGGTACAAATAGCCGAACATCCCCATGCACCGCTGGTTTACACGCTACTCCTTCGACAGCACACGCCACGACATTGAGGTTCCGGATGCTGGATCCGGACCAATCGGCTGTGCACTGGGGGCGATGCTGAGTGGAATATTTACGATTGCATCCCACACAGTTTTCTCCGGTTCAACAAAGAGTCTCGCACGACACCGTTGTTGGAAGTAGTACAACTTTAAGCGCGAGACAAGAGCGACCACGGGGCCAGCATGAGGCTGAGAGAAGAGGGGAGGAAGCTATGTAAGTTTAGCAATTCGGATGCATAGTTGTGTTCGTAAAGAGTGGAACCCTGCACAGCGAGAGCAGCTCAAGTGAAGAGGTTGCAACTGTACCTTCTGTGAGCACATCCCGAGTAAAGGGTGCTTTGTAATACGAGTCTCTTCCGACGAGCTCTCCGGAGACAAGATCGGAGACGCGCAGAATACAGATTGACGCCTTAAGTGCTTCTGCTGGGCGCTCGAATAGTTAGCGCTCGCAAAGATCATGCACCTCCTCATACTGGGAAGGTAGTAGCTGGCAGGTTCGGCCGCTCAGCGCATCTTCGCCAGGG
The DNA here is from genome assembly GCA_029281795.1 of Mycena crocata. Lineage (NCBI taxonomy): Eukaryota > Fungi > Basidiomycota > Agaricomycetes > Agaricales > Mycenaceae > Mycena > Mycena crocata. The sequence goes on along the minus strand of JARJCP010000042.1, from coordinate 471,885 downwards.
TTAAGGTGCCTCGGTGGGCCCGCTAGCTAGTCAAAATACAGAGAAGAGGAAGATATTTAACACAGCAGCCGACACGTAACGGAGATACATACCTGAGTTCTCGGATCTGATTGACGGTTAAGTTAATCTGAGCTTAACGCAACAGGTACACACTTGTGTTCACCAATCATCCGTGATTAATATCAAGGTGAAATCGGCACTTACAAAGCGCTGGGTTGCAAGTAAAACGGTGCGATAGGAGAGTATGACGAGGAGGTGGGCGGAGACGAAAAGCTCATCGATGTGCATAGGTCCGATTATCGGACCTTCCGCATGCGGACTGCGATTAGGAACGTCATTGTGTGGATTGGGATGGGCCGACATAGTATGCAGCATAATAAGGTCAAGTCATGTCATCGAGAGCGGAGGAATCACCGTTCGGGCATGTAAGGAGTGGAAGAACTCAGGACCGACGATTGGCATAACACATTTGTGTGTACGGAGTCTAATTCGTCGCCGTGTATTGTCCTTGGACTATGATAGCGTTGGACATCTGTTTGGCACGAAGAAAGCGAGCCGGTTTGACGCAAACGGAGTAAAAATGGGAAACACAGATGTGGCAAGAGGGAAGAGGGAGAGTGTTACGTAATGCTTTCCCAGGAAGCTGATGCTTTGATCTCGCCGTACTTGCCAGGGAATTTATTTCGACTGTAACACTGCCGTCCAGTCCTACCGGAAATCATTATCCAGCCATCGAATAGTTATATCTAAAAGAAAACTGATTGGTAGAATACACTGAGACATTTATCTCTCAGGGAGATAGAAAGGGAGAAATACTGTATAATTTCATTCAATTCGACCGTCACGCGTCACGCGGGGTCTGGTCGAGTGCAAAATTGGTCACACAGGGTGCAAAATTGGGATTTTTCAGCTCTGCGGCGCAAAAAACCCAATTTTTTTTGCTTCAATGGTCGAAATTTTCGGTTTTGTCACGCAAAAATCGGCCTGTGGTCTATGGCGGTCAAAGTGCACATTTAATCAGCCGCAAATATATTTCACATGCCGCAAATATATTACGTGTTTTGATACCAATGCCGCAAGTATTTGACCCTTTTGGTATCTCCGAAATACGACTCATGCCGCAAGTATTTTTCGAGGTCCCGCAACTTTTTTTCTCGGAGTGCCGCAACTTGTCTGTGAAAAAATGAGACCGATTTCGAAACATGCCAGGACCTCTCATATTGCCGTTTCCGGCTCTCTGTGGGATGTTACACCAAGTTGAAGCTTGAACTATGCTTGTTGGGGTCAACGAAGGTATGTCTCCTCCTTCACCATCTTCAAATATCTTCTAACTTCCTTCCTTGGCTCTTTGTCTGTTTAACCCGAACACGGTGTCGGCCACATATATAGGTATCTGTGCATGCTTCGACTCATTGCCGTGTCTTTCAATGACTCAGTGTTTCTTGTACAGACCAGCTTCTATGTCTGAGGCAAGCCCAGGGACTGGCGAGTTCAGGCTCGGTTTAATTTGGGTGCCACTACGTACATTGTATTCACTTCATGTTGTTTCAGGTAAGTACTGATTCTGGTTCATCGTTACTACAGCTATATCAGTAAGTCTCATTGTATCGTGGTCTTCAACTGCTGTATCGATTTTCAATCGGTAGATCTTTGATCATCCCACCGTCATCAGATTTGTACTTCACCGTCATATTTCAACTTCCAACTCTGCATCTCCCTCTCAGCACACTGTCTTGAGATATACACTATCTTAAAATCCGGAGGTATGCAATCCGCTTCGTCGCCCCACCCCCACCATACTGACTCGATCTGCGTGACTTCTAAAGTGATGATCGTCTGTTCAGTTCAAGTTCATGAGGGTTGATTCTTGGTTCAATAAAGGTACCTCACATCTCCCTCCAATTCAATCTCGAATGAGCTCAATTTCGAATGGCTTGAATTTGAAGACTGCAGTGGATCTCCATCTGCTTCAGACCTTTATTCAGTTCAATTCGTGTGGATCAGTGTGCTACAAGTATCCGCACGCGAACCGTAACTGCTTGCTGCATAACCTAGGCTTCCTTCGTTGCTCCGAAGCCTCGAATCATTTGGAAGGCACAGTTGATTCCATTCATGAGCCCACCAATTTACAGCTGACGCTCGCGAGTCTGCTGGTTCTACGCGATTTAGCTACGTGCCGACCTCCACTCTGCTGGAATCACGCTGAGCGCGTGTCCGCAGGCCAGGGCGAGTTCACTCTCCGTGTGGGATACAGACGTGTCGTCGATATTGGTCGAGGTACTGGCGGCCTGGGCAGGACTTTTTGGGTTGACCGGATGTGATGGCTCGGTGCATGTCCAGACATGATAGAGGCAGTGCCACCGTGGTTCACCATTCAGCGTTCAAACTTTGGCGTAACATCGCAGGGAGAGCCGATAACGCCGATACCGGCAACTTGTTGGTCGAACTGGTAAAAAGAGTCACGCGTCACACCCCAGGTCGAACTGAAGGAAATAATACAGTACTCGATCTCTGCTAGCGTATAATTTATTTTCTCCGCCAGACTCATCTACTGCTCGGCCAGAACTGAAATAGTGGTGGAAAGTAGAGGGGGAGGTGGCCTACGCAAGCTGGTGAAACATGCACATACTGTCGGGATGGAGGTAGTATTAGGTCATCACCTCTATACGTACTCGCACAGTATATCAAATAGATGCTCTTTGCCTCCGCTCCACGACGTCCTTCCGACACATACACCGTTTTTCCTCCGATTGTTCGAATTCCGAACATGATAACGACCGATGCTGTTCCATACTCCCGCGCAGAACCCCAGTTGCTCCAAAGAAACCACTCCTACCAAGTCAAGACTCGGTACCCATTTGTGTACGTACTGTATTATTTCAATCAGGTCGATAGTCACGCGTCACGCACCACCGTATCGATATCGAATTTTGGTCGATGTCACGTGTCACTCAGGCCTTTATCGAATCTAAAATTCGCGTCATGCAGGGCAAAATCCCCCAAAAACACCAAAAAACGATTTTTTGCGTTGAAATTTTCGAAATTTTTCCAGTGGTCATGCAAAAATTTCGGTGGTATCGAATTGTCGAAATGGTCCCAGTAGGTCACGCATCACACCCCGTGTCGATCTGATTGAAAAAATACAGTACTGCCGCAAAAGGGCAGCCGCTCAAGCATGATCAGAAATGCAGAACTTCAACCAACACGAGAAAGTCAGGAGCCTGGCTACACCAGTGGCAGGCGCTCCACGGGAGCCTAGAATGGTTACCAGTGAGATTGATATATGGTGGCAAGGGAAACAAACACTGCTCCTTAATAGCCGTAGTTCAACGGGAACGAAAGTGGAGGTCAGACTCAGCGGAGAGTAGATACTGTCATTGATGGGTTGAACAACGCGCGGGCCATTAGATGAATCAACGGGTGCAACAGAATTCACCGTCATTCCCACACCGAGAATGCCACCGCCATTTAATCGGCAGTGTTTCAAAACGAAAATTCCGACTCTCGAATACGAAACGACTCGGAGTCGATTTGAACTGTGGAACTGCCGACGGAAGCATAGCTCATTTTCCTTATAAATTGTGACGAGTAAACAGATGATTATCATGACGGCCATGACACCTCCACCTCCTTCACCAAACGCTCCGGAGCCCCAGTCGGAAATCGATAATATCGATAGAACAAAGGAATCAATTTGGCTGCGATGTATAGTACGAGTGGTACTGACATGAGTCAAGATGAGGGAAATGAAGTCAATGTTCGCTCTCTGCGGAAAGTAACGATATATATGGCTTACCTCTAAGGTGAATTCACGCAGGAAAAGAATTCTGGTTCAGTAATCAACTGGTCGTCCAAGGCTGGAATTTTTTTACGGGAGGTACTTACCCCGACCGCTATGCAGCTCCCAATACGAACACTTCCAGTCGTTCCAATTATTATCCGAATCCTCGGCATCATCTCTTTCAGTATAGGTGCTCTGTGTGTGCACCAACAATAACGGCGCAAGATTGCCATGGTTAAACTCAACTGATCATGATGATTCGGAAGCACTTGAACTAAATACCGCATTTTTTAATTTCTGCTTCGCGCTATATTATTCATAGTAGCACAGATTCCACGGGTTGAAGCACAAATTCGACGAGGTTGAAACTTGTACCTGCCGAGTTGCCGATACCGTGCGAAATTTAAGCTGTGCAACAGCTTCCGGAGAGTCGGTTTTTCCTCTTCCACAAGCGCCCATATGTCCACCGGACCCGTTAGACGCTGAAAGACGACTCTTGACTCCTACCATCCACATCCAATGCCGTTCACGTATCTTCTGAATAAAATCCGCGGTGGTACACCGACTACGAAGTCAGAGGAGCGCATTCCATCGTCGCAGCCTCACGGACACATCGCATCTGCTCTGGGGCTTTCGTCGATTACCGGAGCGCTTAGTACCTTATCTCACTCGTATGCTGGGTCGAGCTTGAAGTTACTGCTGCTGGGATCTCTGGTCGAGACGGGAAGACGACTTTTTCGGTGGCTGATCGAGCGCTTTGGAATCCGTGGGCCTATAGGTCTTTTTTCTCTTTATCGTGAATCTAATTACTTTCCTGCAGAGTACTGCACAACAATACGCGTCACGCAAGGCGATCCATCCTACGAATGGATCGTGCTGTTCCTCGTACGTCCTTTTTCTTCCTTTATCACGGCGGGAAGAAAGAATTCACCGTCTGTGTCAGACGCAAGAAAACGTCTGGCGCCGCTCCCGCGAGTTCCTCGTCAGCGCAAGCAACTCACAGCGCAAATGGGCCGTCCGTGCGAACACCGACCAGACAGTTAAAGCAAACGCGGAGTACGTGCCGACGTACAAGAAGCCGCAGCTCTTCCGCTGGCGTGGATACTGGGTCGAGATTGCGCGCAGGGGCAGCGGGGGTGCGCATGCTGCGCGGCCAGCGATTGGGCCGTACGGTCCGTTCGCGTACGCTGGCGGCGAGGGCGGGAGTATCGATATAACGTACGTGCAAAAGCTTATTTCCTCTCGGTGTTCCGTAACCTATTATTCGAAGTATATACACCCTCGACATGAACGTTCTATCAGATCTTGTCGAGGAAGCGCGGCTGCGCTACCTCGACGTCAACCGCCCCAACGTTATAATCCATCTCGCTGATTCGGTGCGTACCATTGCGTTCCACCTCTTTCACCACACTCCAGATGCTCACCTATGACCCAGAATCACTTCGGCCCCGCTCAAACCTGGACCACAGTCAAGCACAAGATCCGCCGCCCACTCAGGTGCGTTTTCCAGTACAGCGTAGCCACTCTGCTTCTTTGTTCGCCGCTGTCGTTCGTTGCCCGTTCCGTCTGCATGTCGGCTTGTTCGTTTCCATGTCATACTCGTCCCTCCATTTCTCCATATTCATCCGCATGCCTTTATCCTCGAAGAAAGAAATCTAAACATCACGCATCTCCAGCTCGATCATCCTCCCGGAAGGCGTCGTCGACTCGCTAGTGACGGACGCGCAAGAGTTCCTGCAGACCGAGGACTGGTACATCGAGGCCGGCATCCCGCACCGGCGCGGGTACCTCTTGCACGGGCCGCCTGGGACGGGAAAGAGTGAGCTGATATTTATCTATCGACAACCTCATTCATCGCTCTCGCCAATACCTGGGTATACTGACCGCATCACAGCATCGACGATCTATGCCCTCGCCGGCGCGCTCAACCTGGAGATTTACTCTCTCTCGCTCGCGTCGAATTTGTACGTTGTGTCTCACTTTACCCCCGCTCTTCCCAAATGTTATCATCTCCATTTGTTCGTGCCCTCCCCCGTTTGAACTGCGTTCTCCGTATCCGCGTTCTTTATCTGTCACTTGCCCTCTTTCTAACTCCGCTCTCCTTATCCGTGTACCAACTCCCTTCATCTCCAGCGTGGACGACTCCTTCCTCCAGCGCGCCGCCTCCTCCATTCCCAAGCACGGCCTATTCCTCATCGAAGACATCGACTGCGCCTTCACAGCCTCGCGGGACGACGAAGACTCCGACGGGCAAGATGCCAAGCCCGCTTTCCCGCCCATCGGTAGAGGAGGGCGCCAGGGCCGCGCGGTGACGCTTTCCGGGCTGTTAAATGTTATCGATGGTGTTGGGAGCGAGGAGGGGAAGTTGTTTTTCGCGACTGTGAGTCCTCCATGCTCATGTTTACATCCCACTTGCTCCCGCATTTTACCTACGTTACTCATGGTCTTGTTCCAGACGAACCACATCGACCGCCTCGACACAGCGCTCGTCCGCCCGGGGCGCATCGACCACAAGGTCGAGTACGGGCTCGCGACGGCGGCGCAGGCGCACGCGCTCTTCCTCCGGTTCTTCCCCGCCGCACGCTTCCCCGCGTTCGCTGTCGTCCACGCCAACTCAGACCCAGAGAAAGGACACGCACCAACGAACATCGACGCGCTGGCCGCATCATTCGCAGAGGGCGTACCACCAGGCGAGTTCAGCACGGCGGAGCTCCAGGGGTACCTGCAGGGGCACAAGACGCAGCCGGCGGAGGCGGCGCGCGGGGTGGTGGCGTGGGTGGAGGCGGAGAGGGCGGAGCGCAGGGAGAATGAGCGGAGGAAGGAGGTCAGGAGGGCGAAGGCGCAGTTGCGGAGGAGCGGGAACGTGAACGGAAATGCAGTTGGGACCGGGCCCCTGGCCATGCCCGTCTCGCTCGGCGCCATGTTGAACGGCAGCGGGATCGCACCCATACTGAACGGGGACGCGGCGTTGCTGCCAGCTGAGGCGGTTGCGGGGGTGTAGGGTGTAGGTTTAAGACTGATAAAATTGAAATTGCTGCACGTGTGGTGCGGCTTACCGTACAGTGCCTCCCGCTTTGACCCACTAGAGGTATTTTCTTGTTGACCATTGCTTTAGGTTCATTCGCTGCTACGTCGAGGATTTTATCTGTACACGCCTCCTCCACTGAATTCCACTAGATTATTCATTGGTTCGACATCTCCAAACTTGTGAAATCAACACGACTGCAGTACTAGTCTCCTGAGTCCTATACGACTGACCTTATTAGAATGTCGGTTGGAGTCTGTTGCATTATTATTCGTTCTCTTAATCTTTACAGGCTCGTTCGTTGATGCATATTTGTGCAGCAGTGCTTAGGCGCCAGGAAGCTGTAAACTTAGCACCGATTAGGAAATTCTACAGCAAGAAGCACATCCCGTGGTCGACATGTTCACAGCACTTTGTACAGCTTAAACTGCGCAGCGACGTGGCCGCAGTCGTGCCGCTCCATAAGAGACTGCTGGAACTCTGATGGTCCGTCATCCTCTTTGCTTCCTCCCCCAACCTCAGTTCCGCTGCTCACCCGTCCCCAATCTCAATTTCTGGTTGGAATCTTCTCCGTCAAATCATCCTCAAGATATTCAAGATACTACTTTGCAACCAGCATGCATCAATTATCCAGGTCCTCACGTTCTGCTCTGTGTCCGACCATCAAATATCTCCGTTATCAATTACCACTGCTGATGATTCAGAACGGTTTGGATGTGAATGTTTCTGGCGCCACTTTCCTATGGACGAGCAAACTCTATGTATGCATACCGTTCTGCTTCATAATGCACCTTATCGGTTCAAAGTTGCAGCACTGATTTCTTTCTTCCCACCCGAATACATCCTGCTTCCACAGCTCCCTGACCGAGCTCGCTGAGTAAGGACCGCTATCCTGTGGTCCCCAAAGACCCCACGGGTTTAAGGTGCGCCTGCGCTCAACTTTATCGCTTACGCTGATGCGCTTTGGCCTCCCAGAAATCGGTCGTCAATCAATTTGTTTCGTGGTATGTATTTTACCACGTTGTTGTATATCCTATCTTTCATCCGCCTGGTCTCATTTCGGAACCCACGTTTAGCGAGGAATTATTATTGAGTTATAAGCTTAAGTGCTATCATGGTTTTCTCGAACTTGCTTCGGCTGCCGGAGCGAAGCGTCGGCTCGTCTTGTAGATCTTCTCCTGAGAGGCTGCCTTTCGTCATCTCTCTGGCGTGCAAGCCCACACCAAGCCCTTGTTCGCTAAGTGATGTTCTTGGAGCATTCGCGATTGTGGAGCGACTTCTATGATGATCGAATTCAACAAAGAAAGTATGGGTTCAACTTGATCGCCAGTGTTCAGTTTCCTTCAAACATCCCGTATGTTTTACCTGCGTGAGACCTAAGCTGGCTTGTAAATATATTGTTCGGTCTAAACTTCTCCCCGTAGTGTTCAAGGATGTTCTGCGGGACAAATATTCTATTCTCTGAAAAGTCCGTCGGCTCCTTCAACCTTCAACTTATGTAAAGGTTCGGGGGAATCAACGACCGTTTCCTCATTACATCCCTCACCTCCCCCCACATCGCCAGCCATGAAGTCCTTCGCCCGTTTATCCTCCTCGCTCTCGCTCTCCTCGCCACTGCTGGCATCCCCACACCAAAGCATGATCACCACGATGAAGCGTCAGGGAAGGCAATGAGCAGTTCTGGTTTTGACTATGCCTGGTGGCGATATACTAATACCTGCTCCAGGTGAATGCCGCTGCTGTACATTCGAAACGTCTTGATTTCCTTACCATTATGTAACCCAGATCCCGACAGTGGCATGCTTTGGGCATGCTGATTCGGGCCTTCGGCGCCCGCAGGTCGTGACAGGCGCTCCCTGATGTTGTTCGGCGCTGAAAATATAATAGGCTTCCGCGGCACTGAAGAGCAAATGGCCCGTAACACAAACTATTTCATTCAAAACTTAGGAACTCGATCCAAAGCGAAAACGTGGAGTTGCTGCCAGCAATTCTATCTCTGAGTTGTTGACCTACTAGCTATACCTTTTTGGCTCTCTTCAGTACTTCCACCACTGAGGGCATATGATTTCTCGACTTTCTGCCTGGTTGCCATCAGGATCCGACAACAGTTTACCACCTCACGGCTCATCGACTACTGATACGCCGCGCCACCGTGGTCCTAATGCCGTTGCATATCAATAATCGTGTGTCTCCACCGACTTCAATGGATACATTCTTTCTGTCCGGAAGTCCCTTGAAACGTTCCCCAAATTCCTCAAATTTGACAAGCGGGCGTCGGATAAATAATCTGACCGGGTCTAGCTCAATCCTTGTCACATTCTGGGAAAGTCCTTGCCGGAATTTATATACCCGACGATCCTGCATCATGTCGCGACTTACAAAATTGTACCTCGCTGCCAACCTGTCGCCGGTGTTTTGACGTGGCGAACCAGTGGAAGGACTGATCAATGACGCTACTGGGGTTCACAGATAAAAGACGGGCGATATATTCTCCGTCCTTTCAAAACAGCTTCCACCGATTCACCATGTTATTTATCAACCGTGCCGCGTTCTTCGTCACCCTGGGCTTCGCGGTACTTGCCCATGCGGTGCCTGCATCCCTCCCAATTGCGGTACAGATATCCATTTCCCTTTCAGCTTAACGAAAGGCCGACTATCTGCAGGATACTTCTCAAGTGCACCTTCGTGTTGAATACGCGAACACATCCTCCTCCCTCGCACCTTTCACTCAAACCACTGCATCCTGGTGCGCACAATCTCTTCTACATAAAGTTGATTCTCGCGACTAATCTGCGCGTTCAATTTGAATTTTCAGGGCCCTCGCGCGCATCGCTCAGAACCCTGCACTGCGCACTATGCACTGCGCACTATGGGCCAGGACCCGAGCAAACCGTGGGGTCTCCCCGCCCGCGCGAGGACACAGGACTGGGCATTCCCATACGACGATACGTGGGGCGAGGGCGTGATTGTGAGTATCATTCAAAAGTTTAAAGCGACTCAAATAATTGCACTGCCTACAGGTTTATGTCGTCGACAGCGGCGTTCGCAAGACACACGTCGAGCTCGCCGGGCGAGTCGATAACGGGCATGTCATCGGTCGCCTCAGCGGATCGGTGGGTAGCTTTTTCTATGTTGTATTGACAGGTCAGCCCTAAGCTACTTTCTTTGGTGATTATAGGCCAACGAGGATGTCTGCGATCACGGCGTTAGCATATACTGTCCTGCCTCAGATGACGATACTAACTTATGCGCATCCTCTCAGACCGGCGTGGCATCCCTCATTGCCGGGAAAACGCTCGGCATCGCACGCAAAGCCACGATCGTCCCTATTCGGGTTCGTACATCCCTGCCTCCACAAAATGATGGACGCGCACTGAGTCGACGAAATGCTGTAGATCGCAGACGTCAGCAGCTGCTCGCGTGTTTCGACCACGACTGCCGACGTCGTAGCGGGCTTGACTTGGGTTGTCAGTGACTTCAAGACCCGCACTCACGCCCGTGCTGGGATCATCAACATCAGTTGGCAGGCGTACCAGACGTCCGAGTCGGAGCAAGCGTTCGCTGCCGTACGTTTGCATGTTGGGCAAATATTCAAAATGAGACTGAATTGTACCTTCACATGTAGGCGATCCAAGCTGGGCTGCATATCGCCGTTTCGGCGGGAAATGACAACTTGAATCAGGTGCGTCGCGATCAAGTTATTTCCTCCTTGTGCCGTTTTAATTAATAACTGCAATGAACAGTGCTTCGGCGGGCCGACTCCAGCCAAAAACCAGCGCGTAAAGAATGTTGGCCAAGTCGTCGTGGGGAACATGGACTGGGACGATGAACGCAACGTCGAAGCATCAAACTTCGGACCTGTAAGTCTGCATCAACCAGCTTCACATTCACTTGAATTCTGTCATCTCAGTGCCTAACTATCTTCGCCCCCGGTACCTCGATCACTGTGGCGTCCGGGCACAGCGATACGGTATGAAATCATTTCTCGAGCTCAATGGTGACCTTCAATCTCCCGAACTTTATTTCTAGGGAATCACTCACGGCGGCTTCGAGGAAACGGGCACATCCCTCTCGACACCCCTCGTCGCCGGGACCATCGCCTCTCTGGGTTTGTATTGTCTCGTCGCGATTCTCATTCAAAAATATGTGTTCAATCCTTCCAATCACCAGTGACTAAAGAGGGGAACAAGAGTCCGGCGCAGATGCGCGCGTTGCTGGTTTCCTACGCAGCGAAAAACACAGGGATCAAGAACCTCAATGGCTCGCCGGATGTGTTGCTTCAATCGCTGATTAGAAGCGGGAGTTTGCAGTAAAAGTATTTACATTACACTTTGCCGTCCATCAAGATCGATTCCTGAATTGACTACTACGTACTGGGTTCTAAATTACTATAACACGAGCGGATGAACAATCGATTCATGTTGCAATTCAACGACAAACAGATGCACGATCAACTTGACCCAAAAACCTGCCCTCTTCGCAAATCTCCACAACGACCGGGATCAGCCCCTCCACCTCCTTCCACAGCTCATGCAGAGCAATCTGCTCCGCGAACTCCTCGCGCTCCTCTTCGTCGTCGTTATCGTCGTCTTCCCGAGCCGTTGCGATGCTACGGAGACTTGGGAAAATGGCGGATAAGAGACGGCGACGGAGAGTGGCGTGGTTATACGGGAGTGAGCGACGTCCAAGGAATCTAAATACGGCTGTGATACTGAGTCATTTGTTCCATACCCCAACACGGGTATGGTGGACGATGCGTCTAAGGTGAGTTCAAGTGAGCGAAGGTGCGGAGAGTGCCGGGCGAGGATGCGGAGGCATTCCAGAGAAAGTTTCGATGAAGGGGACGGTTGGTCTCCCGTCAATTCAAGGGTTTCGAGCCGGGGCCATGCACGCGCCATTTCCATTATCACAGGATCATCAAGGGTGAACCCCCAGTCCGATGTGATACGAAGGTTTTTTAGGTGCGGAAAGTAAAAGAGCTTTCGCAAGGATTCAGCCGTCATCGGGGTCGCATGCTGAGATAGGTTGAGTCTCAGAGACAAAAGGGTTGTCTGGGCAGTCCTGTATTGGGTTACAACACCGATAAACCACTGCAGGACTGCGGCGGTCGGCGCTGCGGAACTCGAAGTCACTGTAAGGTCTTCCAACGCCGCATCAGCACACATGCTGAGGAAATTCACCCCTGCTGCAAGGCCAACGTCGTATAATGCCAGTGTGCGGAGATTGGTGAATGACATGCCGTCAATGGGTGATAAGGCAATTTCCAGTGGGAGTGTTTCCACCGCTAGCGAGTGAAGACTTGGAAGGCCAGCGAGATGCCGCAAAGCTGCCACACAGGGAACAGGAAGATGTAAGGATTCGATGTGGCTCAGTGTTCGTACAAAGAGAAGAATGGTGGGCGCGAGGATTGAGGTGTGGTCGGCCAAACGGTGAGTGGAGTATACGGTCACGTTCTTCAGCAATGGGCATTTGCGAGACAGCGTCGGAAGAATCGAAAACTGTGTACCAGCTTTGGGGAAAATGGTGATACTTGTGAGTCGTGGGCAGAGGAAAAGGCAAATGTGATGGAGATGGCTTTCATTGTGAGACCAACGAAGTGCGGTGAGATTGGGAAGTAACCAATCACCCGGGAAGGATATAGATAACAACGGAAAGATGCTAGAGTCTTCTGGATCATCAAACCAAGGAGAGCGAAATTCCTTCACGCGGCAAGCGTAATGCAAGGCCCTGTCCCAGTCTTCTGGCACAATAGGGCGAAGAGCGCGCTGAAATAAATGTGTACGACGTCAGAGCTGCCAGTGTAAAAAGAGAAAAAAAGTGTGTGTAACTGGCCCAAGCGCGGCCTTCCTTGGCTAGAAGGCTGGAGGGCATACATCGAAGCAAATTATTCAAACTATATTATTGACTTTCCCACAGGCGATTTAGTGCAGGATCGTGAAACGTGGTACAAGTTCTCGCAAGGGTGGCGAGGGCCTTTGATTCGGAATCAGGAGTGGACGTCGTTGAGAGCTGCGAGATTATCAGGTATACGATTTCGTTGATTTGAAGACAGCGATGCATGGCGCCAGACGGGAGCTCTGAGCGTGAGCAGCCCGGTGAAGGCAAGGTGAAGGTCAAGAGCAAGAAAAAAGCCGAGGGAAAAAACAAGTGTCAATACCGAGCACAGCATCCCGGGCCTCGGCCGAGCAAGGCCGAGGTGTGAGTGAACATTCGAGTATTGCTCTACCTATTGCGCCTCTTGAGCTAGAGTTTCATTAGTCGTCTGGGGCGTACGCGATCCTCATGATCAATTACGTATCCTTCAATGGTCGAATTAGAATTTCTCTCTATTCCGGCGGTAATAACAACGCCGACGGAATGCATTCGTTTCAACTCGCTCGAATTCAGAGAAGAGGAGTTGAAAAGGTGAGCCCGTACTGTTATGCTAAGCCTTTTCTATTCTAATCCAGCCAGCCGTACCATGACATCGGAGGCATCCTGCATCTGCGATGACCGGATAAAGAGTGGATGGGCAGTCTCCCACAACTTCTTTGCCTCATGCAAATCCCCACGCCGCATCAGAATATCACCAACTCCCACCATGGCCTCCACTCCTAGACGGTGAATATCCATTTCTTCCGCCCCTTCAAGTACTGTGTTGAAGAGGTTGAGGGCGCTTTCTTCGTCATCAAGCAGAACAAATATATCAGCCAGGCGCCGTAGAGCCTTGAACATTCCGACCCTGTTCTTCGTCTTCCACACGAAAGCGAGATACACGGCCGCCCAATGGAATGTTTTTAATACGTCATAAAATCTGTGTTTCGGGTCCGCCATAAATTCCGCACAATCGATGTCGATATCCCTGTATTGACTGCCCATGCACCCTTCAAACGTGCTGCGAGCTTTCTCAATTTGTCCCCCGGATAGATAAAACTCCGCCCTGATTTTGGAGCATAGTACAGTTCGCTGACTTCCCAGCGCGACATATAACGAGTGTGCAGCATCCAGATTTGAGTGGATTTGAACCTCCGACTGCCCTGTAAGAATATCCATGTGTGCTGTGAGAGAGAGCGAGTGGGCGTGATAGTAGGGTGACTGGGTTGGGGACGTCCTCGATGCCACCTGGGAATAAATTTCTCGTGCCTCAACGTAGTCGCTTTTGGATCTGTGGACTTCTGCCTGAATGAGGAGGACACCCAGATAAATATCGGCGCTATCCAGGCCCCGAACCGTTAATTGTTGCTTTGCCTGTGCACAGAGCTCCAGCGCCTTGCGGTGATGACCAAGTGCATGCTGAACAGCGGCTTCTTTTGCAACCCATCGGTACTCCTGGAAGGCCACTGTGCCGCTACCAACCTCATATGCTTCGTGTATAGTGTTGATCTGTTTTTCGATATCCATTACGTTGTCCCCAAGCCTGTAACTCGTATCCAGAAAAATGAGCATCTGCTGGAAATTGCTGGTTCGCCGGGCCAGCGACAGCGAAAGATCATTGAACTGTGCGGCTTTTGCAGTATCTCGAGACATATAATAAAACGCTGAGGCATCGTAGAAGATAAAGGCTGAATGATATGTGAGCCAGCAGCGTTACTTCGAAATAACGAGCACACACCATCCTGGATTGGGCATTGAACTGTGTTGAAGTATTCAACACCCTGGGCGATCAAAGCCTCGGCATCTTCCCTAATGACGGGAGGAAGGGTCCCCTTCAGATATCGACATGCATATGTCCAGCGGAGTTGCGGATTTCCAGTGAACTCTATGAGTGCTGGTAAACGCTGCATCAGAGGTATATTTCCCTTGAGCATGGTACGTGAGAAGGTGTTGAGTTTGATGATTCCAAGACCGATGTTTCCGCATTCGTATTTGTCTTCTGTCTGTAAGTCCTGCAGCATGAGTTCGTTGATGTTTCCTATGTAGCTGGAAAGTCGGTTGACTAGATCCCCAGATGGAAGCTCTTGATTCGAGTCCCACAATTTAAGCAGGTCCTGAAAGTACTGAAGAAGCGGCCGAGCGACGGATAATGATGGTGGATGAGCCTTTCGTATGTATTCGCGGATAGGATTTAACGCTCGGAGCCGTCCTTTCACATCCATGTAAGCCAGGGAAGTGCGAAGTAGCGTGGAACGGCATTGAGAAATGTGCGGGATGGGGACATTGGCGGCGGTCAAGTCCTCATCAGTGATTCCGTCGGGGAGTAGTGCAAGGAGCGAAAGCAAATCTTGTGCTGGTAGCGAGGATGCCATGCGCGGGCTCCCAAGTGATAGAACGATGGATTTTTCGAGATTTGAGCGCTTGTCGAACCCATCTGCCAGAAGTGTTATGTGCTCTACCTTCCACCGGGCTAGCGTTCCTGAATATCCTTCGAAGGAGGCTATATTTGCGAGCAAACTGACAGCAAGGGGAAGACTGCCTGATAAATCAAGCAGTTCATCCAGAGTAGCTGTCTCGTCGTCGTCGGGCTCATCAACTATGTCGCAAAATATCTGTCGTGCAGCCGAGGTCGATAGCGGTTCGAGGGCAGGAAGAAATGGTCGAGTCCACTTGACTTTTCCAGGCCGTTCCGCTCCGCGCATGGTGATCTAGTCGTTACATGAGCTCCAAGGCCTGAATTTAAATCTGGCTCATACTAGGATGGCCAGCGTCGGTATACCGGCTAAGAGGGAGAGGAATTCCTCAACATCTGCACGAGATTCAACCGTTTCCCAGGGTGTTTCGAGGTTGTCAAGCAGGATCAGAGCTGACCCAGCCGCTTTGAAGTGACGGATGATCGCCTTGTAGAGCTGTCTGGACGGTTCAAGACAAAGGTGCGAAGCAATTGCGGATATCATGTCGACGCCTGTGGTCGCTGATTCACACGAAATAAAATGTCGATGTGTGTACTTCTCAACCACAGACGGATGATGTAGTGCCATCGTGGCCAAGGACGTTTTTCCCATCCCTCCTGGGCCGAGGATGGCCACTCTGGGGGATTCACCGAGAAGTGTGCCAATGATATCGGAGAGTTCCGCCTCCCGCCCATGGAATATTGTAGGGGGTGCAGGCAAGAGGGACAGAGATCCAGAACTGTTAAACTGAAGTCAGTCGATATCCGCTGGTTCATGCTTATCCTTGCCTGTTGCTGAAGAAACTTCCCTCCATCTATAGAAAATAGTTTGACACTTCATTTCATACATACGGGACACCTCTTACCGACAAGGTTGTACCCGCACTCTGAGCCGAAATCAGTTCCAAGAGTTCTTGGTGCCTTTGCTCCATCTCGGATCCGAACTCCGCCACAACACCGGAGATTTCCACCCCATATTGCATCTAGTTCGGGAATCAGACTATCAGGCATGGTGGGAGAATAGTTCGGAGCACGTACAGTAAAAGTATTTGATGCCTCTTTGAGTCGCTGCTCACAGACGTCCAGCTGGGCTGCAAGTTCGCTTTGCTTGAAAATGCGCTTGATCCGTCCTAATCCATGCTGGGTTCTCAGATACACGTAGAATAATTGCAGAGTGCTGCGGGTAGGTGTCAGTCAAATTCACGAAAGCAGTATGATATTCAATGTACTTCACGTAGTGAGAGATTTGGTCGAGCATTTTCGGGGACCGGATGTTCTTCTCACCGAAGCAGAGTGTACCGAGTAGACATAGAAATCGATGAATTTCCTTGGCCATGTGCAAACATCGATCTTTTTGAAATCGGGTCGTCTGGTTTTGAGTAAGTACTGCCTGAAAATCATATTCTTAAAGAAACGCACTTGAATCATTGGAATGATAGAAATAGATAAACTGCAGACGCTGCCAAGAAAGGGGATTTCAGCTGCCGTAGCTACAGATCGAAGGGCATCAGCGGAGGCTACGGTGTACTGGAGAATTTTGTCCAAGGCATTGGGGCTCTGGCCAGACATTGCTTCCAAGTTGCAGGAGAAGAGGGGGGGAACAATGATTATGAGAGCTAACGTCGGAGAGGTCACATAATGAGGCAGCAGCCGATGCCGTTACATCTCTCGTATTTCTCCTTGCGTTTATATTGTGGCGCGCGGCCTCTTGCGGTGTTCTGATTTGTCGGGCGTGCTACGTGACTGACGGAGGAACAAGTTTGACGGATTTGGCGAAAGCTGGTATCGCATAGCCGTGGATGCCGGAGGCCGTCGCTCAGCCCCGATGAAAGAGGAATCGAACCTAATCGCGCCTAGCATACTGTTGTCCCCCACACTCGGATGGGATGGGATCGGTCGGCGTCCAATGAGTCGACTAGACGAGCCCAGGCAGAGGGACGCATCCGAATACTTGACGTTGTGCCAAATAGGTTGAAAAATGCCTCAAGTGATAAGACATATTAGTGTCAAAATGCTCAAATAGCCCACCATGCAGAACCCGCGGTTCCGTATACTTCTATTCAGACGACCTCCGTTGTATCGTTTTCAATTCGAAATCCCAGTACTTGGGCCAGCAGCTCAGTCCGAGAACCATCAATACTGATTCTGAACGCACCATCTATTTCGCCTCGGTGCCGCTTAGCAACAAAATTCTCCGCTCTAGTCCAATAATCCACCCCGGTGTGCGGGCCCGTCTGCCAGTCCCAGACATACCACAAGCACTGCATGGCAACAAACCGGGTATCCTGCGCCAAATCCGCATCGAGTATAGCGGCATCGACATCGGCGCGGTATTGGTGGTCACCTTCAACCAGGATAAGGACTGCGAGGGATTTGCAGGACTGGAGCAATTGGGGACAGATCGGGATGAAATCCGCGTCGTTGAAGGCGAGGTGCGAGAGCTGCGGGATGAGCGAGAGATTGGACAAGAAATCCATGTTCTCTGGTGATGGTGGGTCTGCGGGTCCCAACAGCTCGAGGTGCGTTAATCCAGAAAAGAAGGGATGGGTGGGGGAGAGGCTGGAGAGTAGCAGACTGACGTCCGCGTGCAGTCGCTTCAGCGATAAGGATGTGAGTGTCGGGATTAGCTCCTCCATCTCGGCCAATATCCAGAGATTTTGGAGCCCCGTGCACATGGAGAGCAGCAACTTGTAATCTATCTGCGTTCCAAGCTCCAGGAGCAAATTACGGACCGAGAACTGGAAGAACGAGGCGGGTTTCGATTCCATGGCGAGCGACAGACTGTCCGAGGCGAATGTTGGATAGTCGACAAACGACTCGTAGCCGTTCAGCGTGATAGTGCCATACATGAGCGGCTCGACCCTTGAAGTGAAAGTCTGTCAGATTTATCCCTCTTCGGTATCGGATTGCATATACTGCCGCGCACCATTCCTTGACGCGCCATGCAACGAGCATGAGTTTGGGGATGCAGATAGGTTGCGAGCGCGCGCATGTTTCGAATATGTGTCTCTCCAATTCAAGAGGCAGAAAGGACATCGATTCTTGGGGGTTCTTGGTCAACGCCGATGCGAGATGGTGAGAGTTGAGAAGCAAGGTGGATAAGCGCTCGATGGCAACGTTTGGTAGCCGACGAAGCTGAAACGCGCATCAGGTCCGCTATTATTTTGTTGATGGGAAGTTCTGTACGAATCCCCAGAGCATGCAGCGGTTGAAGTAGCATATTATTAGTAGCGCCAAAATCCAGCAGCACTCATAACTGCCGCTTTATCAAATGGCAATGAAACTCCCACCTACAACGCTTGTCATTGCACACGTTGTGGAAGGGCGGGAGTGTAAAACACGAGGCTCGAGTGCGATACCAGCCCAACCGTAGGTTTAATTCTTGAACCTCGATGGCTCATGCAAGAGAGAGTCGGAGAGAGTCCATGAGAGTCGAAAGCAAGAGACGGCCGAAACCGACATTGCACACCGAAAATGATCCGAGTCGTCGCTGAAACTCAGCGCTGGTTGAGCGCCGACGACGATACAGGAAAAAACGGAAGAGTCGAAAGCAAGCGAGTGGGATCACACCGGGATAAAATTATGAGCTGATGCACTTGTATTCCGAACGAGTTGCGGACAGGCTACGCAAATGGTCAACTATACCCTTAACGTGTCGAACGATGATTGAGCGGCGGCGGCGAACAAGAAACAAGAAACCACATCCACCGACCGATTGGAATCTCTGTTGCGTTGGGTCTATTGGAAGTTGAATCTTAGAATTTCCGGTCGAGGCAACCGGTACCTGCACACCCGACCCAAATGGGGGACGAAGGGAGCCAAACGTCGTCTGCTGCTCTAACACCGAGCGGCGATGTCGGAAAAATCCCATTCGGATTTGATCGGCGTTGAACCACCTGATGCCTCGGGCTGGCTTCGAACACACAGTTCAGAATCAACCATGCGGTTTGAAGCCACCCCGTGAGTTCGAAGGTGTCCCATGGTTTAGATCTCTTCTGAACGTTTCAACCACTTCTCTGCTTCTCAAACCCACCTCAAATGGCGGCCAGCAATTTCCCACAGTAGGGTCGTTCACAGTTCTCCTTTTTTCTTCCCTTTTTCTTTCCCTTTTTTCCTACTTTTCGTTTTCCTTCGGTTTTTTTCTGGATTTTTTTTCCCTTTTCAACTTAGGGATGCAAAAAAGGTAGAAAAGGGAAGAAATGACGATCCTAGGTGCAAAACTCATTGAAACGCAAGATTGGTGAAACGAAAAAGGGAAAGAAAAAGGGAGAACTGTGAAACCCCCCTCCGGATTTCCCTTTTTTGCTTCCTTTTTGTTGTCCTTTTTTCATTCTTGCTGGTATTTGTGGTGTCTAATTGCCCATAACTGACCTACAAGGGTGGGAGGTACCCAGTATAGTGCTGCTGTCAAATCGTGCTTGAATCAATGTAGCTATATTATACATCCTTGTTCTGGTTCAGTGGGGAAAAGGGAGCAAAAAAGGGAAGGAAAAAGGGCAGAGAAAAGGGAACTGTGAATAACCCTAGTACCTCCTCGAATTTCACACCAAAAAAATGGACGGTTTGGGAATGTTTGTATTTTTAAGTTACAATACAGCATGTATAATATGGGGGAGGAGGGATTGAGTAGGGGCGTTTGTGAGGTGCAGTGGGTAAAGTTGCGTATCTAGAGTAAATGCGAGTCAGCATGGATTCAAAATCAACGATAAAGAACGCACTGAAGAATAGCAAAAGGGCAATAGAACTGGAGGAATCCACGTCAGTGAGAGGAGTGGTCGAGACATGGAGACAACACACCAACATTCAAGCCAAGCATTCCGTGAGTGCTTCGGTGAGGGATTCGGCATTCAGGACGGCGATATAGTGTACATACCACCAACGCAGACTAGCCCCCATGCATAGCCTGCGTGCAGAGACGTCTCGAAGGAAGGGAAGGTGGTTGGTGGTGGTGGTGGGAAGGAAGGAAGAGAGTTGGGGGCCGCAGCGCCACCGAGTGGTGGTTGATATAGGCGGCCCCACATCAATGATGTCACTTTGCCCCACTCTACTCCACTCACTCCGTTTTGGCCCTGCGCCTCTAACTCTCCTCACAATGCCTATTCCTCGCCGCACGTCCTCGGATACTGCCCATGTTTTTGACTCTGAACCCGAGCGGGAAGCTCGCCGGCGCGATAACACTCCAACATCCTTGCCACCCGACTCGCCTTCAACGCGACGCACCCAACTCTTCGATATCGAATACTTCGCGAAACACCGAGCCCATTCAAAGCCTTGCAACCGATACACGTCTCTCGAGACTGGAGGGGGAGATTGCTGAGTTTAAACACAACGTCTGTGCCATTTTGACGGGCAGCAGTGTGTTTATTATTTTCTCTTTGCAACGAAGAACTTATCTCCTGTGAGAGCGAAGCAGGCCTGCAGAATTGCTCCCGAACGCCGCGGCGGCGGCGGCATCGTGTCGGATGGTGCTGCTCCCGAAGACGCCCATCCTACGCAGCTCGTTGATGGCGACGATTCCGGAGCGCGAGGAGCTAGCACACCGTGTGGCGGAGGACATCCAGCAGTCTCTCCGCCAGTCCCAGCATCGACTCCTCTCCGAGCGCACCCCTGTCGCACCGCATCCACCGGAAACCAAGAAAGTTGAAAAGGTTGAAACAGTTGCGCTGACGTGTGCCCGAACTTATCATGTAACTGAAATGTATGCTTTACTTCAATCCACTTGACTTCGTTTACACCGCTGCGCTGGACATGGAAGGACAAAATTCATCTGAGTCTTGATTCTATTCTGCAATATTCAACGGCGGCGCGTCGCGTACCGCCTTCTACCGTTGCTGGCTCCTTGCGCGTGCGGGGGAGGTGAGGATGGCATCGCACTGATATCGGCGAGGACAGCTTGTCGGTTGGAGGGGTCATGTCCGAGAGTGAATAGTTTAAATGAATTCATTCACTTTATCTGGCCCCGAAAAGCATCATTTTCGCGCTGCTGGTACAGATGTTGAGACGGCATGCGACAGCTTGGAACTCAGATGAACCGTCGAACAGCATCAAAGTGCTTCGAAGCCCCTCCGCCACGCCTTCGAACCACTCCGAAGCCGTCCGAAGGTCGCATGCTGTACCAGGCCGTTGCATGCTGGACAGCTTTTTTCCGACAGAGCAATTGGAGTAATTCGTCACCCTCCTTCTCCGTCCACCACGTTCAGAAGGAAGACATGGAGCGAGGGTGGGTACGGCTGGTAAACAGGGAGAGTGTATTCAGACAGAATTTGAGCCGTGAATGATATTAGAACGTATATGACGAGAAATGAACTATATATAGTACGATACGAGCACATGAGTCTCGTAGATAAAAAGAATCGCCGACTGTGAGCTATGGGCGTGGTCAAACTCCGGCAGATTTAAGACGGGTATCTCCACCCTTTCGTCCTGGACCTCAGTACCGGTAGGGGAGACAAGAAGCACGGATTTCTCGTTGTCCAGACCCACATACATTTGGCAAAAAGAATGCTTTCGATGGAAGGGTTTGATGGTGGCTATCAGTTCCGAAGATAATGGAAATGGGAAATCTGGGGCCAATGTAAGGTGATACCGAGACACCACGCAGCCTTCCGACGGAGATCTACAAGATCTTGAGCTGGGACAGAGCGAAATGACGACACGAGAACATACCCAGCTTCGATGGTCAATTCATAATTTCGTCGTGCAAAGGGCTTCTGACGATGGTCATCAGGTAGAAGCGTGTCCTCGTGGGCAGGGGTAGGGCGACTGAGGAGAGAATCGGAGCATGCATGCGGATATCGACATTGAAGGCACTGAGAGGGTGCCACAGGCCGGTGAACGAATGGATGGAATAAAGGTGAACTTCAGTCGAGTAACTGTCATCCTCGGACTCGGTGTTATATGCGAGTAGAAGGAATCCAGGCCCCAGAGCCATGGCAGCGTCCTTTCAGAGGTTGTCAAGAACGTAGAGAAACAGTAGCGTAGCACCACACCTTGTCATGCTCCTCAAGACTGTAAGCCTCTCTTTCCTCATCATCGGAACTGAAAAAGTCGAGTAGAATATACTCTGCAGTGCGCCAGTTCACCAGGAGCACGACAGGAAAGCCCTCATGGAACTTGTCGCTATATGCTGTGCCTTTACAGGCGAGGAGATCATCTGCGAGTTGTAGCCGCGAGTTAATGGAAAGCCCAGTGGGGTCAAAAGAAAGATGTTCGCGGGCATCTCCTGTGTCTAGGTCAACCTCGAGAACGAAAGTGCTACCAACGCCGCCATGCTCAAAACTGAAACGTAGGATCAGTAAAGGACGAAAGAACAATGTGAGGAGATGACAGACAATTCGTTGCCCTCAGACATAAAAGCGACGAGCATGCGAGATGCATCCCAGAAGTCAAATGCTACATAGTCTACCCATGCAAGAGGCTGCGTCCAAGTCCACACCCGACGGCCGGTGCGCATATCCCAGCATTCAGGAGAAATGCTCTTAGGACGAAGAGTGCCACGGCCGTTATCGCGTTCCATTTTGCTGGGGATGAGAAATAATACGTATCGTCCACCAGGAAGCAGCTGGGCGCCGTTTCGATCACCGGTATCATCGATGCCGCTGACTGGCAGCTGTGTTTGGCGGAGGACCGTCGGAGGATCATCTGAAGTTCGGGACCAAATATTGAGCGTCGAATCTCATCCATCAATGCCGATGTCGATAGCGTCGTTAAAACGTCGTCCGGAGGTGCATCGATGACCCCACGCGCTCTCAGTCCACGAACAATCCCAATCCAGAGTTGTTTTATCGTGGAAATGTCGTGAAACCGTTTGTTAACCTGTGAGGGCATGAAGTTTATCTGCTTTCGCTGGAAAAAAAGCCGCTAACACTGTGGCTACATCACCGAGGGTGAAAATGAGCAAGAGGAGGTCAGTGTTGAGGTCCCGAAGAAAGGCCATTCGGTGGTCTCGGTGCTAAACTGAAAGCACGCCAGCGATGGTGAGTGTAGGAGACAAGAGAAACGTGATGTGTGGCCTACAATCTGATCATCTTGATCGCTCATCACCACAGAACTGGTGCCGATCGGCGAGTGCTCGATTAATTCAAGGACTTCTGGATTTACAACTGGAGACCGAACCAGTTTGATTTCCTTGAAACATGCTTAGATCAGCTCTGACTCAGCCTTAATTTAACTTCAGATGAGTCGCTAAACTTCAATTATGCATCCTCCTTCACAGCGTAAGAAACAGATTCGGTCCGTAAATTTGAACGACGAAGGACCGGGTCACCGAAAGAGCAGCAGACGATGACGAAGGTACGAGCGTCGGCATGTTTCTGACACGATCCATGTGGTTGAAACTTTCCGATTGTAGACTAATGCCTCTTAACGTAAGTACAGGACAGTGGGGCCGTACTGTACTATTTCAATCAGGTCGAGAGTCACGCGTCACGCACCCCCTTATCGAAGTCAAATTTTGGTCGAGGTCACGCGTCACGCAGGGCTTTATCGAACCAAAATTCGCGTCACGTAGGGCAAAATATCCCAAAAATGCCCAAAAACGAAATTTTGCAGTGGGATTTTCGAAAATTTTCCGGTGGTCACACAAAAATTTCGGGGCTATCGAATTGTCGAAATGGTCCCGGTTGGTCACGCGTCACACCCCTTGTCGATCTGATTGAAATAGTACAGTATCCGTGAATTTCGTCTTGGACTACTTACCCGGACCGAAGTGCGCCGTGATCCGTCGCCGAAAGCGAGTGATGGGGTTGACATTTTCTGATAGGGCCATGAATCGCAGCGCTGAACAAGGCGCTGAATCAATAAGACGTTCACAGCAAACGGGAATGGCGGAAGGCTTTCCGAGAAACTACGTTTGTCTCAGAGCTCGGTCAGTGTTCTATGTATTGAGTGCTGACACTGCCATGTTTCCCTCGGAAGAACGGCTGTTTCAGTAGTGCTGCAGATTTTTGTATAGACGGGGGGAACTGATTCAGAGACAATTCTATAATCTCAATTCAACATGCCCTCTCCTCGCATTGTATCCGTTTTTGGCGCTAATGGTCTTCAGGGTTAGTGAAACTCGCCTCATCATAAGGCTTGCTCAATCTTACCATGTGCATGCAGGTTCCGCTGTCCTGGAAGGACCCCTGGCGGGCGTCACATTCACTCCGCGGGCTATCACCCGAAACCTAGGCTCAGAGGCGGCTCTGAAGTTGAAGGCGCGGGGAATCGAAGTTGTTCAAGCAGATAGTGCCGACAAGGCCTCTCTCGTTGATGCTCTACGGGGTAGTGAGGCTGTCTTTGCGGTATGTTTCTCCATATGAACCCCTTTAGTGAATGCGTCCAAGGAGGCAGGCATCACGTTTTTCGTATTCAGGCATGAATGGTTGTGCACATTTAGCACGTTGAATTGAGCACCACCCGTTTAGCTCTGTCCCAGGTCTAACCGACTCCACGCGCCCGCATTTGTTATGCTGTCACCGGTATGTGCAAATGTGAAGATATTCCTACGCAAGTTCTATCAAAGTTTTCGGGATGGGTTATCATCACGCACGTTGGATTTATGAATCTGTACACTGGTTGATTTAACCTCGGTGTGCAAATTATCCAGGCCGAGCTCTATGTGAATGGCGGATTCGATCTGCGGGAGGAATTATAGCTGGGATGCAAGGGAAAGGAAGGTGACGAACGAGGAACGACTGGCAGATATCATCCAAGCGCCCCTTGAACGACTCCAGAGTGTCCTCGTCATGGTTCAGTCTTATGAAACGGGATATTCCACGTCTGCCTCGGAGGCGAGACATTTCCTGATGAATTTCCTGGAGTACACTGCGAGATATCAGCACCCCTCCGACACGATGATGAGGAGTCTACGGCGCACCATTGGAAGCGAGCAATCTTGGTCGCCATCCTTGGCGAGATTCGAGTCGGATCTGGGATTGCAGCGGCGACGATCTCGAGAATCTCCACCGCACGACGAGCCAAGTAGTGGGAGGTGTCCTTGTTGCGTTGAACTCGCTAGATATTTTTGGAATTCAGTAGATCATTCGAAAGGTTTGGGCGCCGAACCTTGGCCACATCCCAGATGCAAATTACCAGTCCCACCGTCGCCCTCAAGGGAGGAAACGCCTCTGAGGACTCCCGTAGTGCAATCAAGCCGATGTAAATGGCATCCCCCGCAATCGACTTTGTATGCCACTTGGTCTTCAAGCGTGAGGTGTTGCCCCTACGAATTCGGGCCACCAAGCCCATGCTGTATTGGATTGGGGGCGCGAGAAGGGCGGATGGGGAGGAACCCTCTTTAAATGCGAAGCGAGGGATTTATGGGAGCGGCTTCCCAGGTGGGCGGTGTATGTCAATCGGAGTTGTAAATTTTTGGATTCACCGTCGTTCATGTGAGCGACATGGCCGCATGACCGATTACTGTATGAGGATACTCCACGCGTACCGCCTGTTTCGATGCACTCGCCGGCCCTCCGGAACGCTGTTTTTGTATATGTATTGCCGTTTTCGTACTTTTTCCTGCTTCTCATTGGCGCAGAGATCGTCCGAAACTTTCCGCAGCTGCGCGCCATTCCATTCAGAGCATGGTCCAACTCGAGTCTGCGGGGCAAACCTTCTTGCCTTCAAGCCCGCCGAACTGCTTGAACTCACTCCACGACCGTTTCGTTATGCTCAAACTTTTGAAGGACCTCACAACTCTCCCCTGTACACGAGAATCTAGAGAATCGGCCTTCAATCGATGCTACTAGTATAATCCAGACATGGACCCCCGTGTTCCGCGCATGAACGAGTACCACGTAACTACTGCCGAAAGCAAGTTTCCCCAAATCTGGAGCTTCACCGCTCGGGAACATTGATTTAATTCATTTTCTTGGGTCGTGTCTGCATTAATTAGTAGTTGGCATGAAGTCCAGGATATCTGGACGCATGTTGGTTTAAAGTGGTTGAACCCTCTGTTTCGAGAAGCATCTGAACTAGGGTAAAATTTGACTCAATGTTCCAACCGATCAACATGATTCAACACCCGATCCAGCTAAGCTTCACTGAGAGTAATGCGAGCAGGCCGGTTGAAATATGCCCTCCGATTCAACCGGGTCGAACCGGGTTGGTGGCAGTGCACACCAACCGATACCACGTGGGTTTTCGTCTCTTTTTTCTTGCGACACCGACCGGGTCCACCCGTTGACTCTAAAACCTCGAGCTCAGCTCAACAAAATCCGTCCTCCGACAGCGCTAAATGCCAAGGGACACTGAACTGCAGCAGGCTCCCGGCCTCTGGTTCTCCAACGATGGGTAGGGATCGCCACCGTACCGTATACGGTTACGGCCGTACGACTTACGGTGGCATACGGTGGCGGAAACAGCCGTAACCGTAACCGTAAGGCATGTCCCGGGGGCTCTTACGGTACGGCACGGTCGAATTTACGGCCGTATACGGTCTTTACGGCCGTATATATTGCACAACAATGAAATACCGCCTATTTACGCATTCACATATTACCTGTATGGAGCGGGGTGCAGGAGGAGTCGAATAAATGAGCCAGATTGCTATAGGTATCGTTTTCCTCTCATTTTTCAATTTGAAAGTTCCGAATTGGATATTCTCACGGTTGCAGTTGATGCAAAATTTTGACGCTACTGGAGACTCGCACCACATGGGAAGCGGGATATTGTTTCTTCGCGTATTCACCGAAATTATATCTCAAGTCTTCACATTTTTCAACCATCTTGTAGCACAATCATCGTCTTCCGGGGATCGTTTTGGTTGTTGAGATTTACGGGCCGTATACGGCCGTAAGAGGCCGTATGTATACGGCGTCTTACGGCGTGGTCTACGGTTACGGGCCGTAACCGTAAAAGTGCTGCCCAAAGTCATACGTACGGTTACGGTTACCGTACAGACCGTAACCGTATACCGTATTTACGGGTACGGTGACGATCCCTAACGATGGGGTCATTGTCATACGCGCGCAGAAAACCGCATTTTCCGCGTCCAGAAGGCGATTTTGGGGGCGCGCAGTCCTGTTTTGGGGGCGATGTTCAGGCTCCACAGTCTGTCTCAGATGACGACGAAATGATAGATGGGCAGTCCGTCCTGCGCTTGGATGATTCCGCTAAGGATCTCGAGGCATTTCTTCGGGCTATTTTCGATTCCAGGTGCGTAATGGTTAGCGTTCGGTGGCATGAAACAAGATTCCTCAAGCTCTCTTTACAGCTATATTATGCCGACGCCTGCCGAGGTCGACTTTCAAGCCGTGCTAGCCATTCTGCGCCTCGCTCACAAATATGACGTGAATTATCTGCGTAAATGGGCTTTTTTCCACCTCGAAACCGGATATCCCACTACTCTCAGCAAACATACGTTCGACCTCATCCAGAATCACAATTCGACTAGCTACGATCTGGCATGCATATCAGATGACTTCGCGGCGATACCTCTTTTGCACGAAGTCGGAGCCACCTGGCTTCTGCCATCAGCATACTACAACGTGGGACGCTACGTTCCAGAGATGATGCTGGAGGGTGCTGAAAAATGGGACAAGCTTCCTGCAGAGATGAAACAGAATTGCTCGCTTGCGCATGATTACCAAATGCACGGCACTAGAAAAATCAACCAATTCCTCTGTCGCCTTTCCACCTGTGCACATCGCGAAGCCTGCAACTCCTTGAAATTCGGATATCTTAAAAGGTTCATCGAGGATGGCTACGTGTCGTCGGGAGCATCAAATCTCCTTGAAGACTGGAGCGACTACGAATGGGACAAGTTGAAAGCCGGACTTTGTGGTGATTGCTTTTTTGTAGCCAAAAGGGAGTACGATGCGAGTCTGGCGGAGATTTGGAGCGACCTTCCGAAGCACTGTGGGATGGAGGAGGGCTGGGACGTCTTGTTGGCGAAACGGAGAGCGGCGCTCAAGTGATATCTTTGATTTCAAACCATTTGATGTCCTTTCTTTGATAATATATGGGACGGAAATCTGGGGATTTTCAAGCAGAATACCACCACTAAATTCAGAGCTGGAGTCACCGCCGAACTGCGATAGCCATCAGTACCACCGCGTTTTCAGGCGTTTCCATTCCCAAAGAGAATAATTTGGTGCGCGTACTTCAAGACGCGTCCGATACTGGTGCCGAAGAATATACATTGCTAACATGAGTGGTACAAGGGGAAACGCGGGGAAATTATACTGTGAATAGAGCAACAGACAGGCCTCAAAGCTCCGGACAAATATAAGGCTGGCACATCGAGGGTGGAAGATCGCGGAACTCGCAGATAGCGCCAGGTACGCCATGAAGCCCCCAGACCTATAACATCATAACAGACCCTATAACATCGATCGAAAAAGTGAGCAGGCCCCGATCCCACGCCTTCGGTAGTTGCGCCTGGATATACGCAAAGAGCGGATGGTCCTGTGTGTCGCCGGGGTCGCTTCTCTCCATGCGGATGTCCAAATTAAATGCACGGAGATGGCGCCACAACTCCAGCCGGGCGTCGAAATCGAATTCAACAGCATCGCCGGTCATGATGAACCGCGGTTCAACAAGCAGCATCGTGAGAGTTTCGAGATACGGCGCGGTGAGCGGATCGGGGATCGCGGCGAAGAGCGCGCTGAGCGTATTTGTCGACACGGGGATGAAACGGAGTTCAAGGGACCGCAAGAGTTCAAGACGGGGGAGGATGATTGTGGGAATGTAGGATGAAAAGACTGCATGCGACCTGATGATGAATTTTCAAAGGAAAGGCTAACGAGGTCAAAACTCACCCGGTAGTCCCACCGTTAAGTTCTCCAGACTGTCTTGACACTTCGTGGCCAGTGCCTCGAGGACATGTGGATTGGCTGGCTGGATGGCCCGCCACGTGAAGCGTTTCAGTTCGAAAAGAGGTGGCAAGACGTCCAAATGGATCGTGGAGTCGGTGAAATGGGATATCTCGAGGTGCGTCAAAGAGATGTTGCTTGCGTAAGAAGGTTCACAGGAACGGCCTTGCATACAACCATGGTGAGAGACTGGAGGGAGGGACGGAGAATGCTGGCTGAAATGGCGTTTGTGAAGTCGGTAAATTCGTCATTCCAGTTAACGCAGATTAGGGCTAAATGCGTGATGTTGTGAAGGATGCGAAGTATGGAAGTCATCGCGGAGAAGCCCGGGTCTCGTACAGTTTCGACACCGTCGATGGCGAGACTGCGGACGTAGGAGCGTAGGTGTGGCGAGGTATGTAACAGCAGATAAGCGCTCCGAGCTGGGATTCCCGTGTCACCCTGGACGAAAGTTCCCTCAACGACTCCATTGCCATCAAAAAAGTGCATCTCGCGGAAGAGACGGCGCTGACAGGGCTCGACGAAGACTCTCGCAGCGAGAGAGCAAGCTTTGAGGTCCGAGTGGGAGTCTATCTCGTCGACTACGGAGTCGATGAGTTCCTGCGCTAAAACGTCCATGGTGGTTTGCGACAAAAAGAATTTCTATTTGCCAATATTTGTCACAGGCAGATACAACTCCGATTATAACTCCGACCGCCGACTCGGCCAGTTCAACGTGCACGACCTGCCACACGGAGACCGAGGCATTCAGGCTGCAATTAAACGTACAGTGTCACGTCGCACTCCGACCGCTCGAAAGAGAAGTGACTGGGAATGTGCGGCCCTAACTCAAGGCCAGGTGAAACAAACTCGCGCAATCTCCCATTGAACTCTTTAACGGTCAGTCTTTCCATGTCCGTCGGAAGCAATATTCTTCCGGGTCTAAAGTCGTGCAGGGAAACAGCAGAAGCGCTGTACGTGGAGAAGACAGAGTTGGGGATTGAGATACGCAGTAACGTCTTACCTGGCCGCGGGAATTCTTTCGATCGGAAAAAAAACAGTACTTTCAACCCACCGGTAGATGGAATGTTTCAGCCCACTAAGTCAATGGCTGCACATAAACTAGACTTGAGGCCCATTGAGCCCATTGTTGGGTGTCGCAAGGAATAAATTCAAGAAATATGTCCGGCGAACAAGTCTTGGGTCATCTCGGGTTATAATGAAGAATAGATGGACCATCTATATCGAAGTAAAATATGGAATCAAGGAGGATCACAATCGTAACAATAACACGTTGCCTTTGTTTGTGTTATTACAAACATCCAAAAGAAGGCTTTTGGAGACCCCATCAGATGATGATGCATCCATGAGCATAACAAAGCAACGAAAAAAACCCAGCATCTCAATTAAATCGGATCATGCTAGGCCCACCGGCATTGAAAAATCTCTCGCTGTACGGTGGAGGCACATAGCTGGGCGAATTTTGGGTGTGCAGAATAGCACGAGGGACACCGAGGGCTGGGTTCCCCATGAGATTGTGCACAATGGCACACACGTAGACTTCGCCACTGTGGATGAGAGTGGGGCACGCAGTTCCTAGTGCCCTTGCAACCTGAAGATGCTGAGATGAGGACCAGAAGCTTGAGTGTAAGACGTAAATGAACCTTAAAGAGAATCTGTGTGCCCACACTCGGAACCTCCAGATCCTGGTCTAGAAGACTGGACAGCGGGGATACGAACAGGAATACTCCGAGATGGCGGTAAACGGTTGAGGTGGAGAGCGAAGAGGGCAACTGTTCGCGGACGCTTAGAGGGAATTTCGAAAACGAACTGCAGATATCCCTCATGAGAGACATTGAGAGTGGCAGGTAGAGTTACGCACTAGAGAGAGGACAGTTCAAAAGTCTTAGTCGGAGCTTTCACGGATGGAAGGAACGGTTCCTGTTTCGTAAGATAGTTCACTCTGTTACCAGCCATGGAATACATACTTCCAGAATCGACATGATGGACAGTGTAACGAGTAGCAGGTTCTTGTACGCCTGTTCCCCGTTCGTTTCTGTCCCGTCCGCCTGAAACGGTGTGCCATGTGGAACCTCGTTGATTGCCCGGCCTTGCGAATTGACGATGATATCCGTGACATATTTTTCCCACTTGTACAATTTCGCTGTGATCTACAGAAGATCAACCCTAAACCTGTTGAAAAATATCAAGACGCACCGGCCGAACACTCTGAGGAATTGCACTCCCGTCTCCACCAGCAACGGACCCCCGTTTATATCCTTTGCATCGTAACAACATATCTAGCAGCAGAAACCGCAAAACACAGCCCCACGAATAGAGGAAGCCCGAGGTGTTCACGTTCACTGTTCGTAGATCAGGATCCTCCTCAAAGAAAATGGTGTGGCGGAAAAAATCCTGATCTTTGCGAATGCCGTGTGGTTGCGGGATGCCCTCCTGGTTCAGTTCATGAAGTTTTTGGATAAAGGGGAGATACTCCGTGAGCGACTCGTCATCCAATAAGGCATCCAGCGTGTGTGAATTCTGGAAAAATTCCGTTGACCAGAGGCATTGTTTGAAAATGGGGGCATCTAGTAAGGGCGCGTTGTTACCTGTTGGACATATCGTAAGAAATTCGTGGAGGGATGAAGGGAGCACGGAACAACATACCATCCGGTGTCATTCGAGGAACTGGAAACATAAACGTGTGTCGGCATGTGGGCAAGGAGAACTCACTGCGAGATATCCGCCTGGGAGGTAGTGTAGCAAAATCAAAGATGTGGCGATCTCCAGACAATGTATCAGTACATACAGTCGTTGGAACGAAAGGACTCACAGTGCGTTACGAGACTGGTCCTCGGTCGGCCAGTTACTGCCTTTCGAGGTAGACCTTCAAAATCGAAAAGGTGCACATCTAGTAGTTCTCGTCAATGGTAAGGCATGGCTACCAGGGAAGAAATAAACTTACGCCCCGAAGTCAATAAGGTCCGTTTGAGAGCCAGCTCGAACAAAGTTTCATCTGTGTGATTGATGAGCAAACCGTAATCATTCGGTATTGAAAACTTACAGTGCGCTACAAGTCTTGGAATGGGACGTGCCGCTCGAGGGGAATCCACGATGTTTTTGTCCTGTTCCAAAGGGATAACTGTGGAGCATATAAACAAGATTTTTGTAACGAATGCAAGGGCAACCAGAGAGATGACTTACCACTGGGTCTTGCCGAGGGTATTTTGGAAGGAACTCGAAGGCGGGGAGCCCGCGTTATCACGACCTCTACTTTTTGCCCTGTCGGCCATTCCACCTTCCGGATCTTCGCCCGTGGCTCCTCAAATTTCACCTTACTGTCTTGCTCCGAACGCAGTCGCTTTCTCCTAGTCGACACCGCTGCTGTATAGCACGTTGAAGGAATTGAAAACGCTGGATGCATATTCGACTCGCCGTTGACGCGCGATGATTGCTCAGGCTTGACACTGGTGACTTCAGGCTCGCGTTTGGGTGTAACATTCGCTGGGATACACTGAGAATCAATGTGAAGACGAGCACACTAAAGCTCACCAGGTAAGGTTTGCTCCTGTGCGATCTCCGTCTCAGAGCGATTCTGCTCTTCCTTTTGCTGAACTATTTGACTGAGCTGCGTAGCGAGAGACTCCTTTTCCCGCGCAAGGTCCGCCTCTGCACTTAGCCGAGTTGTAAGCTCTTCGTCCTTCTGCAGAATCAATTGCATTGCTTGAGTGTACTGTGTCGCAAGCGTGTCTCGTTCTCGAGCCACGTCTGCTGTTTGCTTGATTGTTTCCATCGCGTGACTGAGCTGTGTGGCCAGGGAGTCGCGGTCTCGTGCAATCGCCGACTGTGCGTGTAGGGCCTCTATCATGCGGTCGTCCTTCTGCTGAATTATTTGCATGGCCTGATTGAGCTGCGTAGCGAGGGAATCGCGCTCGCTGCGTAGGCGTGTTACGACGTCACCCGATCCCGCAGCGTTTTGTATACTTTGCAGGGCTTTGTTGTCTCGCTGTTTCTTCATCTCCTCCCGCTCCGCAAGCAGATCCTTCTCCAGCCTCTCAAATCTCGCCCGCTCGACCCCAAACCTATTCCAATCTTGTCGAGATCAACGTTCTTGCTCGAGCCAGTTCTGGATGGTCAAACGGTCGCTACGTAGCCGATCAGTATCCTTTTTGAGGGCTTCGCATTCCGCAGAGAGTTCAGCAACACGCTCCGAGGCGACGCCGCGCGCCAACAGTAGAGCATTCATTGCCCCATCGAACGAAGAGGACAGCGCTCCGCTGGATTGCGGTTCTGAAGTCGGCATTTGGACAGTCCCAAGCACGAGTTCAAGGGATAAGCTCGACTCTGGTTAGTGGTGGATGTGGAAGCGACGAAGAGGAGGTAAGGAGTGACAATCATCGTCACGGTGGTCCGTGCGTGGAATCAACTCGGCCCGACAAACGGCGAACTCGGCATGGCAAATCAAAATCAAAAGATGTCGGATGTCTCTTCCATCCAACTCTTTTCTTGGATGGACCTGATGCATAGCTCGGTCTGTTTCCCGCTCCGTTCAGACGCCCACTCGATACTATTCTGAGCGAGTGGGCGTATCTCCGGCTCTCTCTAGCTATCAAATCCGGATCGGCTTTGCTCCGTTCAACATCCGAATAGTCGGGCAGCTCATTGGCTTCAAGTTATGGCGTTCTCATCCGCGAGCACGCGCCGACGAGTTCCTCCTGTCCCCCGTTCCATTTTTAAACCCGATGACAACAATCTGTCTGCCAGGCTCTGACTCTGATCTTCTCTGCCTGACAGTGATTCGTGAAGATTTGTTTATAGAACAGTGCGGCGTGTCAGAAGTGTCAGGTTAGGCTCTTCTCTCTCCCGTGCCTGGACTTCGACACTCTTCCAGGAGCTCCTATCAACCCACTTCCAGTTGTCGCTGGTTATGTCGGACCCGGTGTCACTGGTGCTGCCGGACTCGAGTCCTCTCGTTATTGCCGCCTCCAATCTCCAGCTCGTCTCGGTGTGTGTGATTAATTTCGAGGGGCATTGCCACTGATAAGGTCGACTGCAAGTTCTGCGATGGTGCGTTTCCCACTCGCAGACCGCACATCGAGCTCTGACATTATGGGTATAGTGGCTGTGGTTGCGGTTCTGGTAAGTCCAGGCGTCGGGATCGGCGATAGAGCGCCTACCCTGTTCACAGACATACGACACACTCCTTAATATTGATGAGGAGGTGAGTACCCCACTTGCTGCGTTGTGAAAGGCTCATTTGCTTCGCCAAGTATCGTCATATTTGGAAGACGCGGTGGAGCTTGGTTAAGTTCCTATATCTCTGGACGCGATATTCCACATTTGTAGACGCAACACTCGCCGTGCACCGTACGTACCATTCCAATCGTAACCTATCCGTCATATTTGAACGTCTGTGCAGTACGCACACACATCGCCGTTCATCAGACCAACTGCCGCGCATTGACGATCTTCGACCGATGTGAGACATTCTCCTTATCGCGATTTTGCTCCTTCCGTTGAATTGAATCTTTTCAATTCAGCATTCGCAGTTGCCGGGCTCGTGGTCACCGAGGGTCGGTCTCCCACTGATTAATTTTGCTTGTGGCCGATTATTTACTTGAACTGTCATCCTGAATTCAACAGTGATATTGACCGTGCGCACATACGCCCTATACGGGCAGTCCAAGCGCATACTCGGAGGTCTGCTGGTGATGTGGTTTGTGGGTTTCCCCCCTTTCACCATTTCCGCGAGCTCATTCTATATCGCGCATTTGAAGGCAATCGGGGGAGTCAATATATGGGCGATGATCCAATGGGCGACGTCTTTGGGTGAGTGTAACTCTAACTTTTTCTTCTCCTGAGATCTGTTCCATTGGTGTTTAAAGTTCGATTACGATTTAGCGCCGATCGCGATGTCCCCTCCCACGCTATGCAATCTCGACAGTTCAACCAACGCTGGGCTCGCATGTTATGCGTCCCTTTTAGTCGGGGAAACTGGTGAGCCCGCCTCCTCTTTCCATTTCCCTGATAAGTACCAGAGTCTCCTCTCCTCCCTTTTCACCCACGGGATGCTGACTTTCGAACCGTCAACAATAGTTATCGTACTGTTAACCATATGGCAAGGTTTCCAAAGCTGTGCGTTCAATTAGCACTCTGTTGCTCGATCGAGCCATGTCGTTAACATGCGTGCCCAGCGTCGTTCTCCCGACAGCGCTTCCGACTGGGTCATTCGAGGCTTGTGACGACGTTCTATCGCGATGGTGGGCATCCCATCCTCGGTTTACTCATGACTCATTCACGACCTATCAGGACTCCTGTTCTACCTGGCAATGTTCCGTTCGTGATTTTATCGTTTTTGCTTTGGCTGTTTAACGGGAAACCGTGTTGAAATAGTGATCCTCCTGGTCGACGTCTCCCTCGAAGGTCAAGCTCGACCAGGACTCAAATTCACCGCCGACGTGTGAGTGAATCCATCCACTCGTGTTTCGTGGTCTTCACGGGCTCAAGTCCAGAGTGCTCGCTAATTTGAAACGTCCACCCAGACCGCTTCGGACGATGCAGTCCATCTTGGCGTGCCACTTGGTGATCCACGCGCGCGAGGTTGCGTGGCGAGATTTGCATCAGGAAGAAGACGAGACGATGTTGGATACTCTGTCGTAGATATTAATTCCGTGGTAGATGTTAACTTATGTACTTGTGATCACGGTCAGTCTGGTCTACGCGATGGTAGTAGTAGTCCTCATAAAGATTTGAAAGAATTTAACTCTGACCATAAATTGACATAACGAAGTAACTGAGAAACTTAAGGCATAGAGATAAGGATAGCCGCGGTAGTCTGCATCTCCCTGCTCTGTGGGTATACATTATCCTTGGTTAAATCGGTAATGTGAATAGTAGGTCTGCAGTTTAACCATATCGCCGAACTAAGCCGGCCGTCGGCCATCGAACCCGAAACCCCATCATTCCACCACGTTGCAACACAGCCTCAAACAGTGCTTCCTGCTTTCCTGCTTCCTCCGTCCACTCATAAAGGGAACGCTGGTCGAATCTCCTGCATAGCATTCACCCACGAGAAGATGTTTCGTTGCCGTCGTCTCTACATAGCTTTTTCGGTGTTTATTGAGGCTAGATCCACGCGACGAGCTCAGTGTCACCGTTCTAGGAACCTGCTCAGCTACCTCGTTCAATTTCGACACACCACCGACACGCTGGAGCCGAATGATATACCGCGCCCGAAAGTCTGGGCCGAGCCACCGTACAAATTTCCAATCCTGGAGAAATATTATCTCAATCCAAACTTGATCCAAACTCTACTCGCCCAGCGTCTGCGGTTTCTATTATCCTCGGTACCATCTGTTCTCCTTCCAGAAGCATTACGTTTACTCAGATTCTATCCAAGCCCGTAACCGCAATCTCCCCGGTGTTGTGAGCAGCATAACACAGCTCAAGGCCACCTTCAATAGCAAAGTCGGCTACCCATACGTGTTTTTGAACGAGGAGCCGTTCACGGAGGAATCCAGACGGTGTGTTAAATCCATACCAATCCGTCTCCTGAATTGAAGCTGAATAACGAAAGGGAGATAACGGCTCTAATTGCCGCGCCGGTCCAGTTTGTGCTTATACCGCCAGAGCACTGGCATCAACCCTCGTGGATTGACGAAGCGCGGGCTTCGGCTGCGAAAAGCAGAATGGCAAAAAGTCATGTCATATCAGTGTCATATACGGAGGTAAGTAGTTTTCTTTTCCCCGAGAAATATCTGCCGCGGGAGTTGACTATTCTATCTAGACAGCGTCTCGTAGGTGGTTGGTTCATCCATGAAGTTGTACTAGCTAGGTACAATTACCCCTGAATATCAAATCAAATCAGATCAGATCGCACAAAGCCCAATTCCTTAAAAAGCTGAGGGAGTGTTTTATTTTGAGGTGCTTGAAAATGATCCAGCACTCTATGGCCCTGCTACATTACTCTAGATTCAATTCGAACATGACCGAGACACACCAGACCGGGTCACCTAGCTCCATTCTCGTGGGCGTTTAATCTGTTCACCGTTCGGACAGTACTTGAACCAGAAGCCAGGGAACTGTGCAACGCAACTTCAAAAGCTTTGTTTCTCTCGGATGACAGATTCTGTGTCTCGTTTGATGTAATGCGAGAGGCTGAAAAGTGATACAGCTTACGAACAGCATGACGCACTACTAACCAGATCCGAGAACTAAGATCCTCGTTCACGAGTTGGATGATTGTAAGAGAACACCGACTCGAACTGCAAGCGAGCGCCGCCCTGGGGGATAATTATTCCCACTCGGAGGCAAAGTGGTTCTCTGCATTTTGATTCAGCTCCGTGTTTTAAGTCACTCGACGCGCCTTCGAGATCAAATTAAACATGCCCGAGAAGCCCGAAGCCGGTGTGGATCCTGTTACTTACACTCTCAGAACGCGATTCATTCGTTGCAATTGATTCATCTTTATTTCCTACACTACACTCTACAGGCCCTCGATCCACTCCAACAGGTCCGAGCTGACCTTGTCGGGTGCTGCGAGCTGAACCCACTGCACAGTGAAGTCATCAGCTTCTGATCAACCACTTCAACATAAATGCGAAACACCCACATGACCCGTTTGGTACTCCCGCACAGTCAGGTTGGGGCATACATCCTGCATTCCAAACAAGGCAACCTCGGGGACCGACACGTAGTCCTCAAGGGCAGCGCCATAGAATACAGACTGCTTAATCACGTAGTTCTCTTTTGGCGCGACTGGAAGTGGTGGCAACTTGTTGAGAGAAGTAACACATTAAGATATATGGTCGAATGTGACGCACGCTTATCGTCTTCGGCCACGGCGTTGGTAGTGTACTGCTTATACTAGCACAGAGGGCCGGCGAGCCAACCGCTCAAGAGCTCCGCCTTCTGCTTCTTCACGTCCTGGCCACATATAAGTAGTGTTAGATGGCGAAACAGGCAACAAAGAGCGAAGAAGTGACCTGCTCGGTGACATAAGCTGGCCGCGGCTTCACCCAACCCGGTCGGCGAGAATCCATTCCTTGAGCTTACCGATGGGCGCCATGTCGGTCAACCAGATCTTCGGGTGGTAGGGGTACAGAATGCTCATAAATGCATCCATCTGCGTATAGTATTAGCCTCGAAGCCGAGTCAATTGATTAAATCCGAGCAACTTACGTGGTTGGCAATGATCTTGTCAGCGCCATCCTCGGCGAAAAAGCTGCGGACGCCCCTTTGAATGAGGCGATAATATGGAGCAGGAGATACACACCGCCAGTATCCGAAGCGCTCCCGCCCAGATAGGGCTTTAACATGATCGTAGAACACTTGAATATCGAATTCAGGGTTGGGTGCGCTATAGCCAACAACGAGAAACGCAAATCCAGTAAAGCGCGAGGGATAAAAGGTGGCCAAACGAGATGTTAGTGCGGATCCCCTCAAATGGATATTAATACCACCTCATCGAAAAAGGTGAACAAGGACACACCAATCGTGGCCAATGACGTAAACTTTCGACTCGATTTTGATACCCTCCTTGTCCATGATTGAGATAACATCGGCCGCCATGCGGCTCAGTGTGTAGCCGCGACTTTTATGGCTTTGTCAGTTCCACCATATCCCAACATATCCGGTGCGAGGACAGCATAGCCGTGCTTCCCTTCACGAAGAATGCAATCTGATAACACCAGTCGTGCGTGCTGGACGGAAATCCGTGGAGGAAGACAAGTGTCGATTTGCCCGCAGCGGCAAGGCTGAATACACAATGATACTTGAAGCCGCGAGGTGTGATGAAGTCCGTATATGGGGCGGGGCTCATGATCCCGATGGTTCGGAAATGGGATGTTGCTTTTTGTATTTTAGGACGTCGAGTCTTTATATCATTCTGAGTCTGAGTAAGATTCTGTGTTTGTAAGACGCCGAGTCTTTCTGACCGGCGTTTGGGTCGACATTTGTAGTTAGAAGTATCCAAGGTTGAACTCGATTCTCGAAGTGACCGGAACGCGCTTTACCTCCGCAATTATTTGACCTGCTATTGTAAGCCGTTCTTTACCCTACATACCTGCATGCTACTCGATAGATTCACCGCGCTTAAGGCCTGTCCACTCACCCTTCCTCTTAGTTGTGATCGAACACCGAGAGGCGGATCACTCCGAGGAGATCACAAAAAAGTGATCCTCAAAACGCGATCACGTGTGCGCCGCGAGGTTTGAGACCAGCACATAAATTGCTCGCCCAGTGCATTTTGACGAGGGTTCTGAGGTGGGATGTATGTGTAGTCCATAAGGTTACAGTTTCTTTTGCTGTAACTGTACAGATTCTATAGCACTCCGAGGCCAGAAACCAAATGACTGGAAATCCACCCATGGGATGAGCTTTGATAGCTTGTTGGTAGCCCATCTTGTACCCCCAGTATTATTTACAGTACTATTGGCGGCTCTCTAACACAATACCCGTGGGGCCAGGTGCA
This sequence comes from Mycena crocata, assembly GCA_029281795.1. Lineage (NCBI taxonomy): Eukaryota > Fungi > Basidiomycota > Agaricomycetes > Agaricales > Mycenaceae > Mycena > Mycena crocata. The sequence goes on along the minus strand of JARJCP010000042.1, from coordinate 432,528 downwards.
ACTAACCAAAACAGATAAACGGAATAGCGGGATTCACTTCACGATGGATATCGCAGAGCAGTACTAGTGGACATAGTGATTCTGGCCTGTGGACGGATTGCACCTCAACTCAATCGAAGGCGGGATGCATAGCCTCCGTGGCACTGAAGCTTGATTGCACCGGCGGCACTGCGGACGCCAGTCACGATTGCACCCTTCACGGATTTGATGCGTGATCCTCCCCACGATGTTCCGTGATGCGTACTGATGTTGAGGGATACTTGAGGGATACAATCGCAGTACTCAATGTGGTTTATTCAGCAATAAAGTAGGGGTCCGAAGAACAAGGGGGTGCGGTTATCCTTTGGTTTTGGTAGGCTGACGAGAACTTTTTGCCGAGTTCTGCTACGAGGGTCCGAGTAACTATCAGTTCAGCACTAAAAACATGATTCCTGCCACTCAGCAAAGCATGACGTAAACCTGGGTCCTCAAGCCTGATTCCGCGTTTCACCAACAGCTTCGATCATAGTGGGTTATTTCATGATACGTACCGCGGCATTTACACTACCACTCGGAGACAACGCTCTGGTCGGAGTGTCCAAAAGTCTATTTCTCCTCTTGCTGAAAGGGAAAAGGAAATGAAGATGCAGTGAAGGATAATATAGTAGGCATGCAAAAGAGAACAATAAACCAGGTCAATTCCCGTCGCTTGCTGCGGTGGGCGATCCTCGACTCCGATACTGAACAGCAACGATCTCCTTTCGGGGATAAATGACTCCAAATTTTGGTGCGACTGCGGTGCAAACGGCATCCCCGGCCCATGCGGCTTCTTGCAAGACCTATAAATTCGTGTCCTGGAGTTCCAACGCATAACCCTAGTCCCTGTTTCTTCTTGGTTTCTTCAAACGACACTTTCTTCTCTCTGGTCATGGACTCTCAAGTAAAGTTAACGGCGCCGTACCCGGTGTACCCGCCGTACCAATTCCAAGACTCGGAATCCACTGTGAATCTCACTACGAAGCCCCATGTTGAGGCGGACCCACGCAGCATCACACGCACGCCCAGCCCCACACCGAGCGAGTACAATGCCTTGCATGGGATCAAAGAGGAGATGAGCACCAAAAAGAAAATTCGTGCGACCTATTTCTTTGAACTGAGAATGTTAACAAACTGGGCCTAGAAACTTATGGAATAATCGCTGTTTTTGTGACCATTGCAATCCTGATTTCCGTCTTCCACGAGAAGATCATTCATGCATTGGAGCCCGCAACTGACTGGCTGCACGAGTAGGTCTCGGGTCAGCATTCCTTTTCTGGGTCACTGACCGAAAATAGTAACAAGGTCGTCGGCCCACTAATAATAATCGCGATATTGATTATACTTTCCTACCCACCGGTTCGCCACCCAAATCTCTCTGCCGTTATTGTAGACCTGACTTCCGTCTTAGCTGTTCGGCCATGAGCTTGTGGCAACTTTGGCCGGTGTGACCTGGGGTTTGCCCGCCGCATGCGCCATCGTCGCAGGTTTGACATTCCGTTGTTTTCTTCAACCAGTGACTGACGTACCCCTAGCCGGGACCCTTCTCGGCGAGATCGCCAACTATTTGTGAGCTTTATCACCTCGTTCGAGTCCGAAATCTCACTGCGGTCCCACCAGCACCTTTAAATACGCCTGCACAACCCGTTTTCAGAAAATAGAGGAGAAGGACATTTCTTACGGGTTGTTGGCGCATGTCGTGCGCAAGGGAGGTTTCCTGGTTGTCCTCATCATCCGATACAGTTCCATCCCGCCCCACTGTCCGTTCCCACAATTTTTCTTTTTTAAAGCCGGGTGTGCTCATATCCAAGCAGTTGCAACGGTAGTGTTCTCGACGGTCGGTGTACCGTTCTTCACATTCGGCGCTGCCGCCATCCTCTCCTTACCAAAGCAGTTCGCCCCGGTATACATCGGGTATTCGATGAAGCCCGAAAATGAGCGTACGTTTCTTTTCTTTGAGTAATGTTGTCTTTAACTTAATCCCTGCCGGCGGACAGATGACTCGACCAGCAAAACGGTCAACACAGTCGTTCTTGTGGTGACCATCATCGTCACCCTCGTCGCGTATGTCACCGGGCACAATGTTTCCTTTGCCGCTTGTTTCTGATGTGAATCTTCAGCTTCAAGTGGATAGACCGGACGATGAAGGCAGCGAGGCCAGAGTATATTTATTCACGCCGCAAAGCCCGTCAGGCCAAGGCGCTGGCTGTAGCTTCGAATGGACAGCCCTGGGTAAACTTCCCAGAGGTTTAATAAGATTTGAGGCTAGAAGATACCCTCCTACTTTATACATCTTGTAATTTTCAGTGACTTTGTTTTTGTTTTACCTTCCCACTCAGGACCAGCCCATCATTGACCTAGCGCAGTTACCGTTTGTCTCTCCATCGAGATTCATAGACGTGAATAATACAGGAACACCGAAAATTTCCATTAAGATTTCGGTGGCACCCATGTGTCCTCCTTTCCAGGTCTCCGTGGTATTATGGACGATTTTGTTCCCGCTAGGAACGGATTCCGCTTTGGCTTTTAAATTTCTATTCCTATGTTGTAATTAAAACCCCCACACGCCTCAATAGAGAGTCTCTCTACCTTGATTTTATATTTAATATTCAACATTCAGCCACTGGTTTTGAAATCAAAGAAATCATTTCTGGAGAAATTAAGCTCAACATGAACATCCCCGGCGTTCCGAGGTCCCAATCTCTGCTTGAGGCTAGGTCCCTACCAACGGCCACCTAGAGGTTGACCTAGACAGGGTCTGTGTCCCTGTCCCTGATCGAGGAGCCGGAATCTGGATAGGTCTTCGGAGGTCTGCCTACCTGACTGTGGATCAGCGCAGGCTTGAGTTAGGTACCTACCCCGAGCCAAACTAACCGATGGCACTGTGTGAAGCTCTGCATGGCTGACCGTGGCTGAGCGTAGCTCTTTCTGGAGCCACTGACTGTCAAGACGACAGAGGATGAGGGCAGGTCTAAGTAGGTGAGCGTAGGGAGAGGTAAGTGGCTTATGGCTTTAGAGGTCCGATCCGAAATTCCCCATTTCGGCCGGTTCCGTACGCTGTTCCGTCGCCCAAATCCGTCAGCGCTGGGATCGGGTAGACTGTTTTTCAGTCTCTTCCGTCCGCATACCGGATGATACCTGTGCACGGCGCAGCTCCGTCAGCACAAGCGATCAGACTTCAAAAACGGTCAATTCCGTCCGCATAACAACTCATTTATTCTAATTAAAACAAGACACGCCGTCAGACGTATCTACGAGTCGTCTGGTATACGGCCAAGCGTATTCAAGTGTCTAATTCGGATTCCGAGGCGCTCGCAGCGACATCGACATCCATTGCCAGTTCCACCTGCTTTGACTTGGCCTTTTTTGAAAGGTCAAGGACACAGCCTTGCAGCACCTGCCGGCGCACGTGAAAGCTTTGCAACAAAGAGAACGAGTCGGCGCAAAGGGTGAGGAGTGTGAGGGGATGTCCAGCACTGGCAATCGCTTGACGATCGATTCCGGTGAATGAAGCCAGCGAGAACAAGAGGTGGCTGCGAGGGATTTGGAGGTAAGTCGGGCAGGCCAGTGTTGCGCACGACATCGAGGTGAACAAGGGTCCTCCGACCTGCTTATACACCAGAACGTAAACATATGAGGGAGTACCCACACTGGTGGTCTGGGGAATCCAGTCGTGGTTCGTGTTCTTCGTATACATAGTTACCACTAATTATAAACAATAAATTTGAGTGAACAAGTAGCAGGGTAAGTAGTGAGCGACTAACCTTCCCCAACAATGATCTCAGGTCGGGACGGTACGCCGCTGGGCTTCATAGCCAACACTAAATGGCCTGGCTTGAGAGGATTCAAGATAGTAATGTTGGCCGAGTGCATGTTGGGATGCAAGAATTGCAAGGAGGCAAACGCCGCTGCCCGTAGTTGCACAAATTTCTGTATTGTATCAATACAAAGAAAGAGACATCATGTTTCGACTCACGGAGGCTGCGACAGCCTGAACGGTTGCCTTGTTTTCAGCGCGTTTGGTAGCAGCTCCCGGGACTTCTGGGCCTCCAAATGTGCCAGCATGTCGGACATAGCGGTCAACACCCGTGGTTTTATTGAAGGTATCGGATGCCGGGACAGCAGCAGCGAGGCGTTTCAGAAGGGACTCGCGTAAGGATGGGCCGTCCTCCATGCCAGCATTTCGAGCAGCCATTACAGTCGATGACCGTCCACGCTGGCGAACTGCTTTGGCCATCGATTTTGTCTGGTGGCGTAGTCGCTCTGCAACGAGCAGCTTTATGTCAAGTGCATCGTCGACGACGAGCTGCAGTGCAGAGTCAAATGGAAGGGGAAGCGTGGGCTAAATGGTGGAAATTAGAACTGAGCCATACCCGTAAGGTAATTGAATGTACCTTCGAAACGACTTCAAGATGAGCTTCAATTTCGGCCCGTATTTCACCCACAGAGTCCTCAGTTGAGTCTGGGAGAGCGTCACTGGAAATACGTGAGAATCACAATCAAGTCAAAGGGAAAATACGTACATTGCAAGTGATTTATCCAACGACTCGGCCGCCAGAGCCAGCTCGCAAGTCTCGAATGTTTCCTCGTCCTTCGATGACTTGAATGGCACCTTGTCGTAGAGAGCGAGAAGCTCTAGCACAGTTTGCGGGGGTTTCGACTTGGGGATGGACCGGCCTTTGGGTTCTGCGAAAGTCGTCGAGAGCTTGGGATCCACGTAATCTTTCAGCACCGCTTGAGCGTCGATCCCAACGAGCTTGAGAAGCTGTTCAGCTTCCGCAAACGCATACTCCGAAGCATCAGCTAACTCTTGATCGGTAGGATACCGCATGAGCTCTGCTGTGTCGAGATCATCAGCAGTAAAATATGTGTGGAGGTAACCGGCAGAGGTTTGATTGGCCTGTTCGTCGGCAGATAGGTTAGCGAATGAGCCACGCATGAATGCACGTAGTTTGCGCTCAAAGTTGAGGACATCGGCATAATTGAAGTCCTTTTTGAGCTGACGCAGCATCCCAAACAGATGCTCACAGACTTCCGTCGAGTGAAGCCAAGGAAGAAGTGGGTAGGTGGGGAAGAAATTGCGATAGACAAGGATGAGGGAGAGGAGACCATCACAGATAGTGAGAAATATGTCGTATGACTCTCTGGAGATGAACTGAATACTCGCGCTATGGTCTGGATGGGCCATAATGTGAGACCGCCATGCCATGAGAAAGAAGCGTGCCCGAAGAACCATCTTGGCACGGTCACGATGGGGAATGCTCCTGTTCTGCCATGCGTCAATGAGCTCCCCGAGCACAAAAAGGTATATGGTAAGGCCAATTTGTTCAGGCCCCGAGTTGTTGAAAAGGAATCCAAGGGTTGCAGCAGAGAACAGACGTGCAGCTGCACGGTCATCCTGCTTGTCGACCTTCTCGACATCGGAAGTGAAAAGTGGCCCCAGAATATTGAATGCAAGGTTGCGCAGCATGGAAAAGACGACGGTAAAGAAGCCGATGACGATGAGGCGGGCACCAGTCATGAGCTGGTTACGGGCCGTTTTCAAGCCGTGCTTTGAGTCCTGCGTAATGATGGTAGGGTGGTAGCCGAAGTAAATGGGAATTTTGAGCACGATAGAACATCCGGGCTTTGAATTCGGAATGGCGTAGACACGGAAAGACGGGGCTTCCGCTGCAATAATGCGTTGTGCGGCTCGTTCCACCTCTGCACCATCGGACGAGAGGGAGACTGGATGAATGTCGTGCTCGTGTAGGAGGTTTGCAAGCTCGCGATGCATGTCGACGAGCTCCTCGGCCTTCGTTTTGGAACCACGAGCAACAGCAGCGATAAGAATTGGAGGTATTTTTGGCAGGGGTATGGAAAGAAGCCAGACACGAAGCTGCGATAGGGGCATTAGCCTTGAGAACAAATACTGTCAAACAAACAACTCCCATACCTTGTCCGCCTTCTGGAGCTGTGCTTTCTCAAATAAATCGTCCAGATCGTCCTTCTCAGTAACCCGAATGACACCCTGTGTGGCCCCGAGGATGAGACAAACGTCTTTGGACTCCGAGTGGATGGAGATAGCGGCTTCAAGCGCCGTATCATCCCAAGAAAGGGCGAGGGGCCCCTTGTACCCAAGTTTGTTCAAAAACTCGGCAGCCCTGCCCACATTGAGAGCGGAGATACCTGGCCGGAAGCCTGGAACCTTGGAGCGAATGTTGCTGTATTAAAAATGTAAGTAATTGCACCAGCATTCAAGCACGGAGCCTACCGCATGCTGCGAACACCCCGTCCACCAAAGTGCTTCTGAAAAGTGAGGTAGGCTCGCGTCGAGATCGAAGCGAGGAGGTCGCAAAACTGGTCGAAGACTGCTTCGTACCGCATGTTCTTCAGAGACTTCCCTTTTTGGACACGGGACTGTTTTATGACTATTGCTTTGACCATTCCAGTGAGCGTGTCAGACTGGTAGGTGCCATCGGCGCATCCCTGAGCGAACTTGAGGAAAGGAGATCGCCCATCGTCCTAATAGCAGAGATATTCTGTTAGAGATGACACCAAATATCACCGACGTTGGTACTGACCAGCTCAACAAGTTCACGGACACCATAGAACTTCAGGTAGAGCTTCCCGAGTTCGGGGTCTTGATGTGCCTTCGGTACGAATTTCATTTTTGGCTCATCAGGCATCGGGCGGTGAATTGCGACTTGGAAGGTATGAAGCTTGAGAATGTTGCGACACTGTAAGCATGGCTCCGGTTCTTCACCGTCCAGTGTAGATACATCGCGAATACAGTCAGAGGCAAAGACAGCACCAACATTTCGTGCGACCTGCCATTTGTAGAGGACGATCTCGCGGCGGACAACCATACGCTTGTCGGAGGGATCGAGATCCCGCCAGGTGAGATCATCAGAGGAAAAGAGTTCCTCGATGATGCGTGCACGAGAAGGCGCACCCCCGCCAGCCGCTGTGCTACGAGCCATATACTTGGCAACATCTTCGTTCGACTCCCGTGTCAGACCAGGACATGGGAGCAGTCTGGACTTTGGCCGTGAGGCGATGGGCAGCATACGGCTAGCATCCCGAGTCGGCAGCTTCTTGAACCCCATAGAGAACAACGACGCTGTTGAGAGGCCGGTATTCCTGGCTTTAATGCATTTGGGTGTTGCACGATGTTCCGTCCAACGCCGAATATCGTACAGGACGCGCATGGTGACAGTCTGCGTGCAATAGGAACAGCGCACAAGCCGAATATCATTATCATCAAATTCTGCTTTGGGATCATCGTCGAGAATTTTGGCACGGAATGCAGCGAGGGGAGAGGGTCGTGGAACGAAATCTGCTTTCTTAGCTGCCGCCTTCAATTGTTTCTGTTGCGCCCATGATGAGCCTGCCTTTGGTTCCGTTTTTTTCGGGCGGCGGCGGCGGCGTGAAGTGTGAGAGTCGAAGTCTGAATCGGGATCATCCTCATCCTGGTCGGACTCGTCGTAGTATGTGGAATCTCGGTGGAAGGGTTGTGGCGGAGGCGGAAGGGTGATGTGAGCGGGAAATTCGGAGTCAGAGTCCATATTGTGAGCGGAGTCCATATCAACGTCATCGTTTTCTTGCACTGCTGGATTTTGAGGTAGGTCGAGAAAAAGATTCACATCTTCTAGCCCATGAGCCTCTGGGTCGTCATCAGGAACTGGATCTGTTACTTCGCCAATATCACCATCTTCGGTTGCTGTGAAACTGGGAGGTGGAAATCAACCTCTGATGATGGCTCAGGCGTCGTAGGGATTGGATCGATGTCAGTATTGAGTCCCTGCGAAAGGTTTTAGTACTTTGGGAGGAGTAGAGATTGAAAGCTACACATACCAGGTCTTCGTCAGCAAATTGTGCAGAAAGACGAAGAAACCACTCGATACGCTGAGCCACCGCATGTTCCGACCTCCAGATTCCGACCTCCGGGAGATCATAATGTAACAGGACTGCAGCGAGGATACTCAGAACAATGACACCACATGAATGGTAATCACGTTGCTCCGGGGAGGGAAAGTCGGGTTTAATGACATCAAATTCTGGAGAATTGGGAGGGAGTAACGACGTGAGCCACCATCGTACGAGAGCCAACTCCTCGACTGGCATACTTCCTCGCAGTGAATCAGAGTAGGCGATTGTTCTTGTGACCAGATTGATTTTGAGCAGCGTCCAATGATTGCCAGAGATGTGTAGCGGAAACCAAACAACGTCCACACGACCATCACGAATGGCTTTCTCGATTGGGGAGAATGTGGCAGGTGCGTAAGTAGCAGACGTGACACGGGCATTGCGGAGCGACTGTATGAAGAGACAGTTCAGGATACGGAAGGGGCCTCCACCTGCCCGCTGCAATATGTAATCAACGCCGGCATTGATCATGTCGTCGTTGAGCCAGTCATTGCTAAGAAACAGAGCTAGATCTTCTGTACTGAGATGAACGGCTGGGCTCAATCCGGTGACAATGGTGTCCCATGGAATATAGTCAAAGGTGTCGAGGCAGTCTCGGACACGATCTGCCAGATGAGGGATGGCATCGGATTTTCGTGCAAGCCAGCTGCAAGCTCGTTCCCAGAAAGCACGCTTCTTTATATAGATGTCAACGTCGAAAAGCAGGCTCTCGAGCCAGAGCGGGAAATGTGGGGATAGATGAGGGAATTTGATTGAGGTTGCGCCCGAAAGCCATGCGTTATTGAAGAACCCACGCAGGTCAGGCAAAAATGTTACGGCGGAAAAAAATGGACTCCCGCCAGGTCCCATCAAATAATGACGGAGTTGGAGGGTCGTTCGTGAAGACAGCATTGCCATGCTTCGAATCCGGCGGCAGACCAGGAACGTCGAGCTGCAAGAGCTCGGTGACAGTGATTTTTGAGTCAGGAAGGGCAGTTAAAGCTGCTGCATGTGGGATCTGGCGTGCCTTTGTCCGCGCCTGCTTCACGGACTGGGGCAGATCATCGTTCCACTGCAAACCAGTACCGACCCATTGGGTTAAGTCGATGGATGGTGACTGGGAGCCCAAGTCGTCGGAGTCGGACACTTCCAACACGGACGGGTTGGTGTTTACTGGTTCGCCGTTGCCGCCGCCAGCGTAAGTTGCAAGGCGGGGTCGGCGACGTCGGCGGGGAGGGGGGCTGGTTCCGCGAGAGGTGACACGAGAGGTGAATTTACGCTTGAGGGAAGGTTGTACTGCAGCTGCGCGAAGAGCCGCACGAGCAGCATTGATGATTTGCTCACGCCGCAGCTGGCCCTGTTCTGTGTCATCTTCTAGGGGTTCCAGCGGAGGCATAGATATGAATTCTGCATCGCTGTCGGCATCGTCATTGCCGCCATCCTCGTCCGAGACAACGAGCAGGATGGGAGAGCTCGGGTGTATGGGGGTGGGCGGTATCACAATCTGTCTGAGGCGGCATGCGACGACGCGGACCTGGCTGGCGCTGATAAGCAGTCTCGTGGCAGTATTTCGCCACTCTTTTGACAGGAAAACCATACTTTGCAGCACGGTCCAGTCTCAAATGGGAGATGTGTGTGCGGTGGTACCGTAGAGGCGGATTGAGAATTCGATGGACTGGAAAGAGTTTTGGATGGAAAAGATGGACTAGAGACGAGTTAGAACGTGCGAGATATATGAATTGAACCACCACACCGATGCAGAGAAACAAGGGAATAATTTCGCTAATATATACCACCAGAGCGGCGGTAACTGTGCTGGTATCGACAGACGAATTGAGCGCGATAAGCCTGACAGCTTGAAGAAGGTGTGAATCCAATGCGAGGGCCAGAAGGGTCGAGAGGGTGCAAATGAAAAGGCATAGGAGAGGCTGGTATTGGTTCCGATGCACAACTGTGCGAGTTGTAGATGGCTTGAGGAAGGGTCTATGAAGACGATAGTCTAAGGAACTGTTTAATAGAGCTCTTCGCCGACCAGAACACGTAAAAAGCTACCTTTCTTCCGCATTTTGTCAGGCTAACTTCGAGAAGATTGGGTGTTTGTGTGGACGAAGGCAGAAAAAGATGGGAGAAAATTGTACCAGGCACCAATTGGCTCCAAGTACTAGGGTTGGCCACGGCATTGGTCGGCACGGTAGCCAAGGCCATATAATCACAGAGCCTAGCATATTGGTTTTTGTCTCACTTTGATTCGGCAGCATTGAAGCAGGGTCGTACCTCCACCATCATTTTGGTGCGGAGTCGGGAAAGGCCGAAATTTCTTGCCCTGGACGCGTCAGATGTAAAGTAAGACCAGCTAACAGGATGACCAGCATTGGGAAGTCTTTAGAAAACATGGTGCACGACTTGCGCTCGACGTGTGTGTGGTTGAAGGAAGAGAAACGCGAGTCACATTGTGTGACCTTCCTTTTTGGTCTTAACCCAATAACTTCCGGGGGACACTTAAGAAGTGCCTAGAAAGAACATAGAAGAGTCTATACGACTCGATGATGCGATTTAAGGCGGTTTTATAAACGGCGAGCTCAAAACGAGCCGGGGCAAATGTGTTTTGGTACATACAAACAGGGACAAAGTGAGGCATGGGCGACGCGTCAAATATTGAGCAATCCATATATTCTTTCTTAAATTACACAGCTGAATTAAATGGGCCACGAAACAGGGTATCCGGCGCGCTCCTGGGAACGAAAGACGCGAACATTGAATATTGAACGAGCCGAAGTGGGAGCACATGAGCGCGCCGGTCCGTCCGCATTTGGATCGGACATTGGAGGCCGAGACCCACATCCGTCAGCACTTTGGATGAGACATCGGCACCTTTACCGCCCAAAATCGTCCGCATACGGATGATACATTTGGCCATTTTTCGGGGCATTTCCGTCCGCATCTGGATCGGACCTCCAAAGCAATAAGCCACTTACCTGTAGGGAGGTACGCTCACCTACGCTGATCTGCGCCGATTGAGCGCAGGTGGGCTACCACTGATAGGCTATGCTGACCCTCCATCACCAACAAAAAATCAAGTGTAGTTGGCCTAAACCCGGTAAGCGTAGTCATCTACGCTGACCTGCCCTCAGCCTCCATCACCTACGAAAGGTGAGTTTAGGTGGGACCGGAACGCAGTGAGTTGGATCTGATTGGGCCGAGGTTCCCACGCTTTTAGGACCGGCTGTGCTGCTGATGTTTGGCTGATGTTGAATCTTTTGTTTCCATGGGTGCAATGTGCGTACATAGCGGTGTTCCCCTAATAACATTACCTGTTTCTGGTTCTGAGATTCCTACGCTTGCGGGGATGCCGTCTCCCTTGAAATTGCACGGCCAACTGCGATCTGCGAAGCCCGCAACTTCTCGAGTGGTGGCACATACAGTCGCAGCTGAAAAGAATGGACACGATCGTGCGGGCTCATTTCAAAGTGAAATGTCCCCAAACAAAATTGTGGCAGGTACCTAGAGGAAATTCCTGATGATCTGGAAGGCTTCATTTATGTCTTTCCGGTTTCGTTCGGTCAGGAAAAAAAAACGGTTGATTTCTGGAAAATGGACTTTTTGGAATTCCCACGCTATGAGGATTTGGTGATGAGGACATGAAAGAGCTTGAAAAATGAAGCATATTCATATGCTACCTCAACCACATTGGTGCTGATTTGAGCTCAGGAGATCTGCAGCAAGTTGCTCACTTTGGGTACTTTTTGACCATTTTCGGGCATTTTGAATTCCAAAAAGTCCATTTTCCAGAAATCAACCGATTTTTTTTTCCTGACCGAACGAAACCGGAAAGACATAAATGAAGCCGTCCAGATCATCACGAATTTCCTCTAGGTACCTGCCACAATTTTGTTTGGGGACATTTCACTTTGAAATGAGCCCGCACGATCGTGTCCATTCTTTTCTGCCGCCAGTGTACATCTCATCCAAGGAACGTTCCGCCTGTCTATGTCTGCGGCTTTCTGATTTTTTTTTTCTTTTTCAATAAGCGTCACAGGATTGGCAGCACCGATGCATATGTATGCGTAAACAACGACCGCCCAGCTGCAAAACCCGTGGAAAGTTCAACGAGGATGCTCCTCATAAAGCATTCTTTGATTATTTCGGACTCCGGCCACATAGAACAAAATGGATTGATACCCCTTCGCTCGTTCGTCTTCAACTATTGCACATTTCTTTTTTTGCTACAATTTTAATTTACGGAGAGCTTCATCCCTTATCACGCACACCTCACGTATCGAATATCATGCTTCACCTATCCCCCTTATCACACCTCACCTATCGAACGGTTAGAATTGGTAGTTGCAAGTTGGAAGTTGCGTGTAAGGGAACACACCTCACGGCAGACTCAACACCGTCTTCATAAACTGCTCGTAGCTGATCTGGATCCAGCCGTCGCGGTCCGTGTCGAGCTGGGTGTGGCGAGTATCGTGAGTTCATGCATTGCGTCGAGTCGAGATCAAGATGAATGGATGCGAGTCGAGTTGCGAAGTGGTCGGGTTGAAGTAGCAGAGATAGAAAATCAGGAAGTAGCAAGTAAAAAAGACTCCGTCAGTACCAGCGAAAGAAGTGAAGAACAGACGTACCGCTCCAAAAGCCTCGCTCAGCTGCTTCACGACGACACATGCACGCACGAAGCGGTCGAAGGAGATTCCTGCGCCTGGGAGTCTATGTCAGTAAACGGTTCACCGTGTATAGTTCTGTCTTATTTTTTCCTGCCGCAGTCTGTTGTGGCAACATCGGTGTGGCAACCACGACCCGGCGCGACGGAAAAAAACGCAAGAATAAAATGCAGAAACTCGCACTCACCCATAGCCGGCCCCCCACGCATCGGCATCTGCGGGCCCTTGGTGGTCGTTGCTTTGGGATCTGAGTGAGCGGAGTGTTTAACGGTCGGAAGAAGAGGGGAATAAAGATCAGCGAATGAAACACTCACCATACTTCCTCTGCACGAGCATCAACAGCTCTGGGTTCAGATTGTAGCCAAACTGGCGCAGGGCATTGGCGAGCTCCTCGCCCTCGATGGAGCCCGAGTTGTCGCGGTCAAAGTGCTTGAAGACGTTCTGCCAGTCCTTGATGTACTTCCAGAGCCCGGCGAACTCGTTGAAGCCGATGGTGCCGCTGCGGTCCGTGTCCTGCGTTGCGTTGACGAGTGTTAGCGGGTTTCCTTTCCGTAATCACGCTAAGAGGAAGGGAAGGGAAAACGCACAAAGATAGTCATGAGCAGCTTGACAGTATCAAGGTCGAACGGGGTCCAATCACCGTTGATCAGCGCGCGCTCTACATCCCATTCAGTTGCCGCGCCACACAAGTGCCACGTCGTCAGACGCACCGAGCTCGCTCGCAGTAATCGCACCCGATCGGTCCGTGTCGACACTGGTGAACCACCCCCAGAGCTTGGGATCCGCGCCAGGTGGCGGCGCCTGTCCTCCCGGGGGTGCGAATCCGCCGTATTGGTGCTACGTATCGCGTCAGCATTCAGATCTTTGCTAGAACGAGAAGACATGGTTTCAATTTGTTTGTGTTGTTGGTTGGGAGTGGGTGCGAGATGAGGGGAGAGAGCAAGAGGCGTAGTGGGTCTATATAAGGAAGCCGTGCCTGGTGCAATGGCAGTCGTCGATCGGGGCATCACAAGTGTCCTCCCTCGCTTTCGATCGGGGCATCAAAAGGCCCCCCGCGCCCCGCCCTGCCCGCCTATCAACGGGTCAGAGCATCAATTGAAGAAAGCTTAAATAGTGAAGGTAACAATTGTTCCCAGCCAAAAAAAAATACAGTAAAGATTTTCTTCGGAAGACAGAGTCAACAGGGAAATTAATGGGTGTACAGGGCGGAAAAAAACGGGGATTTCAAGGCTGATTATTGTACAAAGAACGTGTCCTCCTTGAGCCCTTACTACGTCACAAACATGAGCACCTGCCCCTCGCCCGAGATCCCCGGAACAGGTTGAAATGTGTGTAAAGTCGTGTTTCCAAGTTGAGTTGAATTTGCGCGTGGTGGTTCAAGTGTGCCTGACAGGAATTTGAAGGTTTTAGCGAAGGAAACAAGACCGACGCGTAGAATTGAACCTGCGCGTACCTTAATTTAGGGTTTCGGCGCGTTTTTGAACCGTGCCCTTGCGCAAATGCAACTCGCCCCATACTTGTACTCAAAAATGCTTGAAATATTGGCGCTCTGGGATCATTTTTCAAGTTCAAATTGAAGGGAAAATCCAACAGCACTCACCAATGGGTTGGGCAGCGATGCTAGAACCCCTAGCGTAAGGTTATGCACTAAAACGCGTCAACAACGCCTTGCAACTACGACAAAAGGTAGAACATACCTTGAACACCCAACGCCACTCGCCGGACCGCGAAAACTCGAATTTACGAGCCGAGACCTCTAATGCGCGGACCGGAACTTGTAAAAACGCGTCAGAAACGCGCTACAACTACCGCGAAAGGTAGGACTCACCTCGGACGCGTAGCCTCGCTCGGCGGAACGCGTAAAATCGGATTTGAGTTGCAGGGAGGGTTAAAAAAGGTAAAGGTAGGGTTAAAAGTTGGAGGGAGGGTTGGAAACTTGAAGAGAACGCGTCAGCAACGCGTCGAAACTTGAATGATGCGTTACAAGTACACAGGAAGGAATGAGACGTACTACGAACTCGAACCCCCGCTCGCCGGACCTCAAAATCCCGAATTTCGACTTGGTGGGCCTGTGGGGCCGGGACGGGGGCTGGGTTACGCGTAGGTTCGTTCGCCGGAACGCTGAAAATCGAATCAGAATTTCGAGGGCGGCACATAGCGCCGGCGACACGTGGGAATCTAAGAAATAAACGGAGCATGCATTAGAATGGAAGGTCAGAAGGATTGAATATTGACCTTGTACGCATGATCCCTGCTCGGCGGAAGTAGAAATATGGAATACAATTCGGCGCGCCCCCGCCTGTGTCACCGCCCTGGGAGAGTATTCAGTACAAAGCTACTGCTGGCATGGATGCATGAAACATACACATACCAAGCCGTAATCCCGCTCGCGGGCCCCTCAAAAATCGAATCAGAAATTTCTCGAGCGGCGCTACGCGCCGCTAGCCGCGAGACGTTATGCATGCACAAGGGAGATGCGAGGGTGTTCGGCGGACCGCCGGAACTTGAATAAGATTCGGCGGGCGGCGCATAGCGCCGCCATGGTAATCGGGAGACATGTGGGGTGGTTGAACTTGATTGACAGTGCGAGTAAGCAAAAGATCATGTACACAGAAGTCAAAACATACCGTTCGCGGGAACCCCAAAACTGCAATAAAATTTGCGGGGCGGCGCATAGCGCCGCCGACTCCCATGCCTAAAGACTTAAAGGAAGGATTCTTGAGTACGCAGGATAGATAGGTGGGAAGGCAACGGACATACCTGACTTTCTTTGCGGGAACGCCAAAAAATCCAGAAATTTTCTGGAGTGGCGGGTCTCCGGAGCACGAGGCATCTGGGAGCGTGATGAGAGAATGAATGATGGAGAGATAGGGTAAGTTAGATGTACTGACAATACGTTGGGGGAGTCGCTTCGCGCCACCGACAAAGTTGAAGCGTGCGCGCGGTGGACTCCAAGTCTGTGCTGGCCGTTGTTGCCGAATGTCGAGGCCTTGCGGTACGGGTCGGAAAGATTGGTAGCGGGGGAGAGAAAAGTGGGCGGGGATGGTGGGCGTATAAGAAAAAGAGGCAACGTGTGTTGGTGTTTGATCTCTAGATCAAATGTTCAACAAAGTGTATTTTTGATTTTCCGCCTCATGTCCACCTCCGCGGATGGTTGCCCAGTAACGCGGGTTGCACTGCCCGGGTATTTCCTCCGCGCCTTGTGTGCTTTGCTCCCGCTCCTGCAGTTTCTATTGATACCTCTTTGTCCGAGATCCCTGACATATGGAAATTATATTCTGTGCCTAGACTAGGCCTCGATTCTATCCTGCCGCTGGCAGCCGCAGGGATTGCGATAGGGATCCAGACCACATTCGGATGATCAGCTGCCGTCCGCGCCCGTAATTTGAGATCTGAAGGCATCAAATACTAATTGCACTCCAATGTGTTGCGGGCTCACATATACTTGAAACTGAGATTAGAGGGGATTTGTGGTACGTACTGATATTCGCGCAATTTTGAGTCCTGTGTATCACAAAAATTCAAGTTCAAACAGGCAGGATGCAGAATCGAAACATTTGATGAACTTGGCCTCTTTGGCACAAGTTCAATAATTACCCACGGGAGTTGTTGTGCACAGATACCGGCACCTAGCGGTAACCAATTTCTGGTTATGCCCCGAGACGCTTTGAATTAAACCCCGGAGGGCGTTGCTAAAAATAAGCAAGGATCAAAACAATAAAGAGGTTTACCTCTACTGTTTTAAGGCACCTCCACTAAAATGAATCGTCAGGGTTGTTGTTGGAAAAGACATGCGAGTGAGAAGGGAACGGGCCCGAGGCCTCGGAGACGGAGCGGAAAAGACACAACGTAAGCCTGAAAAATCCCGCGCAGGTTAAAAATAGATTCACTTCAACCACAATCGCGTGTGAGCCTACCTGAATTTCAGTGCGGATAGGATCTGCATAAGTTGAAATAGTACATGTACTCGGACTTTGCGCGCCAACCCCAATTTTTTTCTCGCAAAAACGGGTGCTCAGGCGAAAACTTCAACGAAATTGATGGCTGTTCATCGCCACCGCTGTCAAAATGGGCGCGGTCCGGCCACCGAGACTCAACGCCTCCCGATTTGGGAACCCGTCTCTTGGTCTCGACTTTCATGTCGATTTTTGAATCTGGCCAACCACTCACCCGACTCCCGCCGAATTTATTTATAATCCTTTCACACACTCACTCTACATCTCTGGCGCTTCATTTTCGCCCTCCGACGCGCCCGAATGGAACATATGCCGGTATGTCGAAAAAGCGTCTTTTAGCTCACAGTACCCTGAGCACTGGTTACAAAGCTCGAGTCATATCTATTATTAGCCTCCATGGATACGCCGCGGCGCCTCCGCCGCTCCCAGACCCACGGAAGCGTTCAGGGAGGGAACAAACTCGAAACGGCGCAAATCCATTTCTGAGCTTCTGGACCAACACGGGTCCACAAGACCCTTGATGGAAATCACCAGCGGCGATTTCGGTTGGGGGAATCAGAGCGGGGATCTTTGGTGCGTGGTTACATCTCCGTGAATGAGTCGAAATTAATATTTTACCTCCCCACACTATTTTCATCCTCCCATCCACCCCTTGCCCCGTCACCCGCCGGTACCTCCCCCAACTATCCTCCCAACCTCAAATTTTGTTTTGGCCCAAAATTATGAACCTGCGCATTTGCAACACTTGAATTCTGGCCATCGTGCGTTTTAGGTGTTTTCAAATATATTCACTACATGTCCATTCTAGCCCGCGAGTCCCCAAAAACTTGGACCCACATTCTATTCTGGTATCTCAACATGAACGCACGGTCAACTCAGCGGTCGGCGGCGTATGGTGTGGGAAACGCAAATCCAGGGTGTGAGGTTAATTTTCGAGTTGTGAGGTTCTCCGCGCGGTTCCCAGGCTTCAGGTGCGTTTCAATCTATTTTAAACTTATCTTCTCACCGGGAACACCGCACGCCCGAAGTCCTGGGCCCGTTCGAAAATCTATAAGTATCGGACCAACCACCCACCTATTCTTCATTCCGGCCACCACCCACCCACTTCATCTGGCGCTCTCCCCTCATTATCTCTGGCCTATCCTTCCCATAGTCGATATCTGCGGTGCCTTTGCTTGTCACTGGCGCCGTTGGTGTCGTGCTCGTCACCGCCGTCGGTCTCACGCCACTCGACGCCGCCGCCGCCAACTTTGCCGTCGACGCCCACCCAAGCTCAAGACTCTCAATATTGACTAACCTGGTGTGTATTATTGCCTCAAAACTGACTCGTCGCTCACTTCTTCGCTCAATTACAGCTCCACGTCATCGCCGCTCATTCGCCGCCGCCGCCGACAACGACCTCGACCACACCACAACCGTTTCACCGCCTTCGGAACGTCTCGTTCCGATTCTTCCCACCGTATTCAAGTGCTCCTCGTCGCCAGTACCCTCAAAATCGCTTCAATGCTCGCCAAATACCGGTTGCAGGTGTTCTAACAATCATGGTGACCAGTCTGCCTAGTACGATCCGCACATGGTCTGCGGACCGCTCGGTATGTGATCATATCGCTCTTATTCATGTCTGAACGCACTCTACAGCTGGTCCGCGGAGTTCAAAACCTCGCCACTCGCTCCGAAGCCCAAACCCCGGCCGCGACTCAGCCTCCAACTTCGGCGCGCCAGTCGCATTGACTTTCCGCAGGTCAGTATCAACCTATTCCTCCAATATTACAGCTGTACTGACTGTTATTACAGCTTTGCGGCCGGTGTTGGACTGGTGTTCAATTTGTGGCGCCAGGTGCGTATCCTTTACCATGCCTGCTTATTCTTGACTGACCCATTCTCCTAGAACTTCAATATGCGTCATGATTGCTTGAATGTGCGTATATTGCTTGTTTTATGAATCGTTTACTGACTCACAATTTCTTTTGAAGGCTTCAAAGTTTACCGTACTTCAATATCGTGAGATTACCTTGGGTTCTGCTTCTATGGTGTGTCGTACCCTACTTCAATCTCTTGAATCTGCGCTGATATCAACCAAATGAAGGTTTCCGGTCGCAACATTGACTTACTCGTACCGATTCACCTTTAATCCTGGTGTTGGATCATGGGGTTTATTATCATCTTGGTACGTCGCGTTCTGTCAGTTCTCAATTTTTCACCGCACACTTTACTGACTCCGCTGTAAAGGTCTTAACGTCGCGCCCTCGTTCAAGATCAACGCCTTCGTTTCGCGGATTCGGTTGGACGCTGATGGAGGTTGGAGTGAAGGAAGTTTGAGATGTGATTTTGCCCGCCTGCAAACCAGGTACGTCTCGTTCAATATCCACTCAATATCTATTGACTTACCTTTTCGTTCCTTACTCCAGCAGCTCGCGCCTATACCTCCTTGCCCGCGTCGTCAATGCTGAGTCGGAATACCGGGACTATAGTCGCCCGGATCTGGCTTCAGGTATGTCTTGATTACTGTATCTTGCTTCACATATTGATTAATTCAACTCAGTGACATCGTTAGATCTTGGAACGATACATCCTGTGGTATGTGCATCTCACTCTATGAGTCCTTTTAACATTGTCCTTCGCCGTCAGGTCTTTGTGGTTGGTGGGTTGATTCCGAGCCTCTGATTGGCCTCGAACCGCCGTTTTGAACCAGAACCGCCGGGTCATGCACGTCAAACTTGAGGTACGTCACACCATTATTTGTCTTTGACCTCACTTACTGACTAGTTTTGCTTAGTATTGATCAAGACGTTCGAAATTCAGTAAGTCAATGTTACCGAACTTTCTTTCAAGTCACTGACCCTTGAACCATCTTTAGTTCGTCAAGCCAGATACATGGATGCTCACCTCAAGTACAATCGACTCGAACCCGAGGTAGTTTGCTTCCTGTTGACAACTTGTATTTTACTGACTTGGCTCGCATCTCGTAGGGTTTCTGCTTCGGGCCGCAACACCGACGCTACAGCGTTATACTATCGAAGGTATGTTAGCTTGATTAAAATTCAATCCTTGCTAACTTACCTTGACTTGTCTTCGAGTCAATTCATCGGCTCGGATCCAATTCAGGTTTGTACACCCTTAAAGCTTCAACGCCATGTACAACTCACGGTATGTTCAATCGCTTGTTGAACTAGCCAAACCGACTCGACCGGGATCTGTCCAGACTCTGAACATCTAATGTACGTCTATATTGTGCTGCCCATAACTAGTCGGTCAACTAACTTCCTTGCGTTCGTTCAATTCAGCCTCCAACAACTTCGTTCGAGGGTACTTCAAGATGCCGACTTTCAGCCATCCGTTCGACTTTTTCAAGCCAGTAACTGTAGAGACGTACAGCCCCTTTCTAATTGTTGCCAGCCTCGCACTGACGTCTTTGCATTGTTTTGTAGCATTGTCTTGCTTCAAAGCTACGGGATGCAAGGAGAGTCGCATATTGGTAAAGCCTCCCTCACCATTTCCCGAATTCTCTCTGAACCCTCTCGCTCAGGCTCTCCACAACATATTTGCCTGGTCTCGAATCCCTGGCTGCGTCTCCTCGCGCTCGCACTCGCACTGGCACTCCAGCGATACTCGACTTTTTATTCCAATGATTACAACCTGACTTCACGCCGGTTTACTCAAGACCCGAATCGCAACCCCGAGGTAAGTCCGCTCGCGCTTCCTTCAATTCCTGCGGCTGCCCCGGAAATTTACGCTGTATCTTCAGATGCTGTTTTAAGCTACTGTAGTTCAACGCCGACTTGACATACACGGTATGTCCGGTCTCTACTCCTTTCGTTCATTCGTTCAGACCAACCTCCACAGAACCCAGTTGTGCGGCAGCGAAAAATTCGACTCGGAACCTGACTTTCAGCAGCTCGAAGGCCACGTCCGGGATTTTTGAGATACATGGATGGCATTTAAATTACAAAATTTCATGTCCGAATGGTAACCATCGCACTAGTACTGATTCTGAAAATGATACCCCTTCGCTCGTTCGTCTTCAACTATTGCACATTTCTTTTTTTTGCTACAATTTAATTTACGGAGAGCTTCATCCCTTATCACGCACGCGTCATGATCACCTATCGAATATCACACTTCACCTATCCCCCTTATCACACCTCACCTATCGAACGGTTAGAATTGGAAGTTGCAAGTTGAAGTTGCGTGTAAAGGAACGCACCTCACGGCAGACTCAACACCGTCTTCATAAACTGCTCGTAGCTGATTTGGATCCACCCGTCGCGGTCCGTGTCGAGCTGGGTGTGCGTCGCGCGTTGAGTTCAATTTCAAGTGCAGATGAGAAGATAGGGAGAAAAGAGACGCACCGCTCCAAACGCTTCACTCAGCTGCTTCACGACGACACACGCGCGCACAAAGCGGTCGAACGAGATTCCTGCGCCTGGGAGTGTATGTCAGTAAACGGTTCACGGTTTGAGTATCGGTTCGCGGTGTATCAATACGCCTGGCTGCAAGACTCGAAACTCGAGTAACCAGCGCGCCAGTAAACGGTAGTGTGGGAATAAAATGAAGAGAAACAAGAGAAACTCGCACTCACCCATAGCCGGCCCCCCACGCATCGGCATCTGCGGGCCCTTCGTGGTCGTTGCTTTGGGATCTGAGTGAGCGGGGTGTTTAACGGTCGGAAGAAGAGGGGAATAAAAGACGCAAAAGAACAACCACTCACCATACTTCCTCTGCACGAGCATCAACAGCTCTGGGTTCAAATTGTAGCCAAACTGGCGCAGGGCATTCGCGAGCTCCTCGCCCTCGATGGAGCCCGAGTTGTCGCGGTCAAAGTGCTTGAAGACGTTCTGCCAGTCCTTAATGTACTTCCAGAGCCCGGCGAACTCGTTGAAGCCGATGGTGCCGCTGCGGTCGGTGTCCTGCGTTGATGAGTGTGTGTGTTAGCGTCGGTACGAAAAGGAAAACAATTACGAAAAGGAAAACGAGAGGGAACCGGAGAAGAGGAAGGGAAACAGACGCACAAAGATAGTCATAAGCAGCTTGACAGTATCGAGGTCGAACGGGGTCCAGTCACCGTTGATCAGCGCGCGCTCTACATCCCATTCAGTTGCCGCGCCACACAAGTGCCACGTCGTCAGACGCACCGAGCTCGCTCGCAGTAATCGCACCCGATCGGTCCGTGTCGACACTGGTGAACCACCCCCAGAGCTTGGGATCCGCGCCAGGTGGCGGCGCCTGTCCTCCCGGGGGTGCGAATCCGCCGTATTGGTGCTACGTATCGCGTCAGCATTCAGATCTTTGCTAGAACGAGAAGACATGGTTTCAATTTGTTTGTGTTGTTGGTTGGGAGTGGGTGCGAGATGAGGGGAGAGAGCAAGAGGCGTAGTGGGTCTATATAAGGAAGCCGTGCCTGGTGCAATGGCAGTCGTCGATCGGGGCATCACAAGTGTCCTCCCTCGCTTTCGATCGGGGCATCAAAAGGCCCCCCGCGCCCCGCCCTGCCCGCCTATCAACGGGTCAGAGCATCAATTGAAGAAAGCTTAAATAGTGAAGGTAACAATTGTTCCCAGCCAAAAAAAAATACAGTAAAGATTTTCTTCGGAAGACAGAGTCAACAGGGAAATTAATGGGTGTACAGGGCGGAAAAAAACGGGGATTTCAAGGCTGATTATTGTACAAAGAACGTGTCCTCCTTGAGCCCTTACTACGTCACAAACATGAGCACCTGCCCCTCGCCCGAGATCCCCGGAACAGGTTGAAATGTGTGTAAAGTCGTGTTTCCAAGTTGAGTTGAATTTGCGCGTGGTGGTTCAAGTGTGCCTGACAGGAATTTGAAGGTTTTAGCGAAGGAAACAAGACCGACGCGTAGAATTGAACCTGCGCGTACCTTAATTTAGGGTTTCGGCGCGTTTTTGAACCGTGCCCTTGCGCAAATGCAACTCGCCCCATACTTGTACTCAAAAATGCTTGAAATATTGGCGCTCTGGGATCATTTTTCAAGTTCAAATTGAAGGGAAAATCCAACAGCACTCACCAATGGGTTGGGCAGCGATGCTAGAACCCCTAGCGTAAGGTTATGCACTAAAACGCGTCAACAACGCCTTGCAACTACGACAAAAGGTAGAACATACCTTGAACACCCAACGCCACTCGCCGGACCGCGAAAACTCGAATTTACGAGCCGAGACCTCTAATGCGCGGACCGGAACTTGTAAAAACGCGTCAGAAACGCGCTACAACTACCGCGAAAGGTAGGACTCACCTCGGACGCGTAGCCTCGCTCGGCGGAACGCGTAAAATCGGATTTGAGTTGCAGGGAGGGTTAAAAAAGGTAAAGGTAGGGTTAAAAGTTGGAGGGAGGGTTGGAAACTTGAAGAGAACGCGTCAGCAACGCGTCGAAACTTGAATGATGCGTTACAAGTACACAGGAAGGAATGAGACGTACTACGAACTCGAACCCCCGCTCGCCGGACCTCAAAATCCCGAATTTCGACTTGGTGGGCCTGTGGGGCCGGGACGGGGGCTGGGTTACGCGTAGGTTCGTTCGCCGGAACGCTGAAAATCGAATCAGAATTTCGAGGGCGGCACATAGCGCCGGCGACACGTGGGAATCTAAGAAATAAACGGAGCATGCATTAGAATGGAAGGTCAGAAGGATTGAATATTGACCTTGTACGCATGATCCCTGCTCGGCGGAAGTAGAAATATGGAATACAATTCGGCGCGCCCCCGCCTGTGTCACCGCCCTGGGAGAGTATTCAGTACAAAGCTACTGCTGGCATGGATGCATGAAACATACACATACCAAGCCGTAATCCCGCTCGCGGGCCCCTCAAAAATCGAATCAGAAATTTCTCGAGCGGCGCTACGCGCCGCTAGCCGCGAGACGTTATGCATGCACAAGGGAGATGCGAGGGTGTTCGGCGGACCGCCGGAACTTGAATAAGATTCGGCGGGCGGCGCATAGCGCCGCCATGGTAATCGGGAGACATGTGGGGTGGTTGAACTTGATTGACAGTGCGAGTAAGCAAAAGATCATGTACACAGAAGTCAAAACATACCGTTCGCGGGAACCCCAAAACTGCAATAAAATTTGCGGGGCGGCGCATAGCGCCGCCGACTCCCATGCCTAAAGACTTAAAGGAAGGATTCTTGAGTACGCAGGATAGATAGGTGGGAAGGCAACGGACATACCTGACTTTCTTTGCGGGAACGCCAAAAAATCCAGAAATTTTCTGGAGTGGCGGGTCTCCGGAGCACGAGGCATCTGGGAGCGTGATGAGAGAATGAATGATGGAGAGATAGGGTAAGTTAGATGTACTGACAATACGTTGGGGGAGTCGCTTCGCGCCACCGACAAAGTTGAAGCGTGCGCGCGGTGGACTCCAAGTCTGTGCTGGCCGTTGTTGACCAATGTGGAGAGCTTCAGGTACGGGTCGAAAAGATTGGTAGCGGGGGAGAGAAAAGTGGGCGGGGATGGTGGGCGTATAAGAAAAAGAGGCAACGTGTGTTGGTGTTTGGTCTGAATCAAATGTTCAACAAAGTGTATTTTTGATTCTTCGCCTCATGTCCACCTCCGCGGATGGTTGCCCAGCAACGCTGGTTGCACTGCCCGCATATTTCCTCCGCGCCTCGTGCGCTTCCCTCCCGCTCCCGCAGTTTCTATTAATACATCTTTGTCCAGGATCCCGACATTCTGTGCCTAGGCCTCGATTCCATCTTGCCGCTGCCAGCCGCGTGGATTGGGATGCAAACCTAGACAAGATCCAGACCATCAGGTGTGTATTTATATACTGGCCGCGGCAGGAATTTAAGATCTGAATGCATCAAATAATAAATTGCGCTCCAGTGTGTTTCTGGCTCAAATATAGTTGAAATTGAGGTCAAGGAATTCTGCGGTACTGCGTGCTAATATGAGCGCAATTCGAGTCTTGTGCATCACAAAAATTTGAGCTCAATTCAGGCAGCATGCTTGGTCCGAAATTCAAACATTTGATGAACTTGGCCTCTTTGGCAGAAGTCCAATAACTTCCCACGGGAGTTATTGTGCACAGATACCGGCACCTCGCGGTAATCAATTTTCGGTTGGCCGGCGCATGCCCCGAGACACGTTGAATTAAACCACGGAGTGTGTTCTTAAATAAATATAGGTCAATCAATGAAAAGCTTTACCTCCGGGTTTTCAGCTATCTCCCGCAAACGAGAGATCAGGGTGGTTGTGAGAAAAGAAATGTGCGTCAGAAGGGAACGGGCTCGAGGCCTCGGAGACGGAGCGGAAAAGACACAACGTAAGCCCGAAAAATCCCGCGCAGGATAAAAATAGATTCACATCAACCACAATCGCGTGTGAGTGTGAGTCTACTTGAATTTGAGTGCAGATATGAGCTGCATAGGTTGTAATCCATGTACTGAAAGTCTGCTTGCTGACCACAATTTTTTTCCTGCAAAAACCAGCGCTCAGGCGAAAACTTGAACGAGATTGATGGCATTTCATCGCCACCGCTGTCGAAATGGGCGCGGTCCGGCCACCGAGACTCAACGCCTCCCGATTTGGGAACCCGTCTCTTGGTCTCGACTTTCATGTCGATTTTTGAATCTGGCCAACCGCTCACCCGACTCCCGCCAAATTTATTTATAATCCTTTCACACACTCACTCTACATTTCTGGCGCTTCATTTTCGCCCTCCGACGCGCCCGAATGGAACATATGCCGGTATGTCGAAAAAGCGTCTTTTAGCTCACAGTACCCTGAGCACTGGTTACAAAGCTCGAGTCATATCTATTATTAGCCTCTTAGCCTCCGTCGCGAGCCGGAAAGAGAGAGGTAAGAGCGAGAGATAAAAGCGAAAAGAGGGCCGAAGGTTTGGGATCAAATGGGTGTATTTGGGTCCGAAAGCTCTCGAGCCTGATCATGGATCAGACTCAAGCCTAGCTACAAGGGACATGTATATGGAAGTAGAGTAGATAGTATGTAGAATGAAATAAAGTGGAATAGGGATGGCGGGTGGGGTCAAATTATCGCGCGACGACAAAAAGATCTATGTAACTGCGAGCGCAGTGTGAGAGGCGGAGCAGAAGGGAAAAGAAATGAGACTTACCTGCGAGCGCAGTGTGAGAGGCGGATGCTTCTACAGTGCGCTCGCAGGCTCTATATACTGCGAGGGTGAAGACAAAGGAAGTAAGCGACGTCAGAGAGATGAAAGTACGCGAAAGCCAGAAGGAGGTGGGTGACAGGATGAAAGAAGTCGTGTTCGGAACGAGGCCGCCGAGATGGGCTTGGCTTGTTTGCTAACGACGGGCAATCCCAACACCCCACATATTGCCCTTCCATTAGCCTCCGTCGCGAGCCGGAAAGAGAGAGGTAAGAGCGAGAGATAAAAGCGAAAAGAGGGCCGAAGGTTTGGGATCAAATGGGTGTATTTGGGTCCGAAAGCTCTCGAGCCTGATCATGGATCAGACTCAAGCCATTGCTGTGAAGTTGCGGAGGGCCGGAGGCTCGAAAGGAACGGAGTGGGGATGAGCCATGTGGAGTTGTTGTGAAAGATGGAGGATTCGGGAGATAGGGTTTTCGATGTACAATTTGTATGAGTCACTGCGCCAACGGCCGAGAAGTTGGATCTCATAGTCGTTGTAGCCGGCGGCGGCGGCCTCAGAGGCGGCGCCGCGGCGAAAGCTGTGGCCAGCGAAGCCCTTGGGATTGATACCGGCGGCCTCGAGGGCGGTGCGGATACCAGCGACGAAAGTTTTGTAGTGCAAGGGTTTACCATCGAGTCCTTCGAACAGAGGTGCGCTTCCGGCTCGGGGAAACTCTGTGAAAAGGCGTTTGACGGCAGTGACGGGGCAGGATGGCTGTCCAGGTGCGGCGGCGATGGTAAGGGTAATTCCCTTGCGAAAGGGGTCGTTCTTTGATCCGGGGAGTGTAAGGTTGATGTGGGTACAGTTATCGAAGTCCGGGAAGAACTCGACGCTGTCACGGTTGAGGTTAAGGCTAGCATCTTTTCCTGAGCCGACAGTGATTTCGCCGGAGCGAAGGAGACCGGCGTATGCGAGACAATACATGGTGTGGAGGGTGGTGTGGCCTGGAATGATCCCGGGGCGCAGTTGGGAAAGGATGGTGAGGAGGACTGAGCGTGTGATTGGTTGAACGGGTTTCCGATCCTTCTCGCCGTGGAAGCGCTTGATTCCACGGATGAGGCGCTGGACGACGGGCGACTCGCATACAGTGAAGGGGAGGTCAGCGTCAATGTGCAAGGAGCGAACGGCAGAGAGGTATCCTTTGATTGTCTTGGGTTGAACTCTGCCGCCGTAGCTCGCAACCCAGGACATGATGGCGGGTTGGGTTGCGGGAAGGATTGAGCCGTCGGGGTTGTACAAGCTGTGGAGCCTGCAGAAGTTGATGAATGAGCGCTGTCCGGTGGAGTAGGTTTGGCGGGTGTTCGACGCGAGCCCATGCCAAAGGTAAAAAGAGACGGTTTTGGGCCACATGGGGTACTGCTCGTACCACCAGTCCGGAGGCGCTTTGAGCTCGGCTGTCGGTCGAGATACGGAGCGAGTTGGAACATGCGTGTGAAAGAAAAACGAGAAGCAGCGTCAGCGATCGCGTTTGATTTAGAGGATAACCAGACAGATGAAAATGAAAAATCAAGCCGGCATGCAAGGGCCAAAAATTGGCGGAGGAGCTCCATGGTGGGCGGCGACCTGATAGAAAAATTCGAGATGGCGTCGTGCACCGCCTCGTTGTCGACGTGAAAGACAACATGCATGCCGGAGAGCTGCTCGCCCCAGCAGAGAACGGCGTGAACAACGGCGAGCATCTCCTTCACTTGGATGTGATGTGCGCGGTGACGGCGTGGGCATCGAACAGCGAACCAATGTGTTCCGAAGTGACCCCCGAGTCCCTTCGTCCCGCTGGCGTCTGTGTAGATGTGGACGGTGACACGGTCTGGTGCAATGAGACGAATGCCGTTCCAGTCGGCGGCGAATTCAGACCACCACGCAACGTCGCGCCGTGCAGCTTTCGAGATGCGACGGCGGGTGAAACGAGTTTTGAATTCTGTTTCGAAATCGTACAATCCTCGAAGGAAAGCGCGCGAGATGGGGACGACCTGCGATGCGAATTGCAGGAAGCCAGTGAGCTCCTCGACGTCGCGGAGCTGCGCGTGCGTACGGCGAAACCAAGAGGAGAGGAGTTCCTGGAGGTAAGCAAGCTTTTCGGCAGGGAGACGAGCTTCCATCTTAACGGTGTCGAGTTCGATGCCCAGGAACTCCAACGTGGTTGCAGGGCCGATGGTTTTGAGCGGCTGGAAGTGGAGTCCCAGCTGATTGCCGAGAGCTAATGCCCATTCCAGGGCCCGTTGCACTTTCTCGAGAGGCACATCAGGCGCGAATATTTTTAGAAAATCGTCAAGATAATGGCGCACGAAAGCTGGAAGGTGTCGTTGCAAGATCCAGTGAAGGGCCTCCGCGAAGAGATTGAAGATGTACGGCGCCGAGCGGCAGCCGAATCCGAGAACGACGTCGTAGTAGAAGTGATCTTCCCAAGTGAAACCGAGCAGATGCCAATCTGCGGGTCGCACTGGGATGTGCCTGAAAGCGGACTCGAGGTCGAGCTTAACGAGATGAGAGCCGCGGCCGGCTGATATGATGTCGCAGATTGCGCGCTCGAGCATGTCATAGCGAATGGATGCTTCCGAGTCGGGGATGCCGGCGTTGACAGATCCCTCCTCGGGCCACGAAAGGTGGTGGATACGGCGTACCTTCGTGGCACGTTTGCGCGTCACTGCACCGAGCGGGGAGCAGCGAAAGTTGTCGAACGGGGGCAGGATGAATGGCCCAGCGGTGCGCCCGTTGGCGACTTGTGCGGCGATATCTGCGGATAGAGCGGCGGTGGCGGCAGGCGAATCGAAGGCGGACTTCAAGTTTGTGCAGCATTGTGAAGATAGCTTATCACCCGTGAATCCCAAATTTGCACCATGACGAATTATATTGAGTAAAGACGATACAAAATTCCGGTCGGGATAGTCGCGTAGGTAAAAAGACCATGCGTCCTCGTTGAGAACTGATGACACGGTGGGAATAGGAGGGGCGTCGACAGGGACGGTGTTAATCCGTGTGTCGGTATTAGGGCGGATAGGCGGGAGCGCAAGCTCCGGGAATGAGTCGGCGTAAGGTAATGGGGGAGGAGGAGCCGGTGCGAGGAAGCCAAGTGGGACGGTTTCGTCTACGGGAGGGCCGTGACGAGATAGCGATGGTGACGGTGACGAGCTACTCGTCCGGCCGGGCCCCTACTTGGAGTGCTGCGTGAGCGGGTGGTCCTTCCCGCAGCCCGGAGAGGAACAAATGTGCGGCCGATTCCAAGCACACGGGCTCACACACTTGCCGAGATTGAAATTGCGGCAAGGCTCGGTGCCCGCGGACTGAGTTTGCCGCTTGCTCGTCGCTTTGGGAACAACATTTAGCGCTTTGCGATGGGGGTAGACATAAGAGCTGAGAAGCCCGATGTCAGACACGGCCCAGCCGTCATACTGGCCGGCCTGCATGTCACCGCGGCGCCGATTGAAGAAAAGGGTGTGATATTCAAGCACCGCCGCCCACTCGTATTCGGTTGCCAGGGTGGTGATGTACGTGAGATAACGATAGAAATAGACCGGTGCCGCGCATCGATGAGGAAGGTGGGCAGTGAGGATGGCGAAATAGTGGTGGAGGGGGAAGAGGACCGAGTTAAGGCTCTTGTAAGATTTGTGCTTCGAGACATTCATCTCAAAGGTCCCAGCAGCGCTGAGGGTGTACGAAGGCTCCGCGTCCTTGACCCGTGTGTCCAGCTTGTAGAGGTCCGCGGCCTTGAGGTCGTGTGTGATAACCGCCGTGATGCATGCCGGCTCGATGTCGGGGAAGAGGGTGCGAAGTGAAGGTGACGCACCTGCAGGAGAGTCGCGTGGCGGGAGCGGCGGCGTGAACTGTGCGGGCATCTCGAGCACCGGGGGGACCGCCGTGGAACTACCCTGCTCTGCGGGCGAGGATTGGACAGGCAGTGCGCCGGCAGCGCTCATCGCAGCCGTCAACTGTGTAATCTTCTCCATGATCGCGTCGATGCGCTGTGAGTCCGTAGGCGATGGAGTGGTTTGAATGGGGTCAGCCATCTCGACGGGATCTGAGACGATGGAAGATGGAGGCGAAGGAGAACGTGGAGCGGCGCGGTCAGCGGCGCGTTGAGCGGTGTTCGTGGGAGGAGGTTGAGCGGGGACGGTAGGTTTCTTTGCGTATCGTCCGTTCACGCGATACGGTTCAGACGTGGCTGAGAATGAAAGAGCTCGAGTCCGATGACTTCGAGCTTTGTAAAATAGTCAAATTATCGCGCGACGACAAAAAGATCTATGTAACTGCGAGCGCAGTGTGAGAGGCGGAGCAGAAGGGAAAAGAAATGAGACTTACCTGCGAGCGCAGTGTGAGAGGCGGATGCTTCTACAGTGCGCTCGCAGGCTCTATATACTGCGAGGGTGAAGACAAAGGAAGTAAGCGACGTCAGAGAGATGAAAGTACGCGAAAGCCAGAAGGAGGTGGGTGACAGGATGAAAGAAGTCGTGTTCGGAACGAGGCCGCCGAGATGGGCTTGGCTTGTTTGCTAACGACGGGCAATCCCAACACCCCACATATTGCCCTTCCACATGGATGCGCCGCAGCGCCTCCGCCGCTTCCAGCCCCTTGGAAGCATTCAGGGAGGGAACAAACTCGAAATGGCACAAATCCATTTCCGAGCTTCTGGACCAACACGGGTCCACAAGACCCTTGATGGAAATCACCAGCGGCGATTTCGGTTGGGGGAATCAGAGCGGGGATCTTTGGTGGGTGGTTACATCTCCGTGAATGAGTCGAAATTAATATTTTACCTCCCCACGCTATTTTCATCCTCCCATCCACCCCTTGCCCCGTCACCCCGCCGGTACCTCCCCCAACTATCCTCCCAACCTCAATTTTTGTTTTGGCCCAAAATTATGAACCTGCGCATTCGCAACACTTGAATTTTGGCCATCGTGCGTTTTAGGTGTTTTCAAATATATTCACTACATGTCCATTCTAGC
Source organism: Mycena crocata (assembly GCA_029281795.1). Classification (NCBI taxonomy): domain Eukaryota; kingdom Fungi; phylum Basidiomycota; class Agaricomycetes; order Agaricales; family Mycenaceae; genus Mycena; species Mycena crocata. Next base: position 401,943 of record JARJCP010000042.1, on the reverse strand, counting down.
CCGCGAGTCCCCAAAAACTTGGACCCACATTCTATTCTGGTATCTCAACATGAACGCACGGTCAACTCAGCGGTCGGCGGCGTATGGTGTGGGAAACGCAAATCCAGGGTGTGAGGTTAATTTTCGAGTTGTGAGGTTCTCCGCGCGGTTCCCAGGCTTCAGGTGCGTTTCAATCTATTTTAAACTTATCTTCTCACCGGGAACACCGCACGCCCGAAGTTCTGGGCCTTTTCGAAAATCTATAAGTATCGGGGCAACCACCCACTTATCCTTCATTCCAACCACAACCTACCCACTTCACCTGGCGCTCTCCCCCCATTATCTCTGGCCTATCCTCCCCGTAGTCGATGCCTGCGGTGCCTTTGCCTGTCACTGGCGCCGTTGGTGTCGTGCTCGGCACCGCCGTTGCTCTCACGCCATTCGACATCGCCGCCGCCAACGTTGTGCCCGCCACCAACCCAACGTCCAGACTTTCAATATCGACTCTATTATGCGCCAGGTGTGCATTACAACTTCAAAACTGACTCGTCGCTCACTTCTTCGCTCAATTACAGCTCCACGTCATCGCCGCTCATTCGCCGCCGCCGCCGACAACGACCTCGACCACACCACAACCGTTTCACCGCCTTCGGAACGTCTCGTTCCGATTCTTCCCACCGTATTCAAGTGCTCCTCGTCGCCAGTACCCTCAAAATCGCTTCAATGCTCGCCAAATACCGGTTGCAGGTGTTCTAACAATCATGGTGACCAGTCTGCCTAGTACGATCCGCACATGGTCTGCGGACCGCTCGGTATGTGATCATATCGCTCTTATTCATGTCTGAACGCACTCTACAGCTGGTCCGCGGAGTTCAAAACCTCGCCACTCGCTCCGAAGCCCAAACCCCGGCCGCGACTCAGCCTCCAACTTCGGCGCGCCAGTCGCATTGACTTTCCGCAGGTCCGTATCAACCTATTCCTCCAATATTACAGCTGTACTGACTGTTATTACAGCTTTGCGGCCGGTGTTGGACTGGTGTTCAATTTGTGGCGCCAGGTGCGTATCCTTTACCATGCCTGCATATTTATTGACTGACCCATTCTCCTAGAACTCCAATATGCGTCATGATTGCTTGAATGTGCGTGTATTGCTTGTTTTATGAATCGTTTACTGACTTACAATTTCTTTTGAAGGCTTCAAAGCCGTACTTTAACCTCGTGAGATTACCTTGGGTTCAATTGCCTCTATGGTGTGTCGCACCCTATTTAGATCTCTTAAACTTGTGCTGATATCAAACAAATGAAGGTTTTACGTCGCAATGACGACTTGCTCGTACTGATTCACCTCGAATTCTTGCTTCAAAACCGTTGGATCATGGGGTTATTATCACCTCGGTACGTCGCGTTTTGTTAATTAATGGTTTACAACCATACTGTTATTTACTTCGTTTTGCAGGTCTTACCTTTGCGTCCTCATCCAGCACTGCGTTCAAGACTGCGCTTTCAACAATTCGGCTTGAGGTTAAGGAGGTTGGAAAGAAGTTCAGGACAGGATTATTATGCCATGCCCGCATACGAGCCAGGTACGTCTCATTTACTCTCGATTCAATATCTATTGACTTATTCCTTGCTCCAGCAGCTCGCAGCGTCGTTAATGCTAACTCTTTCAATAGGCTGTTTCCCTCGTTCAAAATCATAGCGGTGCCTTCAAAATCCAATCTCCCGGCGCCCCATCCGGCGCGCAGCTTCAAACTCGACCGCCGACTCGCTGCCTTGCTTCAAATCTTGAGGGCGCCCTTCAAATTTCGATGCGGGGCTTCGATTCTGACCTTCTACGCCACAAAGTGCGCAGATCTCCGTTTAGATTCCTGAAGTGTACTGACTGTGTTTGTTAGATTCGAACAACTGCCACTCAACGTTACAATTTCAGTCCTTCAAGCATGTGGTGTGGAGTCCTCAAGACTGTGTTTGATTGAATCACTGCATTCCGTGCGTCGTTCTGTTCAAATTTTGTAAACAACTTCTGACTGGATTCAATAATTGCCCCCACCAGCGTTCAATTGTTGGTCCGGGACTTAATTTTCCATGCTTGAATCGTTGTCATATCACCTCCCTGCCCATGGAACTCGGTACGTTCACTTCATTCAATTCCGAGCTTCGATTACAGTTGTACTGACTCGATTCGTTTGAAGAGACGTTCGCTTACTGCTTCCAGCTGGACTTCGCAGACAACCAGGTGCGTCTGTTTCAGTAATGCTTCAATGAGTATTGACTGACCTTGATTCATTAGACCTAGGTCGAAACTAAACATGCTTATTATCTAGATTTGTTGTTGACTTTGAACACTGCCGTCCGTGTTCAGGTATGTCTTAATTAAAAATTCTATCGTACAACCTTCACTAACCCTCCGTAGTCCTAGCATGTTGAATAAATGTTCGAGTTCAGCGCCTAGTACGCCAGAATTAGGCGTTAAGGCTTCACATACTGATTAGTTCGCTCAGTTTTAGTAAACAAGTCGGCCTGGGACTCAGGGCCAATGACGGACCTTGGGGTATGTCTCATCCTTCACTAACCTTCCAAGCCTCTTCTAACCTGTATCGTTAGCTCTTAGATCGTCCTCACAGTATAGTTGTTGAACGAGGATCCGGGATAATGTTTACGAGCCAGGTGAGTCCACTCCAGTCTCGATGTAAGGACTATTGGCTGACTTAATCCCTTGCTACACAGATTGATATTAATATGAATCGTTGCCTTCAGGACACGGCCACATATGTAGGTATGTATGCATCCTTTCACTTATCGTTCCGTTTTTCGCTGACTCAGTCTATTTTCTAAGGACTAGCTTTCATTCCCGAGGGGCGACGTTCAGCTTCGGTTCAACTTTGGTACCTTGGTGTGATTGAGCGGGGTGGGACGGTGTTAGTTTACATTCGGGACGGCAGCGTCTGGTTGACCTCGGACCGCCGAAACGTAGTTGTTGAGCCTGGATGCAGGAACTATGCATGTCAGATCAGGTATGTCGCGCCATTGTTTGTCTGTGACCTCAATTACTGACTACTCTTGCCTAGTCTGGATCAAGATGTCCGAACTTCAGTAAGTCAATGTTACCGAACCCTCTTTCAAGTTACTGACTCTGGAACCATCTTTAGTTTGTCAAGCCATATACATGTATGCTCAAGTACAATATTAATCGACTTTAACTCGAGGTATGTAATGCCCACTGTCAACTTGTATTTTACTGACTTGCCTTGCTTCACGCAGGGTTTACGATCCAAGTTACAACACCGACGCTATAGCATTATACTAGATCGAAGGTATGTTAGCTTGTCAAATTCGATTCTTGTTAACTTACCTTGATTGGTCTTCGAGTCGATTCATCGACTAGTCGCAGATAGGTAGAACCTTCTTCACCATTTCCCGAATTCTCTCTGAACCCTCATGCTCAGGCTCTCCACAACGCATTTGCCTGGTCTCGAATCCCTAGCTGTGTCTCTGCTTCGGCTCGCGCTCGCACTCGCACTCCAGCGATACTCGACTTTTTATTTCAAAGATTACAACCTGACTTCACGCCGGTTTACTCAAGACCCGAATCGCAACCCCGAGGTGAGTCTGCTCGCGCTTCCTTCAATTCCTGCCCCGAAAGCGTACGCGGGATCTTCAGACGCTAGTTTCAGCTGCTGTATTTTCAACACCGACTTGACACACACAGTATGCCCGCTCTCTACTCCTTTCGTTCATTCGCTCTGACCAACCTCCACAGAACCCAGTTGTGCGGCAGCGGAAAATTCGACTCGGAACCTGACTTTCAGCAGCTCGAAGGCCACGTCCGGGATTTTTGAGTCCGAATGGATACCATCGCACTGACTCTGATTCTGGAAATAATACCCCTTGACTCGTTCGTCTTCAACTACATATTGCACATTTCTTTTTTTTGCTACAATTTAATTTACGGAGAGCTTCATCCCTTATCACGCACGCGTCATGATCACCTATCGAATATCACACTTCACCTATCCCCCTTATCACACCTCACCTATCGAACGGTCAGAATTGGAAGTTGCAAGTTGGACTTCGTAGAGCAAGTAAATGAGGAACGCACCTCACGGCAGACTTAACACCGTCTTCATAAACTGCTCGTAGCTGATCTGGATCCACCCGTCGCGGTCCGTGTCGAGCTGTGTGTTGCGCGTCGATGTTCGTTCGTGTGCAGTTCATCGAGTGGAGGCGGGTAGGGATTGAGTAAGGTTGCGAAGTGGAGGAGTCGAGTGGAGGAGTCGAATCGAGGGCGAGTCGGGGTCGATGCAAGTCGGGACAAATCGAGCCGAGACGTTGAACGAATAGAGAGTAAAACACGAATAGAAAGTACAGAAAAACGAAACAATCCATAAGCGACTGCAATGAGGGAATGCGAAGGAAGAGTACGCACCGCTCCAAACGCCTCGCTCAGCTGCTTCACGACGACACATGCACGCACGAAGCGGTCGAACGAGATGCCCGCGCCTGTGGGTAAATTAAGAAACGGAAGGGATAGGGAAAAAAAGAAGAAACGGCACTCACCCATAGCCGGGCCGCCACGCATCGGCATCTGCGGGCCCTTGGTGGTCGTTGCTTTGGGATCTGAGTGAGCGGGGTGTTTAACGGCGCGGTTATGCAAGTTATATGGTATCGGGACGCGATGGGTCGGAAGTGGGACGCGATGAGAGGACTTGACTAGGAATGGATTGGCTTTGGCTTGGCCTGAAGCCTAGCCTTTGGCCCACTTTTGGTTGGCTTTGGCTTGGGAAAATGGCAGGCCAGGCCAAAAACCAAGCCAAAAGAATGGTTGGCTTTGATCTGAAAGCCAAAAAAACACGGCTTTTGGCGGTGTTTTAGAACAGATTCTGGCTTTGGCTTGATGCAGTCTCAAACCAGGCCAAAAGCCAACCCAGGCCAACCTTTTGGCCTGGATACCAAAGCCAAAGTCGACCCAGAAAGCCATGGCTTTTTGGCCTGAGGCCAAAGCCAATCCATCACTAGGACTCACTTGACGGGATGGCAGAGTGGTGGAGGCAAGGGGGAGAAAGAACACAGATAAGGGAGGGATGCGAGCAAGGAGGAAGCGTCGAAAAGCGGGTCGGAAGAGGGGATCAAAGAAGAAGCGAAACAACCACTCACCATACTTCCTCTGCACGAGCATCAACAGCTCGGGGTTCAAATTGTAGCCAAACTGGCGCAGGGCATTCGCGAGCTCCTCGCCCTCGATGGAGCCCGAGTTGTCGCGGTCAAAGTGCTTGAAGACGTTCTGCCAGTCCTTGATATACTTCCAGAGCCCCGCGAACTCGTTGAAGCCGATGGTGCCGCTGCGGTCGGTGTCCTGCGTTGATTTGATTCGTGTTAGCGTGTGCGGAGATTCGTGATAGCGGTTTTCCTTTCCGTTATCACGCTAAGAGGCAGTACGGAAAGGAAAACGAGAGGGAATGGGAGAAGAGCAAAAGAAACGAACGCACAAAGATAGTCATGAGCAGCTTGACGGTATCAAGGTCGAACGGGGTCCAGTCACCGTTGATCAGCGCACGCTCTGGATCCCATTCAATCCAATCAGTTGCCGCGCCACACAAGTGCCACGTCGTCAGACGCACCGAGCTCGCTCGCAGTAATCGCACCCGATCGGTCCGTGTCGACACTGGTGAACCACCCCCAGAGCTTAGGATCGGCACCAGGTGGTGGCGCCTGTCCTCCCGGGGGCGCGAATCCGCCCGGGGCTCCTCCGTGCCCGCCCGCACCCGCACCCGCACCGTAGCCACCACCGCCTCCGTATCCTCCGGCGGGAGGGGGTGCACCGTAGCCGCCGCCTAAGCCGAAAACGAGTGAGATAAAGTGCTTATCGATGACTGCGATGCTCCAATTTGGATTTCGATTTCGAGACGCAAATTGGATGCTGTAGAAGGACAGAAAAGGACGTACCGTGTCCCGGGGGACCACCCGCTGGAGGTCCATATCCACCGCCACCGCCACCGCCGTACCCAGGAGGTCCGCCCGCTGGAGCGCCGTATTGGTGCTACGTATCGCCATAATGAAGTCAGCATTCACATCCCTTTTCCCCTCAGCCAGGGCGAGAACGTACACCGCCGTAAGACATGCTTTCAATTTCTTTGTGTTGTTGGCTGGGAGAGAGGGTTTGTGGGTTTGTGGGTGCGAGATGAGGGGAGAGAGCAAGCCGGGTGTGGAGTAGTGGGCCTATATAAGGAAATCGGAAGCCGTGACAAGCGGTGCAGCACAGCATTCCGATTGCTGTGCCTGTCGTTCGCGCCAAGTCGCCATTTTCGAGGCTTCTGCTTCTCGCCGGACTGCCTATTGCGGTGTGGTGACTCAGAAGCGATGCCTCGTCAGGTACGATTTGTTTTGGGAGGAGGAGCGATTTTCCTCGAATTTTGTGTGACTTTTTTTGCGGTGTTTCCGAATCGGCCAAGTTGAATGAGTGATGGTCTCGTTCAGCCGCGGGTCGACGAGAAACGGAATCCGGCACCGCAAATGTCAAGCAATGCAACTGCGCGAATCGCCATGTTGCAGTGCGAGGAATCGAAGAGGAAGCCAGAAGGTCGCACAGCTTCCGGGTCTGCCAAAATCCAACACGTCGGTCGCTTCAGTAATACAACATCGATACCGTTCAGTAAATTGCGCAGGAATTCGAGGAGGATGCATTTAAGTGGATGTGGGTAGAAGTGTTCGGCTTCCTCGGAAATCTGTGTTGATTTGATGTCGCCGAATCGGGTACTGTGAACACCGACGTCGACCACCATGGCCTACGAGTACTTGAGAGTCTTTGGCAGAAAAAACGGTAGTGAACCGCCGACTCACTCGCACCGGTAAGACGATCATCGGGAGGAGTTCTGAATCCGCACCAAGGAAGATGTGCAGATCGGGAACTGCCTCCGAGTCTGAGTTTAAACGTGTCTTGCACGGCATCGATGCCGTTCCGTGGTGGATTTACATTGAAAGAGGAGAGACAAGAGCATCTGCGGGTCCTGCCAAGATCATATATATATATATATAACAAATTTATGTCACCTTCAGTAAAAAGAATGAGGTACTTCACACTGGACTTTTTCAAACAAAGAAATTCGATTCCATTATTGGCTGGCCGGTCTGCAATGCGTTTGTTGTTCAACTATTGAATATAACCTCGGAAGGCCCTGCTGTGAATAACATTGATATTTACTGCTCGCAGCAGTTCCGCTTCTTCTGTCAATGATCTGCGAGGAAAATGTGTGAAAGCTAGCATTTAGCGTGCCGCAAGGTGTTCGATGTTGGAGGAATTCCGTGGTACGACGGCGTGAAAATAGTCGTTCTCACCTGCATGCCCATCATCGCCGTTTCCCACGGTTGAGAGACTTTCTCGACCCGCGATTTGCTGCAGACGCAATATGATTGGAAAGATTTGGCTATCATTAGAGGAAGTACAATGAATTTACCATTCCAGCAACCACAACTACCATAATATTCCAGGGTACGTTCCAGCTGGCAACTTCGTAGTTGGTATCCTAAGCATTACTTCCCCAGGTCCGTGGACTGAGCTGTCGCGGAAAGATACTGTGCTTGCTTAGCATCGATGTACCATGGGCTGCTGTCAGGGCACCGAGCTGGGTTGGTTAGATAGTCTCTGAGGGAGGGGTGCACGGCACGAATCAAGCCCTGGGAGTCGACGTGGAGGACGCTGTTTAAGTGTAATGTCAATTGCGATACTTTTTTCGGTTCTAGTTTTAGGATGACGGTGATGGCTCGTTCGGATAACGGTTTTTTTTGCCATTACAATGACGCCCAACAAGTCACGCATCGGATCTGCGAAGCCAGCAACTTCTAGCGCGGTGGCGTACATTTCATCCAAAGGACACTCTACTTCGCGTCGGTTTCCCGGATCTTGAATCAGAGTCATCATGAATTTGTTGGGCCTATGGTGCCGAGAAATAGCTGAGCACGCTGCGACCGCCCAGGCAAATAGCCCGTCGGCAAGTTCAACGAGCTTATCGATCATATCGGCCTTGGACCATTCAGGAGGAGATGGATCCCAGTTCCCAGATGTAATCTCTTCCAATTGGCTGACAATGTAGGCACGAATATCTTTGTGAGTGTCGATTTCCTGGCTTAGATCGTGCTGTATGACGCAGGGTATGTGTGCTAAGGCACCGGTAAGCTCTGGATTCCGTCGACTCGCGATGAGAACTCGGATGTATTTGGGTAGTTTGGGGAGGCCTGTTGACAATACGTAGAGAAAGGCATCTTGAACAGGTCCCTTCTTCCCCTCGTCGAGGGCGTCAATGACAATTAACACAGGATCGATAGGTGCAGTAGCATGTGCCGGCTCCAGGATCAACTTCTTGAACAGCGTTTCCAGGTTCTGGTCATCGATAATGGACGGAGCCCTGATTAGCGCCCCCAGGATCCCTTCCTTCAGCCTGGCATTGTGCTCCGCCAGTTGAGATGCTATGGTGTGGATCATGGCTGCAGGTGTCGCGCTCTGCTCGTCACGGCGGTTGAAGTACACATAGCTGGCGTGAGGTGATCCGGAGAACCACAAGTAATTGAGAAGCGCCACTGCGACGCTGCTCTTGCCGCTTCCCGCCGGGCCCGAAAGCCAGAAGATGTTCAGGGAATCGGCCGTCGGCGTCGTCGCCCAGGCAGCAAGCTCGGCAACCAGCGAAGAGCGCGTTCCCGAGAGATACACACCGTGGTGGTTCCCTGACAACACGGACATCCCAACGGGATTCAACTGTTCTAAAAGTTGGTTTTCTCCTGTAATCAGAGAAATCAACCTGTGCACTCGAGGAATTATCATACTACCCGATGCAGCCTGGTCCACTATGGTCTTGCGGGCTAGCGTAATTTGCGACTCCAGTTGGTTTAAAGTAGCTCGGAGGTTTTGCAATTTTCGGATGTTCAAGAAATCTAAAACCCGGATGAGCACCTATCTCATGGTCTTTCGAATCCGCGCGCACCGGAGAGTCTGTTACGACGGTGATCACGAAGATACGTTGTCCAAGCAACGACATGAGTCAGGATGTTAGCTATTAGGCCGTCATATCGCTCCATAATTAATGGTAGAAGGGGCGATTCGACAAATGTAAGAAGTCGAAGAACATCGCGCATAAGCGCAACGCTGGCGGCGTTTGAATCGATTTTTTGAACCTGGGTCTGGTCAAACGGTCAGACTGCATGGCAGCGCAAACCTAATAATCAAACCTCTCACCGAGAGGAGAACGTGTACCATATGAACGGCTTCGGTCGAAATCGGGTGGAGCTGCATTAGACCCTTCATTCGATGGCGAAGCTTTAACAGCGAAATACGAACCTCTTTGAAGTCCGCAGTCAATTCGGAAATGGTCTTTAATCCGACCATTATATGGGATAGGGTCTCAGAGGTACTGAGGGGGATATTTAGTAAAAGGGTGAAATCGTCGGTGCCCGACTTCATCGAGAGGCATATCGCTACAGTTCACAACGTTGAGACAATACAGGAGCAGAAATAAGCACTCACTTTCAATATACCCCGTCCTGAGCGCAAGTAACTCTCCAAAGGATATCCTCTTTGCAACGATTGGAGGTTGATGGGTGCGAAACTTGGATTCCGGAGGGCGGACTTGTAAGACAAATATGGAGGACGGAGTGACGGAAAGTCTGAACAAAGCACTTCGTCATAATTTGAACTTTGTGCAGAGAATTACGGACTGGAATGTTTGGTTCCAACGGAGTGCTTCACCGGGTGGCGATAATTTGCTGTGAATGGGCGACCCCGAATCTACTCGTATCTCAACGTAGGCCTCGGTCGTTATTGGGAGGGGTGGGATTCGTGCAGCACATATTACTGTGGAAAAAGAACTATGAAGCAACATCGAGACTGGATTGCGCAACTCACCGGTGATATGAACGATTCTCAGTCTATCGACAGTGACGTGAGACATGACCGCAAGTACCAGAAGTTGTAGCGCACCTGGTGTCATCCATTTCTCGTATGTCGCTAAGAGGAAAGAAGAAAATGACTGTGGCGTGGTCGGTTTCGGGAGTCACCAGTTTCTACAGTGCCGCTCGTAAGAAAAAGGCGCTCTGGTAATTGTAACACAGAGGGTCGGATGTTCTGAGCGTGAAGGAGGGAGAAGGAAGGAAAGGAATGTTACCCGATGGCTTTTGTTGTACCGGCTTTTATATTTAGTGTGGCAAGTGGCGAAGCGATGAGTTACGTTTCTGATTTGTTCAAGCGAAACAACACCCGTTGGGTACTGTGGCGTCGTCGCCTTACCGGGATGATGCGGTTTGCGGGCGCAAGAAGCGATGGCATCTGAAAGCTGGAGGCTGTACGCCTATGCCTAGGTGGAACGCCTATGCCTAGGTGGACCGTGGAATGCGTAATTTGGACATTAGGCCTAGTAACGTCACCGAGTAGCGGTTATCGAGTGGTGCGTCCGGCTAGGGGTGGGATGGCTTGGAATGTAATTCTAGAAGGCCTCCGTGTAGAACGAGGACTACATCTATTGTGAACAAAGCCTAAAAAGAGGTATAGAAAGTAAAATTGTCGACTCTCTGGAGTATGCGCGTACAGTGCTGAGAAGATGATGCCAAACTGCCAGTAGAATAGCCGTCTTGTAGGTAGAGTAGCCTTGAGTTTATGTGTTTGTCTCGTTTAGATTTTCAGATTTTTCAAGAGTCTCGGCCAAAATGGCGGATCCAAGAGCGAGACGGAGCCATGCTACCCCAGTCTACAGAACTACAGAAGACAAATTCCAGGCTACGAAACAAGGTAAACTGGAAGCAGAGATGGGGCAGAGAGCGAGTCCGAAATCGGCGCCATGGTGGGCAAGAACAAGGTGGGAGGTCACGAGTTGACGACGCAGCCAGACACGGTCAAAGAACCCTTCCCAAGGGGCACCCGCCGGAAGATGCCGAGACACCAGGTTATAGGGTAGGGTGGGTCCAGGATGGCCTTATTTCACTTTTTGGAACTTGGTCGGACTGCGCTGAAAAGGTCTTTAGAAGGGTTTTCAAAAAATCCGTTTTTTTCTGGTGTCCCCGGGGGGGTCGAGAATATCCAACAGGCCTCACCAAGTATCGAAGTGCACTTTGAACTTCAGCAATTTACATCAATCCACCGAAATAGGCCTTAGATTCGGGCCAAAACTTGGGTTTCCGCGCCAGTATCGTGGGAAGGTATCTCGCTTACGCTCGCTTAGGCTCGGGCCGTCTCGGCTAATAGGGTAGGGAGGGTCGAAGGGGTCCTTATTTCACTTTTAGGAGTCGGTGTCGGGAATTTTTGATCTGGGTGCCCCTTGACCCTTCCCCTCCTGCCGAAACCATCAATTTCCAGAAAATTTCAAGGATGCCTCCCCCATGGGCCAAGGCAGATCGAGGCCGAATAAAATACCACAAACTTGAACCCGTCTGAACTCCTTGACAAATTTCTGCTTCCTGTGGGCCTAACGCTTGTCCCCGGGCTACACGACGACGCAGCAGAGAAGTTAAGCAGCCAACGCCAGGTTCGCAGCCGCGGTCGGGACTGGGGGAGCAGGAGAACACCGTCATCGGTGATGGCGGCGTCAACAAGCTGACGAAGGCGCAGAAGGAAAAAAAAAGTGCGGTCGGGGAACAAGGCTGGGCTGGTCGGCAAGGACCAAGGTGCGTAACCAGCTGAATCTGTGCTATTAGTTTTCCATGGGAGCATCCGTGACCTCTTGGAGGATTAGGTGCGTGTTCTCTTCGTCCGCATCCTCCTTGGGATCTCTGATTTCCCCCACTTGGCAGATGTCGGAAGCACCACGATTTACCGAGTGAAGCCCCAAGACCTGACGTTGAGGATATATATATACGGGAACAACAGTAACAGCACGCACAGTCTAATACCGCGTGTTGGCCGGGCGACTGCTTCTCTTCCGAATGCTACATGGACGCTGTGTCGACGGTAGACGGCGATGGTCGCTCTTCAAGCCGTGTATCTTCGCCGAGATGGAGTAAGAGATCAGTGTGCATTCTCACATCAATCTCCCTCCCTCCACCCTTCCCGCTTCTCACAGTCTTCTTCCAAGTTCCCCCGTGTTGATCAAGGGGTATTCACCCTTAAAATTTCCCACACAGGGTCGGAAAAGTGCAATAAGGCTCTCCAGGCCCTACCTACCTATTAGCCGAGCATAAGCGAGCCTAGCCGAGTGATCTTCCCACGCAAATGGGCCCGAATCTGGATTTTGTATCTCAATGCAGGGTGTATCTGAGCGGAATTGACACAAATTACTTCCATCCGAAATGGATTTCGAGGATGTTAAAGATTTTTTAACCCTCAAGCTTGCCTCAAGCCCCTCCAAAAAACTCGGTTTTTTTTTGACCCTTCTAAATGAATTTTTAGAGTGATCCAAGCACATTCCAAAAAGTGAAATAAGAATGCCTCGAACCTACCTACCTATCGACCCAGTGTCTCGGCTTCTTCCGGCGAATACCCCTTGGTGTTGATTGCTGTTCATTTTGCGCCTTTCATTCATTCCGCGCGCGTGAAGTGTTAGTCATTGAGTCTAACCTTGCCTAGGCTTCATGGTCTCGGTCTGAGGTCCCCAGCTATGTCGCACGAATTTGGGCTCTGTTTCCTCCAACGTCTTCTTTGGGGACATCTACAGAGAAAGCTTACCCAGCTATGTCAAATTTTGGCCATGGTGAGTCGGTGACCGTGACCGACCGCGGCTTGTGTCGAATGTGGGAAATGAACGTAATAAATACAGCTGGTGCGTTCCGATAGTTCAACCTTGGCTACATGTTATGTCGGAAATTTGTTTTTTTTCGCTGTAAGGCCTTGTTTGGCCTTGTAAGGCCATAATAGGATCTGAGCTTCCAATGTCATTATCCGAGGAGAGTCCTCTTGTAAGATGCTGGGATCTTGTAAGATTTTTACCTTACAAGGGCTTGCAAGGCGGCCGGTTTTTGTAATGAAAAATTACTTCGCTCACTTTCTCTTATCTTATCTACTGCTTCAACCAATTGTTATGTTTATTTGTTACACTATTACAGTCAAACGGGAGGCTTTTTAATGAGTCGAACCGGCGACTTTAACCTTGATGATTTTTTGTGACATAACGCAGCATAACCAGTATGCCAGGCAGGCTTTATATAAGAGATATGCGGGTTCCTTATATGTAGCAGATTGGTTCCTTGAGAATTCCATTGCCCGACAGCAGCCTCTCCTCCGCTCTCCCTCACCGGGGCTTTCCTCGTGATAGATACTACTTATTGATATCTTTACAATGCTAGCCTGTGCTCGCTCTGCAGGACATTGCTTAACTTTGGGTGTCAGGCAACAAGATCACTAGTAGACACTGGAGTCTGGACAGGTATATGTAATGGCAGTAAGTGCCCACATTGAAACCTGTGCTGAAGTCTGTACCTCTTGAAGCCGATTGAAAGGGTACATTGTCGAGAACCAGCAAGAAAACATAGTATATAGATTGTACGAAAGCAAGAAATGAACCACACAACCTGAGGTGTCGTCGGATTGGTTCGGTACTTCCTTGTAAATTGCTTCAACATTGTGTCTATATAATTTGTTTCGATAGTTCGAGTTGAGTCTGACACACTACATCCAGTCCGAGGATAATTTAGGTAGCTGTGGATCAGTGGGGAAAGGACCTGAAATTGATATGGACAGTCAGAGCCAGCGCCACCGACACCCCAATGCAGATGTTGTAGATCATCCAATCCCGCAGTCGCAACATGCAATAAGCTGTGGCGTGTACAGATTCTCAGTATCTGGCAGCGCGATGCAATCAGCGGCACCCGTACACACCTCGATAATCTTCCAAACACGTAGCACGTAAGATATTGACATCCCCGGGACCATTGGCTGGTTGGAGTCATCGCGTTGGAAGCATGCACTAGTTGTTTGTTTCAGGTGGTGTGCATACAATGTCGATATGGCGCCAGTTCGATGTCAATTTGACGCAAGTGCTCAGACCTCAGGCATACAGCCTTCCATAGCAAATGAACCACATCTGCACGCACTGTAAAGTGCCGGTCGTGTGAGCCGCATCCATGGTTCTGATATACTGTTTGAACCTGTGAGAGTGGAATGCCGCAAGTCCGCAGTGTATTGAGAGGGCACGCATGAACTTGGAGTCGATGTGTTGATCTGAGAGTGGGATCAGTGACTTTCTGCTGGGATGTGAGAACACAAAACAGAAGGAAAATGGACTTGCGGCTCGGGCGAAAATTACACCGCGCCGCACCCAATGTACGAGCTTGCAAGATTTTTGAATCCCCGCAGGCGCAATTCTTTCCGCAAATTGTCGAACGGGCACTAACCGATGACATCTTGACTGATCTATCCAACACTTCAACATCTTCCAATGGAGTATACAAGCACGGGCGTGGCGACCGGAGGTTCTCAAGGATGATGGCGCGTCGAGTTGGGAGATATTCGGTTCGCAGATGCAGAGTCTGCTTCTGCTGCTGTGAGTACGAACAATGGGGACACGCCAATTCCGCAGTCTCTGCTGCTGCCTGAAACCCGCGCTGCGCCGGCTGTGAGATTAGAGCCCCGAATGGTGCACTATGCCAAAAAAATGGAGGAAACTAGTAGAGAGATCCGTGGAAGTATCACCATCCAGCAGTGAAATGAATGATTACCTCGGCCACCATACCAAAGCGCGAGGAATGAAAGGACAGCCAGCTCCGGCCACTACTCACGCTTCCCCATTCCGACTGCGACTCCCAGACCTCCTTTGCGACTCTGAGGCACTTGAACTCTGCGACGAGTGCTCATCCGTGCCAGACGAGCGGAGGTAATGCGTCACACGAGACGCGCCAATATACTCGGGCCACAGAGCGGAAAGGTAGTGCTGTACGGTACCTGGGGACGAACGGTCTGTCCAATCCAAGGGACGGCACCTGCGCAACGCCAAAAGCTCACACCGATAATGACTGCGGGTTGACAGAGCAGGTGGTGTCGCTCTCGTCGAAAAAGGTGTCGTTGGGGCAACCAAACGAGAACTAGCAGTTTACGGAGCGGTGGGCAGGTGCAAAAGTGTGGCAGTAAAGAGGAATTAACAAACGGAAGTTACAGTCTGTCCTTGGCGGGCCCCATGTGGCCTAGGCAGGCTAGCGGTACTGAGGGCGCACTCCGATGTGAATGGGGTTGGTGCGTTACTTAGGCTCATGGATTTTATGAGCAGATGAATAAAAATGAGAGGTTGCGACTCACCTTTTAGCCACCCATATCCTGTGTCTCTCTTTTCCGCCACAGACAAATTTCCCTGCGATGTTTGCAGCCACACACGCAGACCGAAGCGCGGAATCGCACAGCGTGATGTGTATGCGGCTTGGAGGCCTGCAAGTCCGTCCCTTCTGAACATGGGCATCGTAGAACGACCAGGGACACCAACAGCTTATGGTGAGAGCCAAAAGGATCATAGATGTCGAGCATAACAGGCCAGTGAGCAGATCTGCGGTGAATCATGCTCGTTTCTGAAACGGCCTTTCACTACCGCAATTGAACGCAATATTGAAGCGGAGGTCGTTTGCAGATAAGTCGATTGGAAAGAAGAAGAAAGTTTGTAACGTCCCGGCTTGTGTGAGCTTGCAAGATCCTGGCGGGTATTGAGAGAGCTTGTAAGAGTGGTGGTTTGTTTGTGACTGTCTTGCAACGGTCTTATAACGTCATCCTCTTATAAGACTAAAAATAAATTTCCGACATACTACAAGGGTCTACTAAAATGGTAGTCAGCAAGAATCTTGGCAAGACTCAGCGTCTTACAAAGAAACGCGTGATCTTACAAAGACTCGGAATAGTATAAAGACCCGACATCTTACGATACGAAAGCAACCTCCATCTCTGAACCATTTCGACATTATGAGCCCATATACTGACTTCATAACACCCCGTGGCTTCAAATATCACTACTTCTTTAACCCCGCCGATGTGGGGAAACCGACCCTTGTCTTCCTGCACGGATTTCCGTCCAGCGCGCACGACTGGCGTCACCAGGTCGCGTTCTTCGTGAAGCACGGCTATGGCGTCCTCGCGCCAGATCTTTTGGGATATGGCGGCACCGACAAGCCCACAGAGGTCGCAGCTTACGCGAAGAGCGGCATGTCCGCCGACATCATTTCGATCATGGACAAGGAGAATATCAACTCGAAGGTTTACGCCATTGGGCACGATTGGTATCTGCTTGTCCTCCTTTACGAGACACTATTGATATATATTCGAGGGGATCCGCCCTCACATCTGGTTTGGCGGCGTTCTATCCCTCGCGCTTCGCTGGATTCGCATTCTTTGCTGTTGGCTATAGTGCACCCAACCCTGAATTCGAGATTCAAGCGTTCTACGGCGGCGTTAAAGCCCTGACCGGATTGGAGGGTTTCGGATACTGGCGGCGCGTATGCTTCTCCTTCACGGGATCACGTCATCTAACACATCGTGTCCACCCATTGCAGCTTTTTCACAGAGGACGGGGCCGACAAGGTCATTGCTGATCATGTAAGTCGCTCTGATTTAATCATTTGACTCAGTCTCGGGGATAATAATATGTGCAGATGGATGCGTTCATGAGCATACTCTACCCATACGACCCGAAGATCTGGTTGACCGACATGGCGCCCCTCGACAAGTTCAAGGAATGGGTCGTTAGCGACCGAGTGACGCCGCGCCCAGCATATGTCACTGAGCAGGTCAGTTTTTCATTCCTGATGGCCTGTTTCGTCATCTAACACTACTCATATGTGGCCAGGACGTGAGAAAGCAGAAGGCGGAGCTCCTGAGTGGTGGGCTCGCCGGCCCGCTGTCCTGGTATAAGCAGTACACTACCAACGCCGTGGCCGAGGACGATAAGCGTGAGTCCGCATTCAACCATATCTCTTATTGTGTTACTCCTCTCAACGAGTTACTACCACTTCCAGTTGCGCCAAAAGAGAACTACGTGATTAAGCAGCCCGTGTTCTATGGTGCCGCCCTTGAGGATCATGTGGCCGTCCCCAAAATTGCCCTGTTCACGATGAAGGATGTGTGCCCCGACCTGACTGTGCGAGAGTACCAAACCGATCATGTGGATTTTTTGCTTTTGCGTTTTTTTCCCTTTCTCGATGTGTTTGCGGGTTTGCCTCCTCCTTGCTCTGGTTCCCTTTCAGTACTGTGGACCAGGAATTGGAAGCTGATGACTTTACTGTTCAGTGGGTTCAACTCGCAGCGCCCGACAAGGTCAACGCGGACCTGTTGAAGTGGATCGAGGGCTTGCAGAGTGCGGTGTAGGAAAGCCGAATCAACGCAAGAAATGAATCGCGTTAGATGGACGAATTGTGTTCCTTGTCGGGCGACGTGTAAATTACGAGCTTGGTACATAAAGGCAACATTGTGTGAGGGCAATTGAATTGATATGGTCACCGTTCTCCAGCCTATGTGTCTAAGCTTTCTATGTGAACTCTGTATGTATTGTGTAACAGGATCGACGCCGGTATTGGGCTGCCCGGGCTTTGAATCGATCCTAAAGGTGCGGCGAGTGACTAAAAAGACTTCCATCATCTTCAACTAGAAACCACATACCGAATCTGTCTGTTTCAGAATAAACCCCTCTCCTATGTGCCCCCATTAGAGGTGAATGCCTGACATTCAACAGTACCTGCAATTAAACTCTATTAAAATGCCGCAATTGGGATGTGTTAACGGCTTTAGCACATGCATTTGAGTACCAGTTGCCACAGAATTGTGGCTGTCACTTTGGAGGGCGATGATGAACCAGTATTCTTATTCTTACACGTCCAGCCCGCATCGTCTCGTTGTGCTTCGTGAAGTCGATGAGAGGTCATGGTGGTCAAGACGAACCATAAATTGATCACATCACTGATCCACGGCCGAATCGGCAAACGTTGATGCGATACATTTCCTTCCTCTCTACGGTCACCACATTGGACGGGTTATTGGAGCACTAAGTACTTGTTCGCTCGAGCCGACCAGTTCTGCACTGCACTCGTCTCAGGCGCAAAGCGGCAAGTGCGGTAAGTGCTCTTTACTTTCAACAACCGGTGATTGCCAGCATATCCAGAAACCGTCTGACATTGCGGTGCAATAAATCGTCGCAGGGCCAGGCTGAAACACCGATAAATTACGCTCCTATGGCTCATGCACCCTCCGACACTGGCAAACCTCATACATCTGCGCCCGGGGTTCCCGGTAATCCCGGTTCCCTCCCAGCGCAACTTAAAACCGCTCTTACCAGTTCACATATGCAGGTCTGGCTCACAGGCAATTTCGTAGTCGACACGATCATCACCGCCGGCATGCCATTCATCGTACGTGCCCGCCGTGCTCCTTCAACGCTTGCTAATATTTATTCATCCCGGCCATAGCAAAAACAACACAATCTCGGCTCCCACCGAGACGATGCTCACCAAGCTCATGCACCGCGTCATCGAAACTGGAGCATCTAGTGCAATCTGTGCCGCCATCGACCTCGCGATGTTCCTTAGCTTCCCGTCGACGAACTACCATGTCGTTCCGTGAGTATTGTACCTATCTTCTCCGTTCCAACTGACTCATGCGAAACTCGTAAGCAAACTGTCTGCGGATACTCTTCTCTCGACACCTCTCACAGTGATTCAGTTTGATTAGATGCACAAACACCCTCATGCTGTCTTTGAATTTACGCACCCCAATAGCGCCGCACCATCAACGCCGCACCCACGAAGTGGGGAAACTCGCTGAAATTCGGTTTGAGTCCCGGAGCGAGTGCAGCTACATACTAGCAGTGAAGATACTGGCGTCCTGGTGCATATCATCCGAACCGTGGGCACGACGAATGGCTTGTTTTCAGGGATTTGGACACAGAAGGTATGTAACATTATTTTCCTCATTTTTCGATGATTCTTTGCACATCTTATTTTTTGCGTATTCGCCTTGGTTGAAAATTGGAATTGAACTAGTCAGGCATAGGATAAACAGGGGGAACATCCACCGATTGAACACATGGTGGACGTTGTCCCGCAGATGTACGAGGAGGGGAAGGTGGACGCCATCAAGGCAAAAAACAGAGGTGGTATAAACTTGGATGATCGACACAAGCCCCACTATTGCAGCATGTCCACTCCCGCTTGTGATTTACCACCGGCCCAGTATTTATGAGTGTGATCCGTCGAAGAGACTTGTGTATTTATTTCAAAACTTGTGTATTTATTTCGAACCGGAAGTTTTGTTTTTGCATGTCAACTTGAACTGGGTTCTGGAATGAATGTACCCAAACCTCCCGGGCCATTACCCGTCGTGCCACATGCAGCACTACGTCCGCGTGTGCGTGCCTGCTTTAGACCCGCTTACTTGATACATAACTCTGCCACCTCCAATTGTTACTCATGGAAAACATATTTCTCCTGGACCCATGCATTTCGTGGACCTGGCGGTCGACGTCGTCTACTCGATGTTCTCATTCTGTGGCATTTCCACTGTGATCTTCGTTGGACAGGGCAGCCCGGTGATGTTCAAGGAGCACTAACTCAAGAATTACAGACCTGTCGTCGACAGTTGTGCCTCCTATGACTATCACGCGACAAAAGTGTCTGGCTGGCCATCGTGGACGATGCTCGGCGGAGGTCGATATTGGATCACATCGTGGACCTGTTGAAGGGCTTGCAGAGTGCGGTGTAGGAATAACCGGGCTTCTCGGGCGTGTTCGAGTTGATCCTAAAGGTGTGGCGAGTGACTGAGAAGATCTCCGTCATCTTCAACTACGTCCTAAAAGCCGTTTTGCAATCGTGGTCGCGGGTCCACGGTCCTACTACAGCCCCACATAAAATACTTGTCGTTCGAAGCGCGATTCAGTTCACAAGTCTAGCAAGCTTCAAGTATGGAAAATTATAAAGTAGGAAAGTTTACGGCATACACCCTTCCAGAAACCAAACCAACTATGATTGTATTTCCCGATGTATCCCAACATCTTGCAACTTCATGGTCGGAATCCCGAGGTAGATGCAGGATTATCTCCCCAGAGCGATAAATGTCAGCGGCCTGTGCATACAAAACGGGTCGAGCGTCTTCTGCAATCTGAGGGTTCGCAGCACCTGTCACTATGTGGAAAGCCTGGATTTCCACGACCCCGCCAGAGAAGTAACGGTACTGAATCACAACATGTTCCTCGGCTTTGGTAAACCAAATACGCGGTCCTTCAATAAATACCAGTCCGTATGGGTTCTTGTCGGTCCTAAGAATGAACGGGAACTGCTTATGGATTACGATGCGCCCGGTGGCGCAATCCCAGACGATGAATCCTTGATTCATTTTGTGATAATAAAAGCATGCAATCCTCTCCGATAGGGGTGAAACCGCGCATGCCATTGAATACAGTCGGCCATCGGGTATCCCAGACAGCACGAGAATGTCTTGCCGCGTGGAAATGTCCCACACGACGAGCGTGTTGTTGTTGAGGCCAGCCACAAGTCTGGTTCCGTCAGGCGAGAAGGCGAGACAGGCGACTTCTTCTTCACAATTGAATGGGGGATCTAACATTTCGCCCGTGGAGGTATGACTGAGCCAAATTTTCTTGTCGCTGGAACCAGATGCAATCTTAGTGTCGTCCAACGAGATTGCTATGCAGTTGACGGACGACTCATGAATGCGGAGCGGTGGAAGCAGAGGTCTTCCAGTCTCTCTTGACCAAATTATGATGGTTGCATCCGACGAACACGACGCGAAAAAGGTACCATCACGAGAGAGCGCGATGGCATTCACTCTATCATCGTGCATCCACTGTGCGCCACCTTCGGCCTCAATTTCTGTAACATCCCAGATCCTCACTTCTCCGTTCTGTGCTCCAGAAGCTAATGTGATATCGTCACAAAACAAGAGGGAGTGGATGGGCCCTCCAAGACGCGAGTGGTAGCGTCGAACCAGATGACGCTCCGTGGCATCCCATAAGCAAATTTCCCCGCCTCTGCCACTCGAGGCAAGAAGATGCCCATTAGGAGAAAATGAGACTGCCAGCACGCCTTCCTTGTGCCCGTGCAGCACACAACATTCGCCCTGTTCCCTGTTCCACAACCGAATGCTCGCATCAGAGGATCCAGAAGCAAATTCCAACATATCGGGCGAAAAGGACACAGCTGTTACAGCGTCTGTGTGGCCGATATATGTTTTCAACAACTCTTTGGAGTTCACCTCCCACAGACGGACAGTTGTATCTTCAGACCCGCTAAGGAGCAGATTTCCGCTTGTGCCGCCAGATTGAACGCAGTAGACCGGACCTGTATGGCCTGTAAGACTTTCGTGAAGCCATTCCGACTCCTCTTGGTTCCACAGAAGAATCATCCCATCCCTACACCCCGCGGCAATTAGCGTTCCATTTCCACAGTTCGCAATGGAATATATGTGGTTCCTGTTCCAGTGATGTGCTGGGGGCCTGGGACTAGGTGTAATCGCTAGCGTGCGGAGACGCCCACTTTTAGCATCTCGAGAGGAAAGAACCCCATCCATGGATGCGACATAGATCACCGTATTGTCCGTGGAAAGTACCGCACTCCGGAGGTTCATAAGGTGCTCATCGCCGCTCTCGAATGGCGGCAGTGTTTCTACGCCAGTTTGCCAATTCCAGACTCTCACGTCAAAGTCAGAACAGGATACAATGATTTTCTCCGATGGGCCCAAGGTGAGGGAGTACGTGTTTGACTCGTGTCTGTACATGGTGTAGAGACAGGAGCTCCAACTGTGCAAAGCGCCGGCAAAGATGTTAGGGAGGAATGGGTATTTTCTGGCATGCAGACGAAATATGGTGGATGTCTTGGGGATAAACGGGAGAGCTGTTTCGTATACCAGAAGAGGATGGCATTCTATGGTCTCCGAAAAAGTGCCGGCAAAACGCAAACTATCGTGAATGCATTGATCGAGCTCATAATCGAACGTTTGCGACTGAAAGAAAATAATGAGGAAGGACTCATTGATCACGAACTAACGTACCATTTTCTGAGTGCGATACCAATCGCGTAACATCCCCAAGCTGTGAATGGCAGTCCGACTTTCTTTCATTAAACATACCATTTCCATCCAATGCAGAAAATGGTCGGAATAGAAAACGTATATCTGTTTGTGCAATTCCGCAATCAGAGCCAAAGTTTGAACATGGCACGTGTGGTGAATCCATGACCGTGTAGCGTATTCCATACTGGCAGACCCGGTGTATACTGGCGGCGTCCATGCGCCGTACGGGTGACGTCCTGGAGTCGGAGGCGTAAAAGAAGCGGAGGTTTGCAAATTCATGCAATTATACTTCAGGGTATTGGAAAGATAGTCGAGACAGCGAGAAGCGAGAAGATGATGACCTTGCTCGCCATCGATATACCATGGGCTGCTGCGAGGACATCGGTCTGGGTTGGTTAAATAGTCTCTGAAGGAAGGGTGAACAACCCGGATCAAGCCCTCCGCATCGACACTGAGAACACTGTGCAACGCCCATACTAGCTGCGAAACCGGGAGGAGGCGCATTCCCAGAATATCCGCAATAGACTGTTCCGATAGCGGGTTTTCCGCCGTAATTGCGACGCTCAATACGTCGTGCATCGCAGCGGCAAAAGCAGAAGATTGCCCGTCACCAGCAACTTCGAGGGCAGTGGTGTACAGACTATCTAGAGATCGCTCTGCCTCGTCACGGATCGCCACGTTTTCGGCGATTTGCGCGAGGCGGGTTTCGGGATCGAATTGGCCGATATATGAGCATGCAACGGATGCCCAGATGAACAGCCCGTTGGCACGTTCAACGAGCTTCCCGATCATATGGGCCTCCGGCCACCAAGAGGAAAGAAGCTTCGAGTGTCGAAGTTGAACCTCCCGCAATCGGGCGTCGATATAGACACGAATGTCTTCGTGAATGCTGACGATTTGTGTGAGATCGCATTCCCGGACGGAAGGGGTGCCACCCAAAACGTCAGCGATCTGCGCATCCCGTCGACTTGTAATGAGGACCCGCACGTGTTTCGGTAGCTTGGGAAGTCCGCTCGCAAGTACAGCAAGGAATGCCTCTTGAACGGGTCCCTTCCCACCCTCGTCGAGGGCGTCGATGACAATCACGATGGGATCCCATGGAGGGGCTGCAAGCGCTGGTTCGAGGATGAGTCGTTCAAACTGGTATCCCAGGTCCATCTCTGCGATCCACGGCACTTGCTTGATCGCAGTCAATATGCCGTCCTGCAGACCGGAATTCCGTGTCGCGAGCTGGTACGCAATGGTGCGGATCATTGCTGCCGGCTGCGCACGTTCATGAACATCGCGGTTGAAGAACACGAAACTGCCCAGGAATCCGAGCCGCTCGAAGGTGTTGGCGATCGTCGTCGCTACGGTGCTTTTACCGCTTCCTGCTGGCCCAAACAGCCAGAAGACGTTCGAGGTGGCGTCATCAGTGGGCAGTGCGGCCCACGCAGCGATCTGGGAAATCAGGGAAGAGCGCGTTCCGGGGAAACATGTCGGACGATTGTTGGCTGAGGAAACCCTAGGCATGAGAAGAGGATGC
This sequence comes from Mycena crocata, assembly GCA_029281795.1. Classification (NCBI taxonomy): domain Eukaryota; kingdom Fungi; phylum Basidiomycota; class Agaricomycetes; order Agaricales; family Mycenaceae; genus Mycena; species Mycena crocata. The sequence continues at coordinate 378,487 of JARJCP010000042.1, read as the reverse complement.
AGCTTTGTCAACTCTTGGTTGTATTCTGAACAATTTGTCAACAGAGAAAGGGAGACTGTAAGTAATGGACCGTACGAATCAATGCAATTCCGTCCTCTATCCGTGACGCGCTGTGCGCAATTCCGACGGTGAGTGCTTGCGTCATCCGCATATCCAAATCGTTCAAAGTCCTCTGTAAATTTTGCAGCGTCCGGGGATTCGAGTCGGCGCTAGTCTCCAACACGTCTGGAATCGATAAGTTGGTACGGTCCAGTACAGATGATCGACGGCTACGCACCGAAGGTTCCACCAGCACGCCGGTTGTGCACATACCGCACGCACCTTACGACACAAACAAGGATTTGGCTAATCAAATCTGCATATCCCGTGAGATTTGGAAGGAGCTCCGCGGATTCGGTGAAGGCAAGGACCCGGTGAACATCGAGCATTAGAGCGGCGCAGGTGTTATCTAAGTCGAACTGTGCTTCCAGCGTCTAGTGAAGCAGTCTGTCAAAACGCGCCTTCAATAAGTATGATTCAATTTTTTTTACCGAAGATATGGCGCCTACAATTGTTACTGCGGCGTTTGAAATGGGATGCAGCTGAGCGAACAATTTTCTTCAACCAATCATCAAATAAGAAATGGGAATACACACCTGCGCGAATTTGACAGTCATCTTGGAGATGACGCCAAGGCGGAGCATGATACGCGAAATCGTCTCGGAAGCGGGGGTGGTCTTGGACCCCTCGCCGGTGCGTGCCGTGGCCACGGGCGCAATCTGGTTTATAACCGCCGCCGCCGTCAGAGCTTCGATTTCGAGTGAAAGCATTAGGACCGGCTTTCCGTGTGGCGTCATAAGAAGATGGATCACTGCAGGAGCGAGTTCAGTTGGATAAATCGAACAATTGAAACGGATTGGTCACTCACCTCCATCCGCACTCGACTCTCGCAGGCTAATCAAATCTGTGATGGAAATCGTTCTCCCAGCGATGAGGCGGTTAAAGCCTGGGAACAGGGAGGTACGGTGAATTTGGATGACGAGTACGGAAGAGTATGCGACGGAGATGCTGTAAAATATAGTTAATCTCGATTTCAAAGCTACACAGAAGGACGAAACGCACGGCGGTAGCGTCTCGCGCCACACTGGTGCTGCACTCGGTGGCGATACTTTGCTGCGAAGAAATGCGGCAGGCGCGAGCGCTTGAATCGTCACATGAGCCCGCGTAGAGCCTCGGATGCTCCACCGGGGCGGTGGGATCCCCGTGGCACCGATGACTGTTCAGACTGGAATGAGCAAAATTGCATGCATAATACCGTCAAACGCACGGGGAATTTGAGCGATTCTCGGACTATTGGAAAGACGTAAGTCAGAGTGAGATCGACGACAAGTATAGCAAACCTGCTGTCTCCCATCCTGCTCGTAGATTAAAGAAAGGAAAAGTCGAATGTCGATTGTGGCCAATCAGAAAGTCACGGTCTGGGTGCGATCTTGTCGAGTTGTGGGTGCCAGTGGGTCCGGTTCAGAAGGACACAGATATGACTGCAGGTGTATCGTCGCTCTAGAGCGATAGGACGATTGGGCCGATGTGGGGAAGCTTCAAGGAAAGATGATGTCTGACGGCGTTTATTGATTTTGAATAGTGTGGCCAAGGTGTTGGGAAGTCACGTTCGCCATTTGTTCGGACCGAACTTGCAAGCTGCTGAGCTGTGGCATTCCCGGAAAGAAGCGGTTTGTGGGCGCGCAAACCGATGGCATCTGCAATCTGCAGTTGAATCGATATTAACGGGATGCGGCTCCTCGCGCGACCGATTTGGCGGTCAAGGTATTTCGTTTCAATTGCGGGGTGATTCAAGTACGCCGTGGATATGCTTGGAGGATGTCCGCTGAATAAAGCTTTCTGCTTTCCATCTTTCAATGAGAGTTCCTGAGATGCAAGAATCTGATTGTTGTTTTGTATCAAATTACTGAAACTGGAGTACGAGCGCACAGATTGTCGACAAGTCGTCAGAAACCAGAGAAGTCGTCAGAAACCAGAGAGGGTCTGCTGGAGGCAAAAATTTCCTCGTTGCCAGCAATCAGGATCATGATGGAATGATGGGAGCGGCGACAGACCACAACAGGCCCGTGCGTGAGAATCTGGAGATTGTGGGTCCATCATGACTTGACATGACTCACATCTCTAAACTGCTGCCGCACTTCCCCTTCCTTTGTACCCCTCCATGTTCTGCCCTCCCCGCTTTCCTCCATTTCTTCCTCCTTTCTCATCCTTCCTTCCACATTCATCCGTTCCATTTCATCCGTTCCAATTCCCCTGCTTTTCGCGGTCGTTTTGAAGTTTCTGTCTAACAACGCTGGAACATCGATACCACATTTCTCTATTTTTCTACCACATTTCTCAAATTCCATCATCCTACCCAGTCCTATCATCGTTTTTGCGTATTTGCCATTTCCCCCTTCGCTTCCCATGTTTTATTTTGGTGGGCGCGGCGGGGAAATGGTTGATCGATGTGACGGATATCGCCACTCCCTCATTCTGCTCATATTCACCCGTCGCGCTTTCTTCTGTCCGTTCTGATTACTTCCATTTATCCTATCCCTATTCCATCCTCTCCCTTCACCCCACCACTTTCGTTTTCTTGTTTTCTTGTTCCGCTTGCCCACTGTCGGTGTCGCTACGGGCGCATCCTTCCAATCACATTTATTTACGCCCTCCTTCAAGTCTCTGCCCTCCTTCCCACAATTCCCTCATTATCTTCTCTTATTTTCCAAATTTCCGATGTCCCCCTCTTCCATTGCGGTTATTGACACGTCCCCAAATATTGGGCGAAACTTCCTTCCATTTAACATGCCCTGTCGCCCTCCCCCGTTTCCTTTTCATTCCATCCTCCCCGAACTATCCATCCCCCTTCACTCTGCTGGATTCCTGCTTCAGCGCATTGTGCGCCAAGTTGCTGTGCTCTGATGCACGTCGGGCCGGGTTTTGTTGATGCCCGACCGCTGACACAGCATACACGTGGTCCACTTTGTTCAACTTTGTTTTGCAATCAATCCCGCCTGATGGCGCATCAAGAAGATCAAAATCGAGTTTATTATGGTATGTTTATTCCCATTGCCCCGCCTTCCCGCCCCCATCCTCCAGACCACCCTTAGACCTCCACCCCATACTCTTTCACCTCCGTCCTCTCTGATACCTCAATGGAGACTATCAACACCCACTTCGCTGTGAAGAGCTCCACACGGGGCGTAACCGAGGAAATAGCTGCTGGGGTCCTGAACGAGGTGCTCAAGCTTAAGGCTGAGCGCCGGGCAATGGGCGTCCATGGAATCAACGCAGACTTCTTTAGCCGCTGGACCCAGCTGAATATACACCTGTATTCTTTCCATTTCTGCTTTGGCCACAGCGGAAAACCTCTCCATTCGGGCGGCGTAGCAAGCTCGCAGCCCGATCTTGGGACGGTCCTTGTGCTCGTGAGAATGTGCCGTTAAATCCGAGTTTATTTGAGGTCGAGGAGATGTTTGTTCTCTTTGTCCCGCGTAAGGCCTGAGTCCGACAAAAAATAAGCGCCCGCTCACGACGTCGACGACGCCTAAGGGCTCGCGCCCACAAAGCGTAACGTAATGACTGCCGTGTTTTTGATGGGGCGCGTCGGTTCCAATTTAGGTGTGGCGAGCACTGCATCGTGGAATTGAAGGGCGCGTACGACGAGTGCAAGCGGCGGAGTATTTTGCACGTCGGGGCATGGAGGTCGCGTTCATGAGGCAATATGCTCGCATCAAGTGTTAAAAATGAGCATGGTTGAAAAGCGCGCTGCACAGGTCACGAGGGCGTGTTGGATCCAGAAAATTTCGAAATGTGGGCGGCGAGGATGCTGTGTGTACGGGAGTGCACTGGAAAGTGCGGGAGTGGACTGGAAATTGGCTAAAATGCGTGTGCGGTGGTACGAAGAAAGGTATCTTTTGCGTTTTGGGGATGAAAAGCTCGTTGAGGCTTGTGGCCATCACATACCGGTGGCGTTATGTTGAGTTCGGTTGATGAGAGAATCGCTGAAACATGACTAGCGAGTATGATGCTGTTAACCACCATCGGAAAGGACAGTCTAGCAGAGTTGAGAGACAGTTTGTGAGCGCTGTGGCATGCGTCGGTGAGGAGCCGTACATAGCTCAGAAGGACAAATGCCCACCGTCCACCTCCCTGGCAGGGCCTTCGCTGTCTTCCGTTCAGCCTTAGGACCGACCACTTCCTTCACAACCTTCGCGGCAACTTCCTTGGTGACACTCCGAGCGCTCTCCGCGACAAAGTGGGGGTTGAGAGACTACATCGAGGAATGCAGAGGGATGGATATGGAGAGTAAGGGGTGGTGGATGCCTAAGAGTGGGCTGGAGGATGGGGGAGAGGAAGAGGCAATGCGATGGGTGAGTCTAGACGCGTGAGGCTTTATATAGTGTGGCCACAGTGTGTACGTGTGGCCACAACCCGGCGCTAAAATACAATAAGTATGCTGCATTTGATTTGTGGCCACAGTTTGATTATGGGCGCGGATGATTAAGTATAGGCGAATACTTCTCGCCTGTCAGCGGATCACCCCTTGAAGCTCATGGGTAGATCGCGGCAGGGCCCAGGCAGTGAGGCCAACTGCAACCGGTTCAACTTCAATAAAAACGTTCGATGAAGGTCCCACGGGGTTCCAATTTACCTAATGCAGAGCGAAGATGGATTCTCAACGGGAAGGTCATGAATTTTGAACTTCATTTCCTTCGCGATTTTGAACTTCAAGTTACTGCGATGCTCGGCTAACTCGGGCGTGGCATGAGCGTGGGAATGTTGAATCACTAAATCACTGCCTGCCGTGATTATCAACTGAGCAGTCCGCATTGATAAAAATTTGCCTGTAGTGGCCAGGGGGAATAAGACGCACACCGGACATGTTGAACCTGTTGGCAGGTGATTGGATCAGTCTCTTACTTGCGAAAATTGGTTTAACATGTCCATTTATTCTTCCGTGCACGATATTAGAAGCCTAGCTTGTCGTGGCACCCAAGTAGTGAACCAGTAGTATCCTGATCAATTCATCTGGCGGTCTTGTACAGTTCCGGAGAAGCACCCCTAGCTTCGCTGGAGACAGGCAATGCTAGACAGGCTTCCAATCTTCATTTATTCCGCGTACTACGGGTGTGGGTGGAAGAACCCACGAATACGGCGCCGCTGATAGGCAGAGTTGCTATCTTTTGCAAGGACTCGTGAGTACGAGAAGTGGCGTCGGGATAGAACCATACTAGACACAGGAAATCGGAGGTTTCTTCCTACTTGTCTTCGGCCACTGGGATCAGCCCGACGCACGTATATTTGACATTTGATCGACCACAGGCATCTGTAAATTGTGGAAAGTGGCCTGCCTACCTCCAGTTGAGCATATGCCATGGAGTTGCTGATCATGGCTGGAATGATCGGTGTAATATCGCAATGATCAACTTCCATATAGGTAGGAGGTATGTAATTCGAACATCAAGCTTCGGAGAGCGCATCCCTAGCCATGGGTCGCTTTTCAACCAAAGCAGGGGTCCCGTTATTTACTCTTGGTCGCACCACGCGTCAACATTGAAGTCGCTGGCACATTTCAACATGTTCGACCGGTTTTCAACATTTCTTTCCGATCTACAATCCAATTCCACTGGTCGATAGCGTTGGTCTGGACTGCCGGGAATCATGGGAGCTTGAACGGCGATTCCGTCGGCAAACTGTTAACTTTGTTTCGGGAGATTATTATCAGAGTCTCCATGACAATATACCCGAATATCGGGCCGAACTGCCGGCCCTTGTTCTCATCCACCACAACGATGCTCCGCTCATTCGTTCGAAACCTAGCCTGCTTTCCTTCCAGCAGCTTCCGTTACGATTCCTTGGACACCGTCGAGTCCGCCGCATGGCCTATCGATGGCCTCCCGCCGACAATAGGCCCCATTGCAGATCTTCCTCCAGAATTAGTCCACCTCATCATGGGCTACGTCGATCCCAGCATGCTCGCGAGCTGCAGCTTGGTATGCAAAGAGTGGCTGACCCACGCTCGTACACGCATGTTTTGGCGCATATCAATATCTTTGTCCAACGCGGATCGATTCGGTCGCCTCTTTGTGCCACCCGCGCAGGTCAGCTTTGACTCCCATGTGCGCGAAATCGAATTGGACCCGAAGATAGTGGCGGATTTCTGGACATCTGACGTTCTTCCAAAATTCGTCGTCCATTTCCCCCACCTAACAACCCTCAGCCTCTTCGGCTACGTACCAAAATCGCTCCACAGCGCCTTCCACGTCGTGACACATCTCGAACTCAATTATGTCTGCACCGCACATCCGAGTCGTCTGGCGCGGTTTATAGCGACGTTTCCGCGCCTGGAGACGTTGAAAAGCACGCAGGAGAAGGTCCCATACCTTAACTTTGGCGTTATTTCTGGAGTCGACGGACCACCTCCAAATCTCCGCCGACTAGATCTGGACAATCCCCTTATTCTACAGTGGATTGCTTCAGGCTATCCGAAACCCTCTATCCAGGCCGTTCGTTTGGAGATTTCCCATCCCGAGACGACGATGGCTGTAGACTCGATTCGTTCTTTGTCCGTCTCCATTGCCTCCTTGGACCTTACTCTGTCGGACGTCGATGTTGGCGGTATGTTTTGACCACCATGCTCGAAAGCTCAAATTAGTCATATTTGTATTTTCAGAATCTTTCCTCGCCACCAATCTGCTGGATCCAAAAATCCAGTTGCGCAGACTTCGCATCCAGGCGGACCATTCCCAGGCCGCGCAAATCCTGCTCCGGCTTCTGTCATACATCGACACCTCCTGCCTCGAGGAAATATCTCTTGATTTCGCCATCCCCTATCTCGACAGCCCCGTCCTTACGCTACTCCCATGGGATGCTCTGGACGCGTCACTCTCCTCCCTCCCTGCGCTGCGCCGCCTCATGGTCGTGAAGGTCCTCGTCAGCCCACAAGGCTGGCGCTCGCGCATCAACCAACGCACGCTCCTGCTTGACGCCGTCACCCGCATGCCCCGCTGCCGCGACTTCAACGTCGGCTGCGTCGTGGCGCACGACCTGAACTCTCGACCTCCCAGCCGTGCGGCAGGGAGCCCGCGCCATCTGTCAGAACTCTACGGATGCTGAATTTGACAGCAGCGATGTCGAGCGATATGATGCGCGAAGGCCGCATTGACGCCACCAACAGTTGCGCGGGATCTACACACGCTCGGTTGCGGGGGATCTGCACATACTCACGCTATCTATAACGGTGTGAGTTAATCGATCCCAAATCGGCTCTGAAGATGGCAACCAAACCAACGAACAGAGCGTTGCATTCTGCGTGGCAGATGCGGATCTTTGATACATGCTAGCAAAGTAGTGTTTTCTATTGTCCCATCGACCCGAGAGAGGGTCACTTTCGGCGACGTTTTAGCTCCCTGTTCAGCCTATAACAGTGGCGACTCGGCGACTCATCTGCATACGCCGCGCTATCCAGCGACGGATGGGAGTTCCAATGCCTCGTGGATGTTGAACGGGAACTTCTCTTCCAACAGCCGCCGGTGCATCGCTCATCCTGCTGTATTTCGAATCCCGGCTGTATCGCCCCCTCATGCCGTATGTCCTTTATCGTTTTTGGAGGTTACTTGGTACATCACAGCATCCTTATTTATGATCAACATTAGGATCGTGTTCCATCTTCGATGTGCAATTATATGCGCTGTCCTATTTGCCGCGGAACTTCGTGGTACCCGGCAAGAATCAACAAAGCATCGGTGGCGCCTTTGAGCGTGGATCCCAGCGGAATCTGCACGACCCTCGCGTCTCGACGGAAGAACGGCGTATTCGGAAAAAGTAGACCGTTCCACAAAATCATTTCAGCTCAATGTGTGCCTGTCGTAAGTTGACTTGTTGAATAGTCTAGTCCCGTGCAATGATCGAACGAAGGGCACGTTAAGGAGTTGTCATGGTCGTTCAACTTGTCGACGAACATCGCCATATCGGTCGGCTGTAACCTGGCAGATTCTCCGTTTAAGTACCGTGGCTCAGGCGGATATAGCACTTGAATTTCGTTGCATAGGACGGGATACCAACTTGTTGGGATCCAATGCCGGGGCGTCAACCTACTCGTGTCTCGATCCCTAATTACAGTATACAATTTCGGGATTACGTTCCACTGTGTCCTCGTTCTCCCTTGGTTCTTTTCGAATTCTCAACTTTGCAGTTGGAGATCAGGTTTATTAGGGCATCCACCCACCACTCTAGTATCCATGACCTTAGCCATCGTGTCCAATTCAACTCCAGGGTCGGTGGTCGGTCATCATCGAAGGGCTCTGATTCACATCCCTAAATTCGGTTACATTCTAATTGTGGATGAGGTGGTGGGAGAATATGATTATCGCGTAGTACCATTCAAAAGTCTGAGAAATAAAACCCCTTGCGAGCTCCATAACTTTGAGTGGGTCCACTCTCTTCGAAATCGCTTTGAATCGAGCCCAGTTCGCCCTGCCAAACAACTCCTCCACTCGGGTGTTCGCGAGCACAAGATTCGAGTACGGCGGAAGTCACCGTCCAGGTTGAGTTGCGGTTGAATCAATAGTACTCTGGTGCGATTCCGTTTGGTTTCCGTTCAACTACCGGGATATCCCGATACTTTTGCTTCCGGTTTTTCACTGTCGAAACAACTCCGTCGACAACAGTGTCCATCTCGACGCCTCGAACAGGTATTCACGTTTTTTACGTTCACGGCAGAAAATTGACCCGAACGATGCTGATCTTTGTTGCCGGCCGAACTCCCCTTGAACAAGATACAGTATGTACTGCTCCAATGCAAGATACATGTAAGCCGTGCATCTCACTGCATGGAACATCATCGAGCAAGAGTTGATATTTTTCCATAGGAACCTTCTGCATGTACGAAGCCAGAGTCTACAACAGACCAGTGTCTAGGACGAGCCATGGCTAAAACAACGGGTGGGTGCTGGTCGCATTCACCGGCCGCTCCTGGATCACATCCCAGTGCTCAACAATGCACGACCCATTGAACCTGAACAAGTCCACGATGGCCGACGGCTGCTCGCTGAACCCATCGATCCTATAATGCAGCTGTCCGACACCCGAGTCGAACGCCTGGTTAATGATCTGGACCTTGATTGCCGGGTCAAGGAAGATAGCGTTCACAGTGGCGAAGGAGGCCTCTGCGCCGTCGGGCGAGTTCGTGTTGTGGTTAATGTAGTCTGCGCTGATATGCGTGTATGCCTCCAGAATTCCTTCCGGGGTGCTGTCGGTGGGGAGTCAGCGTCTGAGACAGTGGCTGCCGATCGGGCTGCGTACGCGTTGTTTTTGAACAACAGGTCAACGAAGTTCTCGAAGATAACCCGCTGGCGGTAGGCAGAGACTGGTCCCACGCTCGGGGTGCAGCTCACTAGCTGGCTCTCTTGACGCACATGCGCAGGTTTGCTGAAAGCTGACCCAAGAAGGGCAAAAACCGTAATGAGTGTGGCTGAGGTTCGCATGTTGTAGTTGATGAAGCTAAGCAACGAGGCGCTCGTTTATATATACAGGGTACGGCCCAGCCTCAGCGGCTTACACGGGCCATTTACTTCGCGGGGTGCGTTCCAAGAGCTGCCAAGAGCGTCTCTATAAGCTTTGTATAATCTGGCCGAAGTGCTGACCTAGAACTGACCAAGGACTGACCCACATTAACGCGGATGCGTCAACAGTGATTTGATACTTATGTTACTATTTCACGTGCTTCGAGTTTTTACGTTTCAACATTGTCCGCCGTTGCAGACTGCTGCACAAAGTTGCGTACCGAGGGGGAACATACAAATGACAACCATCAGTGAAATAAGGGTACAAATTCTATTCGAGCTAGTCGCCGGGACGTCCAGGAAAATCTGGAAACCTTTTCACTACTAATCGACGGATTCTGAAATGCACGATAATTCGCAAAATAGGATGCTGTGCTCCTAATTCTCCCTCAATCGTCAGGTGGTTCCATGGGCTACGTACCTATAATACCCTTCGATGCCTATGCAAAAACAGCTAATCAATCCAGAGGCAGGAAATATTTGAATTGCTGTTCCCGGTTTCTCAACCCGCCTGGTTTGAACTCGGTTCGACATCCCCTCACCTCTGAAGACATCCCGGCGCGCCGCGAGAGTTTGAGTGTATATTTTAAGCATCTATTAGGTTTCCCCACCTCTCGGAATATTTTTCCGCGGACCCGTTGCTAGGATACGAGCGAGAAAAAAGGCGATGTCTCTGACGCAAGTCTGACGGGTGCGGAATCTGACTCAGAGTGATGTGATGCCTGGTGACGGAAGCAGCCAACCACCAACAGTTGCGCCGGCTGTATAGCGGTGTAATCACAACTTACCTCTGATTTCGAATTACACCTGCAGTTTTGTCAAGGAATTTAGATAGGCTGTAAATAAGCACAAGTTCAGCAGCAAAAAGCCGCTTCCTTCCATTTGCAAAATCTTCCGTTCAATGCTGGGTTGTATGAGTGCTGCAAGGTTCAAAGAATCGGCAAAATCCCCAAGTGGCAGCCTCAATCACACATCATTGATTGAATCAATTCGATTTCTTGGTATCCTTCTTCCACAATGACTCTGCATCCTGCACTCTGATTTCAGGCGCTCGTCCCGGAAGAATCGCCGTTATGATCGACAGTCCGCAGGTGTCGATCCATTTACTCGCGATCCGGTAATCCTACTGACCAGTTTCACCATCCAGTTCGACATCATCCGGCGCCCACCCATAGTGAAGATGAAAAGGGTATCTTCTATGTCTCCTTTCACCCTTGCACTTCTGACTGGGTAGATCAGCAGAGTTCTACTCATCTTTCGTTCCGACTCCAGCGGATAATTATCCATTTCTCGTCTTCAGATCCCGTACCACGTTCCGCCAGAGGGACCTGCATGCGATGGGATGGCTAAAACCATGGCTAACATCAATCACCTTGTTAACATATTCTTCAGACCGAAGCAGTGATCCCTTCATTTTGCGGACGGCGTCAAAATTCCAATACTATGCGGCTCATTCCAGCATGCGGGAGGGAATCTCCGCGCAAATTGCGCAGCCTCTCGCGGACCCCCGTCATCTGGTAAGCGCAACAAAAATGTGTCGCCTCGGATGCAGATGCGTCTGTCAAATGAAAATAGACGCATCCTGCTGACAGCAAGTATGAAGATACGACACGCTGGCCTCGGTAATCCCGTCATGGGCCATAATTAATTCCAGGCCCAAAAGCAATTGAACCTTCAAGCTTCAAGTCTGCGGTGAAGGTTACCAGTGGTTTGTGCGTACAGGCTACGCAGAGGCGGATGTGTCGCCTGTGTCTACCATCTGCCCTGGGGCGGCTTCGTTGATAGCTATGAACATAGCTTTGAATCTCGTGATGATCTATTGAAACGAAACGTAAACAGAGTTTCCATGCTCGCCTCTGTTGCTGTGGTTCTAACTTTGGATGGTGTATGACCGTGGGTGGAGTCATTTCCCAGTTTTACTCCTCTTCCTGTACCACACCCTCTGTCACTTTGACATGCTTTCCTGCCGCCTTGTGGCTGGCTTCCTCCTCCTATTAGCTCTCTCCACAGTGGCCCAGGTTCCCTCCTCGTCATGGAGGGTACGCGTCGCATCAGGTTCCCATACCTTGTTGGCTAACCGTCCGTAGAAAGCAAGTATGACCACGTCGCCTGCTGACCGAGTCAGCCTTGCCAGTGCAGCAATCGAGATGGCGAGAACCAAGGTCGGGTCGGACGGGCAATTCAGTAGTGGGTCTCCGCTTCTTTTCGTCTCCCAGGCGACTTACGGTTCACCGCAGGCGAAGGTTATGCGGTGGCGGGCACATTCTACTCCCAGATGGCCGAATTCGACATCGTCACCACTGGAACCAGGTATCAACAGGAACTGCTGCAATATCTGAACTTAGCGCAGTCACACAATCGGGTCAATTTCTCCGATGGATTGTGAGTTCCCAGGTTCCCAATATATGAATGACTGATTGAGTCTTCACAGTGTCAGTATATTTCTCACAACTTTTTCGCGCATAGATGCTGAAATGAGTGTTGCATGATCAGTTACAAGATTCCCTGTAAGCTTATTGGGACGCACGCATAGCATTGCTAATTCTTCATGTTATCCCTAGGACTTATGGTTATGCGGCAGCCAGAGGATACGCCGCTTACAATGTCACGCAGTTTCTCCAGTTTGCCGTCCAGTCATGGTGGCTTGGAAGGAAATATACTCTCTCCCAAGCGGACATCGATGCCGCTACCATTCCAACAAAGAACTTTAGCGTCCAACAGCTTTGTGAAGACAGTGAGTCTTTAATTCCTGTACGATCACGCCTGATATAGTCGAACTGCAGTAACGATGGCTGGAGGCACCTTCTATGTATGCAATGCAATACGGGCCACCTCAGATACTTCACCTTGACTCATTTCCCGTCAGAAAACGGTCCCGAATGACAAGCAAATAGTCGGGTTGAGTACAGGGTGAGAGCTCCACAACACGATCAATCGCCGCTAACTGATATATGCATTGAACCAGATACTTTGCGCTGTGAGTTACCCTCTATAGTAATACCCATCTACTGCAGCTGCTGATACTGTACGTTCAGCGTGTCGGCCAGGTTGGCAGAGGCTACATCCGATCCGACGTATTTACAGGCGGCCCAAGAGTCTACAGATTTCATTCATGCTCATCTTTACAATATTCAAAATGTCGTCCAGGACTCCATATCTGCGGCTGCTAGTGATTCATGCGCAGTCAGCTCCCCGATAGAGCCGTATAATTCGGGGCTTATGATTGAAGCACTCGCTGTTTTAGCTTCTATTACTCAGAATTCTACAACTCAAGCTCTGTGGGTCCATTCATGCCACATCCTGGTTTGGGCTCAACATCGGAACCGGATAGGCTTGGTACAATATTGGAAGCAGCCATTGAAAATTCTGCATGGCAAGAGAGTGACGGAATCATATCAAATACGGGACATGGTCAGCAAGTCGTCCTAGCTTTCCGCAATAAAATCTGACAATTACAGGATCTGAGGGGGACATAAGTTTGGTTCGGGGCCTCTCGGCAACGTATTCCCTCAATGTAACAACCCCAGCCATGCGTACTTACATTACGGACTACCTAGCGGTGCAGGTATGGACCACAGAAATCTCCACCGCCGTCTGACAGGCATTTGTTTGCAGTTCAATGCCGCCATTGATCTTTCAACCTCGGGCGACAATATTTACGGAGCGGCGTGGATAGGTCCTCCAAGTTCGATTTTCGTGGATCGAACCAAACTACAGGGATCGCCGCCTTGCTTTCTGCTGTTACCCTTGGCGACACATCGACCCCCCCCCCCCCCCCCCCCCCCCCCCGCCGATCTCACCCTCTGCTAGCAGCTCCGATGTGCCACGTCGGAAGCTCTCATTGGTGGGCCCGATTGTGGGAAGTGTAGCAGGAGGTCTGGCGCTCTTAGGATTGGGGTTTGCGATGTGGTTCATTCACAAAAGAAAATCCCGAACAAGACCAACTACTTTCCATTCCGACTCATCGACAATGCGGACTGCAGGTGGACTTGCCGCGACGTCCAGCATTGATCCGTTCACAGAGACGTCAAGTTTTCCGCCGACCACCGTCTCCGCACCCACTAGCTCAACGAAGGGACATCCGACCAAATTTCATCGCAAATATGGACCACCATCCTCAGCAACTGGACCCTCTGTTTCGACCACAGATGCAACACTATCCAATCAGGCGGATCAGCGACGTGCCGACGCTGCAGCGCCATCCTCGTCAACGCTGCCCACGGAGGAGTTGGTGCGAGTGCTGAACGAGAGGCTCCGAAATCGGCAGTGGGATGAAGAGGAGGCACCACCTGAGTATCCTGTCGCGTAATGAATGTTGTTTTTTTAGGTTCGCTGCCACGTCGGAACGCAGTTCAAGTCATCCGAGTCGAACCGAATCAAGGCAAGGCGTGTGTTGATATGGGTCACGATTCTTTTCAGACCACCGGCAATTCTACCACAGGCCGCATGCGGCATGCCCACACATATCTTGATTGGCCTGGGAACCGCGCCTCCGCAATCCGGGTCCGAGTCATCTGCATCGGCGAATCGACGCGAGGGCGATAGTAAGTGCATGTGGGACGGAAAGTACAGTGACTGCAAATCTGGGAGGTTGACCAGTTTCCTTTGGATGATTTCCACCCCCATCTGCTGTCGGAACAACGAGAACCAGATCGATGAAGAGGAACCTGTAATCTGGCGCCAGAGTCAGAGACGGTTCCGAACCTACAGCAGTTTGGCGCCACGCAGAGCACGTTTTGGCGCCACGTTGCAAGCACGCGCTTTTGCGTCACACTATTTAAGCCGAGGGTATTGGCGTGTGTGACGATTACTCTTGTCCCCCAAAACCCACCACTGCCGCTCCCTTAACTTCCTCGCCTGATCTACGACGCTACCCTCCGAGTCTCCGACTTTTTATCCGCCCTATTTTCTTCTGCCTCAAACAATTTTGGGTGTCTATCGCAAGTCTATCGATCCCGATGCGTAGATGCAGTTCTTTGGACCTCCGGTTTCAGTCCTCGCATTCCCCGATCTTATTGAATAACCTGTCGGTCCTCCTTGCTTCTGTCTGGGATCTCGTCTGCTGTCACCTGGGAACTGTTTGCGACGCCGTCAAGGCAAATAATTGCTCCCCTCCCCTACGCAAAAATTCCTCGAACAAAAAAAAAATTGATAACAAGTTCAACATGAATGTCTGCATCCGTGCATCGGGCTGCGATAAAATTCTTGAGGGTTATCAACCTGCTGACGGCATAATCAAGCTCTCGACGATGCAAAATACGACTTTCAAGCTCCAACTTCGCGGAAGGTTTAACTATCGCCTCGCTCGAACGTGGGTCCAATTGCTGAATAATCAACTTCCCGACGGCCGCCGATGCATCATCCCCGACCTGTCCCGGTTGCCAGGCCAACAGGAACGTGTATTCCGCATGTAACTACCTTTTTGGGTCTCCTTGGGCGAGATGGCCTTGTGACTCCGCAACCACGTGCTAATCCCGACGCTTACTCATTACGGAACTTACAGCCCGACGTCGACGACGACGAGACATTTTTTTCTCGGCCAGTGGGCTGGGGAAGTCCCATGTAGACAGCCCCAGGTCACCGCGTAAAAAAAGGGGACCGTAATGTGGACGCAAACGCGTGTTCTGAGATATGCCGCCGGTCAAAGCGACACATTACATAGGCTCAGTCTCGCAGCGGGGGGGTCAGGGACGCGGGGTGGAGGTGAAGATCTCTGTTACAGTGGGTGGAGGCCTCAATCCTTCGATCGGGCGAGGTGGTATTGTACAAATGGATTCGTATTATCTTCTTCTCTACGACGCCTGCCCGCGGCGACGCCGATTAGCCGGATCAAGCGCACAGGCTTTCGCAGAACTCTGGGATGTATGAGCGGCCGTTGAGCGACGGCGGCGGGAGGACGCACCTTTCAGAGACCCCACAGTCACGGAAGCAGTGCCCGACCCCTCAAGGTAGCAGCAGCGCGCGATCGTCCTACCGTCGATCTCGAACTCCAAGCTCGGGAGAGAGCGGATTTCGTCGCTGACAGCGGCTTCGGCGAGAATGACGATGTCGGTCTTGTCGTCGAGCTTCATATAGACTCTGCTGGAGATGAGCGTCACGCTTGGGGGTTCGAAATATAAGCTCTTACCGGTTAGAGATGTTCAAATTCGTGTCCGTCTGGCTGAGGGGCGGGCGAGCTTCGCTGGCAGTATTTCTCGCTCCCTTGAGCTTGGCTCCTCCGACCATATAGGTCAAGAGGTGATCAACGTCGATGTTGCCAGTTTGAACCTCCACATTATATTCGTTAAAAAGGGCCTCCATCGCTGGATTTCTGGGGAACTTGGGCGTTTGGGTAGACGGGGAAATGGGATTCAGTCGTAGACGTCAAGAGCGGAAACGGCAAAGTCGGTGGGTGATTGAATCATGCTTGGAGTGGGTTGATTGATGTGATGCGCTCGAGTCATATTTGGGAGCCGTAATTGCTGAAAAAGGACACCGTCGCCAGAAAGGCAGAAGGAAGTAAGTTGCAAACGAAAAGCAGATGGCGTTTTATCTGGTTGAAGGGCGGGAACGAACTTCGGTTGTTGAAAGCAAAATAATGGCAAAACGAGAGGCGCCGTCGAGAGAGTGGTTGCGGAGGCTATGAAGACGAACAGCAAAGTGTAGGAGCATTGGAGAAGGATCGAAAGGAGGAAGTTGTGATTGGCAGCGAAGAAAAAAAGACGAGGCTGGCGACGGTGACTATGCATCGCCGGCGAAAGGAAGTTGTGGAGGGAATAAGCAAATGTTCCCGAATGTGGCAAATGGGAAGGGGAAGGGGTCAAAGGGACGGAAATGGAAAAGGAAGGAGGGGGCGATATATGAGGGGGCAATAGCGGACTATCGCCACGTGTGGATGGCTGAGGACGAAAATCGTGCAAATAAATTGAACGAACGAATAGTGGACCAGTCAAAACTCAAAACGAATTTGAGTCTGGAGAGATGAAAGGGAAGGCGAGGAAAGGCGAGGAAAGGAAAAGAAAGAAAGGGAGCATAAAAAAGAAAAGTGGGCGGCGATGTGGCGGATTATCCGATAAATCCCGCCACGTGTAAGTACGGAGAGGGAGGGGGGGATGAAAATCAGAAGAGTCAGTGGATGGCGGAAAAGACTGAGGGGGGAAGGAAGGGATAAATTTGTGGGGGAAGTGGATGGGGAGGATGGGACGGGATGGAGGGAGGGAAGAAGAGCGGGGCTGCCACCTCAGCAGACGTCCAATGTTTGCTGGAGTATCTACACAGCTCTCGCTCCAGAAAAGGTAATGCCTCATGATGTACAGCATGCTTGATGAGCCGTTGATTGGCGTAAGTAAAAAGCCCGTCTCTCTCTAGCTCTCCGTCCACGAAATTCATCGAAATTTAGCCAGTTGGCATCTGCTCGCACTGCGGTTCAAACAGGCCAAGCAACCCACTTCGCCGTTTAAGAAATGGGAGATATCGACCTGGACCGATGCACTCGGAAATGAAACTTGATACGGACGTGCTGTGAAGAACAAGCGCCCGGTACGTTTCTTCCAGATACGGAGATGTCCCATGATGGTCGGTATCGGAACAAGACTGACGTCGTTCAGTGTACTCCTACTTCAGCGGGTTGAATGGGATGTAAAACAAACCTCTGGTTGTCAATCGGTAATGAAGTCCAAGTAATTCAGAAACAAAAACTGCAATAGAGAAGAAAAAAAAACAAGAAACGTGTAAGTGGAAGAAAGCTGTATAGGCGTTCCATCAGAAATATGTCGTGATCTTCGGTGGGTCCATCTTCTCACGGCGCCATTATTCCCATCTGGATCTTCGCGCACAGACTCAGGTTTTTGACTCCTTGGTTTACTCCGCCATCTTGAAACCTCGCGATCAAGAGGGTAGAACTATTGCGAAGTTGTAACCTTTTGAAGCCGCTCAAGAGTCAAATCTGAATCTTCCTAGGCCTGTCAACTTCTCAGTCAAGATCTAGTGTCGAAAATGGCTGGTCACACCCACGGACCACTGCAGCTGTAGACTGTGTCCTACTTCTGAAACCGACCTGTTGGGGTCTACCTGCTTTACTTGTCAACTCGGCGACTTTTCAAACGGAAAAGAAACCAAGAGTTCAATGGCTGTCAAGCAGATGACTCCGCCACTCCACGTTTGCTAGGGTCTTCGGCCAGAAACAGAACTTCCTCTGTCGCTGCATGCTAGGACATCTCATTGGAATCTTGCGCCGACAAGTCGAATCAACGTGTCCGTTCAAAGAAACCCGAACATTAATTGCATTGCTAGCCAGCTCAGATGTTCCATGCGCAACCAACGAAGAAGAACGGGAAAGTCAAAACGTCTGGGGGTTTTTCATTCGAAGCCATACTCATCGATGTATCGATTATCGGTATTCATTCGCGCGCCCACAGCAACACTGCATTTACTGATAGAGGCCGAGGAAGCTGTTGTTTTTCCCTCGCCACACGAGGGAGGAACGTGACTTCGTAGAATTATTGATTCGCCACAATTTCGACTCTTGACTTGTTTCCTCTACCTCACCCCCAAGATGACGGATCCCAGGTCCGTCGTACTCGTCTCTCTTGATCTTACTCGTCTCACTGCACCTTCCAGATCAACAATTGCTTCGATTTTTTGTGCGTTGAGCCAAATGCGTGTTATAAAAGCTGGTCGCTGATCAGAGGCCTTGGACAGTGCTCAGCGTAACAGGGATTCCTCCACCGCGGTGGAGTCTGAGAGGCGGGACTCGAGCATATGTGACTGTTCAAGTAGCCGGAGAGACTACCCCCGTTCGCAGCAAAGTATCGCCAATTAGCGCGGCGCCGGTGTGGCGCGAGACCCTTCCACCGTACGTCCCTTCATACGGTATAGAGGTTGAATTTCGACTCAGAATAAACATAGCCTCGCTGTCACTCTGGCCTCCACACTTGCCATTCAAATATACCGCCGGTCCATATTTCCAGGCTTTAGCCGTCTCATTTCGGCCAAAACTGTTTCCGTGGCGGAGTTGGCGGAGATGCAGAGATGTAGTGCGGATGGACGTGAGTCGGATCCCTTCGTAGCATCACGCAACATGAACATTCTATCCCAACTCAGCAATCTCGCTCGCCATGGAATCGAACTCGTCGGAAGACAGAAAACAACTTCTGAACTTTTTCTTGCGAATGGAAGATTTGACGGCGACCACTCTCATGAAACAAATTGTGCCCATGACGGCTCCCAAGCCCATCCCAGAACATCTCTCCGTCTCGCAGACGTTTTCTCATATCATCGTTCGGCTGGGTTTAATCACACAATTTGCGCAGGTTCGTTCCTTCAGTTGAACTCGTTTTATTCCATTCCTGACGAGAATTTATACAAGTTCTATCCGGGGGCCGCGGTAGCATTGGCGGTCGTGAGCTCTGTGGCAAAGGTGACATCCAATGATCGTTGTTAATGTCGCTTGGGACTGAACGGTGTTGCGCATTCACAGGCTTTAGGACATCGAATCGCGTCCAACACTGTGTGTGCAGACATCCTGCGCGACATTGAACGAGTCCTGGGATTCGTCAAATCCGCTGAATTACTCCCGCGAATTGCCCTATACGCGCATCTTATTCCAGAGATCCTCATCTGTGTTGTAAATTGCGTCAGGCATATTTTCGATGGTCGCGACAGTGGAATCCTAGGTCCGTCCCCTCGCACATTCCTTTAGTACGCTGCCTCAAATATATCACCAGATATATTGTCTCTCAACTCCGCGTCCAGGTTAAAACATTTAGAGGCTCTCAAGAAAACCCTTCTGGATTTAGAATCTCAGATGTCGCACGCGGTCATGATCGATGGCACATATACCGCCCACGAAATTAACAAAAAAGTTACCGTGATTCGTAAGAACTCTCACATTGGCTATACCTCGTCTGACAATAATCCCAAGTCGATCGCCAGACGATGGCAATATTGAAACCTGTTGAAATGCCCATAATGTTTTTGGACGGCTCCCGACCCTCTTGCCTCCCGGGGACCCGGACTGACATCATTTCCCAGCTCACAACGTGGGCGGTAATGACTTCAGACGACTGTACACGAAATGTGTTCTGGTTGACTGGACCGGCTGGTAGCGGAAAGAGTACCATCGCCACCACCCTAGTGGAAGGATTTCGGCGCATTGGACTTCTCGGTAGTTTTGTGTATTTCAACCACGACGTGCTTGAGCGTGCAAATCCCTCTGCGACCATTCGAACGATAGCGCATCAGCTTGCAGCTTCTAATGCCCATATTGCCAAGGGGATTATGGCTGCGGTCAATAACTATCCCCTGATTGCGCACATGGACGCGACCTTTCAATTCGAGCAGCTTATTCTCGAACCTGCCAAGAACATGACTCTCCCCTGTGATCCAATTTTGATCATAATCGATGCTCTCGACGAGGGAATGCGCGGCAACCATCTACATCCATTTTTGTCGGGGCTTGTCAATGGGATTGAAAAATGCTCGAAGCACATCCGCATTTTGATAACCAGCAGACGGGAAGTGCACATATCACAGATTCTTTCCGGACATCAGTGTGTTCTGGAACACAATCTCAACGACACGGCCAACACCAAGGATGATATCCGGAGATACATATCGGTGAAACTGGCCGACATCCGGAAATATTCTACGGACCTTCCACGCTCCTGGCCCCAGCCGCATTTGATCGAGGGACTCGTTGAACAGACCTCGAGTCTCTTTATCTGGGCAACCGTTGCCGGTTCATACATCGCAAACTCAGTAGTCCCCATGGAGGTCCTCGATGAGCTCGTCGATAGCTGCACATTTAGAGACGATACAGAGAACTCTCTTGATCATCTGTATGCCAGAGCCGTCGCGGATGCGGAAAATTGGAACTCGCACAACGCCGAGTACACCCATAATTGCCTAACAGTGATAATCCTGGCGCAGAATCCGTTATCGGTTCAATCCATTGCGGATATTCTCGGTTACCGCCCTTCGGCGGTCTCGTCAGTCGTATCCAAACTGCGAAGTGTTCTGAATACAGATAAAAGTGGGGACATTCGTGTGGTCCATCCATCGTTCGCAGATTACCTCACAAATTCGCAACGATGTTCAACCTCGAGCCCATGGTCGATTGACATCGACCAGGGCCACAATCTACTCGCCTTGCGATGCCTGGATGTGCTTTCCAAAAAGTTGAAACGCGAGTATTTCAGACTCGACACCTCCACCGACTTGACACCGAGTTTCTTTCCTCGCTATAATGGTTGGACCGTGCCCCAATTCAACATACCTGCCAGCACCGAATATTCGGCCAGTGCTTGGATTGATCATGCATCTTCTGTTCGGTCACCGGATTTACTGCCAAATCTTCATACGCAACTTCTACCATTTTATTCATCTCATTTTTTGCCGTGGCTCGAACTGTTGAGCCTCGTAGGGCGGAGCAGAGATTCCATCTCAAGCCTGAGGAAGCTTCACAGCTGGTGCATTTCACAGGAGACAGTGCGTTAACCTTCCCATCCAAGCCAACCGTTCACTGAAATAATGCTCAGATCTCGTCACTTGCCTCCGATGTGCGCGAAATCACCTATGATAGTTGGCGTTTTGCGAGTACGTTTTCACAAACAATTGAGGCCCATCCGCTACTGGTGTATGAAACGGCTTTGGCGTTCTTGCCCAAGAGTACACCAATTTACCGCCATCTTGATGTCGAGTACCTTGGGGTTCCCAATATTCTTGTTGGCGGTTTGGATGGTTGGAATTCCTGTCTGTATTCGGCTAACAGGGACATGAGCATCATTACCGACTTTTCCCTTGGGACGAAGAAGAGGATGATCGCGGCCGCAACCAAGGACCGATACATACGCCTCCTGGACTGGGATACTGGGCGCGACGTCCAACCTCCCCTGGGGAAAACAGGCCCTGACCGTCACCTCATGAACCTCACCTCTGTTCAATTTTCCGGTGACAACTCCCTAATTTTCGCGGCGTCAGCGGACGAAACAATTTATTGTTGGGACGTTAAAACCGGGCAGCTCAAGGCGAAACTTGTGGATCCCGAGCTTCCACCCTTCGAAAAGAAAAATTGGCGGGCCTCCAGGCCGGGAAGAGTGCATTCTATTGCGATCCTACGGAATGAAAACCTCCTGGTCGCAGGCCGTCAGGATTCCGCGATTATTCTCTGGCGTCTGGATGATTACACGAAGGATGATCACCCGTTGGTTGGACACACTGGTGCCGTATATTCCTTACATTCCAGCACAGATGGGAACATGCTCGTCTCAGGCGCGGAAGATTGCACTGTGAGATTGTGGGATATTCGTACTCGTACATGTCTCAAGGTGTATGGTGGCCACAGCGGGGCGGTCAAATCGGTGGCTCTATCTCCCGACATGTCACAAATAGTGTCTGGCTCCATGGACGGAACAGTTCATATCTCTGGCGCCGGCCATCAGTCGGTAGAAGCATCCGTTTTGGGTGGCCACCTCGGAGGTGTACTGTCCGTGGCTTATTCTCCCGACGGGAAATTCATTGCGTCGGCAGGGAACGATGACACAATACGAGTCTGGAGCATCGACTGCATACCCCAGCTTCTTCACGAGTTCCCGTCGTACACCGGCCCAGTTTATTCCATTATTTTCTGCGACGCGACTACATTGGCTTCTGGGTCGGTGAATGGGGAAATTCAGATCTGGAATGTGTCCGGAACGAACTCGCAAGGCGGCGCATGGGTTCACAAGGCTGGCGTCAATGCAGTGGCCCTTTCTCACAGTGGGGACTTGATTGCCTCCGCTGCAGATGATTCAACTCTCGTTCTGTGGTCAACAAAGACAGGGAAGCTTGCGGTACCTCCCATTGTTCACGATGCGGGAGTCAAATGCGTTGCTTTTTCACCCGACGATGGGATTATTGCCAGCACCAGCAGAGACATGACTGTCCGTTTTTGCGACACGGTCACAGGAAACATTATCGGACGTCCCCTGAAATTCACCGCCAACATTCAGTGCTTGGCCTTTTCTGAACATGGATCTACACTTGCGATCGGACTCGCCGACGGTACCATCGAGCTCTGGAATACAATTGTTTCTGAGTGCGATAGGAGGTTGACTTACCTGCCTCATCAGCATCTGTGTGCGATGGCGTTCTCGTCCCAGCCAGGGAAGTTCTGCTCTTTGGTTCAAAATGACGACGGCGCATTATCTTTCCTAGTCTGGAATGAACATACCGGGAGCTTGTTGGTCGAAGCAACCTTTACGCTGTGTCGTCAAAATGATATCTATATTGAGCTGCCCGCAATCTCGTTCAGCACAGATGGCGAATCCGTTATTGTTCGTTATCATTACAGTTCCGATGGCCAAATCGAAGTTCGGGCCTTCGATCTATCTACCCAAATCGAGGCGCCGACCACTGCAACAGCATCCCGCCGCGGTCTGTATGCGCAAAATGCGGAGATTTATCATGCAGACAGGCTGATTATGGCGTTACCTCGAGACTTCCGCGCCAGGGACATAGTGCAGTGTTGGACTTCGGTGGGAGATGTCATTGCCATTGGGATGCAGTCTGGGCGGGTGTATGCTATCGACTTCGGTCCACGTCTTCGTCTTCAAGATCACATATGTTGAATTTACTGGATAGCTGCACAATTGTAGTTTCAACTTTTGTTAATATTCGCAACGGATCTGGAATCTAAAACCTGATGCTGATAGAATGGGAAACCAATCAGAAAGTACTCCGTATACACTACACATCGGAAGAAAGAAAACCATGTGTAACTAGAGGGCAGTCTGCTACGTTAAGTCCATGAGTCCGCAAATTCATAAAATCATGAGTCCTTCAAGCCGTAAGTACAACGCTCTACATCGAAATTCACCACAACGCATCGGGATGGCGTCCTGCTGTTCAACTCAGAGAACAACAAAGCTCATCCCAAGCGCCGCCAGTAAGCCCGCCATAGCTTCGCCGTGCACACGTAGAGCCCCACCCGTCAGAGTGTTCTGGTTCTGATTCGAACCGAGGGCGCCCGCCGCTGAAGCGGAGTTGCTGGAGTCGCCGCTGCTCACTGTAGAGCTGGGGGTGGAACCATTGACCGTAGAGTGCGGGTGGTCGTCCGTCCCAGTGTGTGGGTGATCATCGGTCCCAGTGTGTGGATGGTCATCGGTACCCGTTTGAGGTTGATCATCCGTACCCGTGTGGGGGTCGTCGGTCCCGGTGTGAGATGATCGTCGATACCCGCCTGCATACCGTGCCTGTGGTCCTCAGTGCCGCTGTGCGGATGATCGTCCGAACGTGTGCTCGTTCCCGGAACGTGCGGGTTGTCGTCGGCGGAGGTCGGCGTGGCGCTGGTCGCACCAGTTCTGTATGGTTTCAATTGGTATGTCATACGTAGAGTTTGTCAAGAAATACTTACGCGCTAGCACCCAGCGGGCAACTGTTGTCGCCGCCGGAGAGGATTCCGTCCGCGGCGTAAGTACACGCGCCAGCACCGGCGTAGGTGCAGACGGTTGAGGCACCGGACGCGGAGGCGCTCGTGAGAACCGATCCGTCGTTGTCGACGGCTGCGCACTGGATCTGGCGCGCGAGGAGGGACGATTTGGAAGGTGCAGCGAGCACGCATGCGGTGATGGCGACAAGGATGAACGCAGCACGCATGTTGATTTATCTAGTTGTCGTGAGATGGGATTTGAAGAATTGAAATCTGGGGCGGAATATGAAACGGATGAAGGTGAGGAAACAAGCTCCAGGCCGGAAGATTAAATACGACGGGGGGAACAATTTCAGTGTGTGTCATTTTTGCTCCTCAAGGGTGAGTGCGGGAACAAGCGCCCGACGCCGAGATGGCCGTACGACAGGACTGTTAATTACGGTCGCTGCTAGGACTTCCTGGCTGCGCAATGTGCGAACATCCACGAGTAAACGACAAGAAGCTGAAGACAGTTTCCTATATCGGGATTCTTGGTAAAACTTGGCGGTTATGTCGTGATGTAGGGCGCCCGCCCCTCCTGATCAAAGTGATTTGCACGAAAGGGTTTTTCTTTTTTCGAGTCCAAAATAGACAGGGCGACAAGAGGGGATGTTGTGGCTAATTCGAGAAGTGGGAAGAGCTGAAGAAAAGAATTTGAAGGAAGGAGCATCGCTCGAGCTGGACCGTGAGGTTGACGTTGGATAAATGTACCCGACCAGGGCCGCAGCAGGAGAATGGGAGGAACGAGGCGACCAGGCAGACGTGAAGGTTACAGAGGACAAGGCTGTGCGTTTACTGCTGTGTGATTACGGTGAAGCTAACACTACTCGGGCCGGATGCTGAGATTCCGTCGGAAGTCCGCTTCAGCGCAATCCGCAGTGCGAAAGGATGTGATGGACAGAAGTGAAGGACCGTAGAAGGATGCCGGAGCCAAGACTCGGTACAGTGCCCAGGGAAAATTTGAGTGGAAAAGATCAAAACCTCTTGAATCCAAGAAGAATCAGGGGCGACAGTGCCTGCGTCGATGGGAGATCGAGCCTTGTGAAAAGTAAACATTTCAGCGAGCGGCTCACGAGGCAGTAGGATGGCCGAGACGACCAAGGAACAGAACGGACCACCGGGACAAGAAAGACGAGATGTTGGTGTGAGTCGTCGATGCCCACCCAATGTCATTGACACTGCCTGCGTACAAAGGGTTGAGGCGGATAGTGCAGAACTTTGGAGGATCATGAACGAGTGATCCCGTCGTTGCAGGTCTCCTTTTTATATGTAGTCGAGAAAACCAGAAGAATGGGTGATTATACCGCCGTCTTGGCTCATCAAATCCAGTGTTTTGGAGTTGCTCTCATGACGTACCTGAGTGTTGGTTGGAAAGTTACAAAAATGTGGATGGTTTCGCGTTCACGACATCGGAATCAAGACTAGACAGACGCTTCAACAGCTTCTACGTCGGACCTCGGTTGAATAAAGATTGAAAAATCGCAATTCAGATGTAACATCCTCAGACGAGTTTCGACTGGTTCGAAGTTCGAACTTCCCCATGTCGGGAGAGGTCGAGTTGAGGCCGTTCGAGCCTAAGCTGAGCTGAGTAGACGTATTAATCAATTACTTGTCGCCAGCAGTGAGCACCTCCGGATTCGCCTCTTCTGCCTCCTCGATCATCTGCGTCACGATTTCAAGGTATTCCGGTTCCGTCCACCGAGCTTCATTTGCCAATGGAGCCAGGTACTTCGCGATAAACGCCATTGTAGTCTCCTTGCTGACACCGTGCGCAATGAGGAGCGCCATGAGACGCTTCTTTCCTTCGCCCAGTGGCAATCCCTCCCATCTCGTCGATCCCTTCCCCTCCTTCTCTACGCCGCCAGATCGGGTGATTGGAAGTGCCAGGGTGCCGCAAGCTCATGGGACTATACAGCAGGTTGGCTCTATGCGGGTACGGCGGCCCGCCATCGAGCAGGACAAAGAGCGGGACCGTCACCTCCGCTTTCGCACCTCTCTGCAGCGGATACTCCACGAGCTCCGTCTTGTGGTTGTGCCGGAGCGGAGCGCACCGTGAACCCCAGCGCCGTGCCGAAATGCCCCCGATGCACCTTTTTCAAGCAGCAGCTCAACCATGTCCCGATTTCCGATCGAGCAGGCGTAGTGGAGCATGCTCTCGCCGCCGCCTTCACTCCCCACTCCGCATCGACCGATACGCCATGCTCCAAAAGCAGCCGCATCATCGCGAGGCCCTTGTTCATCGCGGTGCCTTATATTCCGCCTGGTCCCATTTCACGGCCGGATGAATACCAGCTTTAAGGAGCAGGGTGGCGGGTTCGATGTTGCCGGCCTTGTCTGCGACGTGGAGCGGGGTCGCTGCCCAGAAACGCTCGTATTCCCCGGCGAGACTCGTGGGTTGCGGTGGGGAGAGAAGCTTCACGATGATGTGTGGTTTGGATGCAGCCGCCCACTGCCCAGTAAAGCAGATCGCGCCGCTTTGCGCCGGAACAGTGGGGTGACGGAATTCGAGTTCGGGCTGGAGCATTCCGCGAAGGCGGTGGCAAATAAGGGCTAATGCGGCGGAGAGACGGGTAAATGAGGGCAATAAGCTCGGGAGGGTCAAAGTAATCCATCGACATGGTGGTCAGAAACAGACTCGGGAGTCGGATCCGTGCCGGGCTTCACGACCGGCCATCATGATATCGGGAGATATCGGAGCACCCGGGTCACGTCGGGTGTGTATGTTGAATTCCATCTCAGCTATTTCCTCTCTGACCATCACAAGATGTAAGCTGCCTTCTGCTCACGAAAAAGAAATCAACAAGGCCTCTCTTTAAAGGGTTCTCTTCATCTATGTGGATTACCACAAGAACAAAGTGTCTTTATTGAAATTTCCAACATAAAGATAATGTACGAGAGTCCGTCCATTCAAGGCCGCCATTCAACTCATTGGAGGTCCAAATAGTGTCCATTCGAAGCCGCAGCCAGGGCCTTGGCCTGCCGGGCCTTGCGTCGCGAATAAATATAATCAGGCCGCGCCGCCTTCATCGCCCGGTTGATCCACCACCAGCTGGATATTCGCGTCAGACCAAAAATGGGCCGGGGGAGTCACTTTAGACGAAGACATACGCAATTAGGGTTACGACAATCGTCACGCCCAGAACGACCAAGTTGACCGTTTTGGTGGCGCAGTTCTCTGTCGCCCACAGAAATTCAGTCAAAACATAACCTCCCTCGACAGAGACGCACGAGAGTTCTCGGGCTTCATAGAATATCCAAGGTAAATTGGGAGGAAGTGCTTCGGCAGGGAGAGGAATGCAGCAATGATGAATATGCCGAACGGTACGCCCACGGTGGAGAAGACTACCGTTGCAACTGTTGGGCTGTCAGCGTACCCATTATTGAGAAAAATAGCCTGGGGACGTACAGTGGGCCGGGATGGCGCTGTAGCGGACAATTAGGACAACCCAGAAACCTCCCTTGCGCACCACATGCGCCAGCAGGCCATAAGAAAGATCCTTCTGCTCAATCTTCTCGCAACGCGCTGTGCAAGCGTATTTGAAGGTGCTGGTGGGGCTGAGTGAGATTTCGAAAACAGCCAAACCAGAAAGCTCACAAATAGTTGGCGATCTCGCCTAGGAGGGTCCCAACTTGAGTTACGTTAGCCGCTTGTGTAGAAATGGAAACGGAGTGGAAACCTGCAACAATGGAACATGCGACAGGCAAGCTCCAGATCAAACCGGCCAAGGTGGCCACCAGCTCATGGCCGGCCAACTAGTAGCCGAAAAAAGGTCAGGTTTGTGTAAAGACGTCTGGGAGATTTGGTTCCCGCACCGGTGGGAAGGAAAGAATGATCAAGATCGCGACGATTATCAGAGGGCCGCCCTTAGCACTATTCACTGTGAGTCTCGTGGCAATTGAATTCTGAGTTGAGAACACCTACTTGCGCATCCAGTCAGTGGCTGGCTCCAACGCGTCAATGATCTTCTCGTGGAAGACCGAAATCGTAATTGTGAAGGTCATCATGATGGCGATGAACACGGCAGTTTCTGGACGCGGGTTGTTAGCGATGCCCGCCCAGTTGAGACAAAATTGAACAGTGACATACGAATTTTCCTCCTTCTACTCATCTTCTCCCTGTTCCCATTCAAGGCGTTGACCTCCTGCGGCGTGGGGCTCGGCGTACGTATCATGGCCCGTAGGTCCTCGACCCGGGACTTGGGGATGTTATTCAGAGTGATTTCTGAGTCTTCCATTTGGTGCAGCGGGTACGCTGTATGCGGTGGCATTAAACTTCCTCGAGAATCCGTGATCATGGCCAAAAAGTTGAAAAAAGAGTCGTTTGCAGATCTGAAGTTTGAAGGAAGAGCCTGAGGAAGTGAAGAATGGTGTTGTTGGAACTTCACGACGCAAATTTATAGTTCTTGTAATGAGGCGAATAGGATGCCGTTTGCACCGCAATCAGAACAAAATTACTTGAATTCATCTTCCCTCCGAAAGGATCGTTGATCCGAAAATAGCTTCTGAGGCGGGCCACCACCGCAGCACTTCTTGGCAACTCCAAGCAAGGCGTGAATAATACTCGGATACCATCTTATTTCGGTGCTCGAAGATGCGAAGCGCGGAAGGTTGCCAAGGCCGCTCGATGAGGACATGAAAAACGATGTTTTTTGGTGCTCAACTGAGACCTGAGCGAAACCGTGATTTATTTACCACTCGCTCAATTTGATTGCTGCTGAATGAAGTTGAACGACAGAAAACTGGATTATTTATTTGACCCTACGTTTTTCACCTTGGTGCGCATCACGGAACATTGTGGGATGACTGAAGATTGCCCATCAAAACACTCACGAGAATGCGCAGTACCCGCAATCTGCCCGAAGTGCAAACAATTCAAGGTCATGTCATACTCACCATGTCATAAAGCTGGGGCACTGCATCTTGCGGGCCACTGCTTGTTTCTTTGTGCAGATTCAGTGCTATCGTTGGGAAGGGAAATACGGGAAGTACATCATGGTGAGAGTTCAATTCGAATATATTTTGGTGACAGCCAACTCACCGAGAAATAACGCCTGCATCGGCCTGTAGTGAATGGCGACTGAGAGCTCGAATTCATGCACCGCGTCCTCAGTCTCTTAAGTTTGAACCTGTGCACCATCCGGCGATATATTTCTGCCGGGTATCGGAGATGAGAAAATAATTATTGCGAGAGGAAAAATCAAATCGAAGTAGTTCATTGCGCAGCATATTCCCAGGGAACCAGAGACTTCTATGGAGTTCAACGAGGACATTCACTGTGTTTCATAATAGACCGAATGATCCATTCTATTACCGGTTTTTTTTTCCAGTATTCGGGGAATCCATGGTTCCTTGCCTCTGTAGAGCACCCGCTGGCGTTGTTTGTGTGGGTAAACACCCATACTAGTCGCAGCGATCCCCATAGCGACAACGAGAATGCTGCAACATCAAATGTGTGGATAATTTGTCTACGCGCACCAGAGATACTCCCATCTGGGACGGCCTTGAACATCCCTATGAGCGTCCGACTTCTTCCAGTGGCTGCAGATACTTCTGCACCCTTACACCATCTCTCCACGATGGTACAAGATTGAGTGACTCAAGGTGACGTTAAACTGGACGGAAGAAGATAATGGAGACAGCGTGCGACATCGAGTGGGCCAAGAACTCGCAACAGATCCCGTAAAAGATAATGTTCCCAGCCGCGAGACTGAGAAATAATTTGGTCTGAAGTATTCAAAATGGTAGCCTCACCTACGCGGTGGTTGACAGTTTGAAAGGATCCCGTATCGTTGAATGCTCGCTGGAGGCATGGCTGACACTCCGCGGCTGCTGAGATGTGTAACATCTGCTCAAGTTGGAGCTAATCAGGAGGGATGCCGTATTCCAGGGCGATCGCTGTCTGCAAGGGTGTTGTGTGTATTTTGTTTCCCGGAAGGATTCAGAACACGGACCCCGAGGAATGTCTGTGTGTAAGCAATTTATTCAATGGAATCGAACAGAGGAAGAAGGCGTATGTTGAAGGACTTCTGGTATGGTCGCAAGGAGTCAACATATATACAATAAGACTGAAGGCAGCTCAATGATTGCGCTCGGACTAATTCGAATTTTCCATGTGAGAACGGCGGTGTAAAACCAACTCACGGGTCACGGTGGACATTCTCCCAAATAGCACCGTATTGTGTGCAAGTTGCGCGTATATGGGGAGCATTCAATTAAGAGAAGTTCTGATAGTGAAACACGGGTTGATATCACTATAATGCAATCGACGCACCCTTGTTCGATGGCGAAACTGTGACACAATCGCTGGCACCGTAGGTAGAATACGCGTCTGCCAACAGCAGGCGAACAAATATTTCCATCGGGTCAAGGATGAGGTGCATGGGGAATTTGTTCAGGGGACTCAACATAATCTGAGTGTCATATTCAACAAATTCGTCCTATCCATCGTCTACGTTGTGAAAGTGGAGACTTCGTATGGTGTCAGCGAGTCTGGTAGAACTCTGGTAGGATTTTAAAAATTGTATTGATTCCGCCGGAATTGTGAAGGGTATGGGTAAGGGAGAGACGCGGAGATGGTCGTGGATGTAAAACAAGAGTAAGTCACAGCCACATCGTGATGGTGATCCGTAATGATCCGAAAATACTAGCGCGCCGAAGTGAAGGCCTGATGGACCTCAACCGTATGTCGGGGTATATTCAAGTATGCGAAGAAAGTAATAATGGGGCACTAAACCAGGGGTAACTGAGCACTTGAAAAAATGTTCGACGCCTGTGGTTGCCTTGTTGATACGTGTTACGTTTCGACGTCTCTGGCAAAGCACAGTAGCACTGCCTTTCTCAAGCCTTTCTTCTCTTGGACCCACACACAACCCACACCCACTCTGAATCTCCTCAGCCTCCCATCATCTTTCTCCATGTCAGCCAACCGCACAACTTCGGACCCTCCAACGGGATATGCTGCCAGTCACGACTACCTCTGGCGCGACGTCCAGCGCGCCCGTCTGACCGAAACTCGTCGAAAGATCATAGCCTTTCAGGACGAACTGGAAAGGTTGGAGAAAGAGCGCCAGGAGCTCGAAAACCTTCTGGAAACGTTTGGGTATCCAGTTCTCACCGTCCCTCCTGAGCTGGTCTCCAAAATTTTCCTCGAATGCCTCGACCCCCCTGGCTGGGCGTCGAAACGACATGCACCGCTCTTATTAGCGCAGATTTGTCGGCAGTGGAGAGATATTTTGCTTTCCACCCCCGGGCTTTGGAACTCGATTTCTCTCGAGTTCTATCAAAACTACAGCGACGACTATCCCGACACTTCCGACAGTGACTGCAAACTTATGCGGATGTGGTTCCATCGTGCGGGTGCAACTCCTCTTTTCATCCGGCTAACATGCTCAGATTGTTGCGAGGCATTTCCACCAAATATCCTGTCCACCATTGGCGAATTCTCGCAGCGCTGGGGGCGCCTGGAAATGGAGTTGCCGAGCCGAGATTTGGTGCCTCTCACCCATATCCCCGGACCTTTCCCTCTGCTACACACTCTGAGCCTCAGGCAAACCATACCCGAGAGTCTCATCATCTGACACAGCTGCCGATGTATCCGGATGCCCCTGCCCTACGGGAGCTCCACCTCTTTCACTGGTCAGATCTTGCCGGGCTGAGGCTAGCATCGCCTTCCTTAACAACCCTCGAGATCGGAGTCGCTATCCCACTGGACCAATGGAGCGCTACGCTACGGCATTTTCCAAATCTCCAGCACCTCATGGCGACCTTGAAATGGCAGCAGGCTTCGCTCATGGAGCTGCAAAACCTGCCGCCCCTCGAAACTTTGATTATCTCAACCTCGACTTGGGGAACCACGAATCCCCTCCCAACTCTCACTCTTCCGCACCTCCGCCGTCTCCGCCACAAACTCCGGCTTTCGGATGTCCCCAGCTTCCTCTCATTCGTTCACCGGTCCCACTAGTACTGTGCTTTGGAGTATCTATCCCTCTCTATCGATTCATTCGATCACGACTCGCTCATGACCTGCGTCCTCGCCGTGCCCTCCCTCGTCACACTCAAAATCGACCGTCAAGACAGCGAACCCAAGTTCTATGAAGAGTTACAGTCTCCAGGCGTCCTCCCCTCCCTTCGTGAACTCTCTATATCTGAGAGCGGGTGCTACTACTCATACGATCCCATAATTGCCATGCTACATGCCAGACGGGCTGCGCATCCCAACTGCGCTCGGCTCCGCTCGTTCAAGCTGCAGTTAGAGGTTCGTCATCTTTCGGATGGCGACGAGCTGCCCCTTCCCAATGCCGCCATAGTTCGCCGCTTGGAGCGCCTCGCTGCTGACGATCTCCGGATCCGCATCGCTGGCGAATGGGTCTTCTGGCCTGAGGATGCGCCAGGTATGTGATCTGAGATCTCCTCTGTCTTGGTCCGATCCTGATTTCCTTCAGGTGCCACCTTTGATTACTTTTATCGTGACTCGTGAGACCGTACTATAATGACACGTTATCCACTCAATTGCAATGCGTTTACTAAACCAGGTCGCCATATCACGCCGCGTCTCTACCTGCTTTTTTGCACGGGAACCAATCTCCCCACATAAACGCATCGCTCTGCGACCCACTCCTGCGTTTGAGCTTGTACGAAATCACTATGTCCACACGTGCTGATTTAAAAAGCATGTAAAACCCCGCTCATTGGAGCGAGAATCTGGGTTATCAAAACTCACGAGACTGCGCAGATGCGCAGTACGTACCCGCAGGCTGCCCGAAGTACAAACAACTCAATGTCATGTCATATTCACCAGGGCATAGAGCTGAGGCAATGCATTTTTGCGGGCCGCCACTTGTTTCTTTGTGCAGATCCTCTCCTATGTTTGATCTCTACGGTTGCTGCGTCAGACTTCGGGGGTGAGCGCAATTGGCTGTGCATGATTGCCAAGGCTTCGACGCCCTCAACGAATTCCCACAGAATCCTGTACAGCAGTTGACCCAACGGAAGGGCTGTTATTCTTTCCTTTTTGCAAACTTACGAGGTTCAGAGCCGACGGTCGCATTCCCGCGTTTCGATTTTTTTGAGGTTGCTCAGGTACTGTTCTTGGCTGTCTTCGACATCGAACCAGTGAATAAAGCGGCTGAGGCAACAATGATAGACCACATACCTAACGTTTCCTCGGGCTCATTCCGCAACAAGAACTTTTGAAGACTCATTTTACGTCGAAGGATGGCTATAGGGAGAGTTTGATATAGTGACGCGAATAGGCCTGGCTATCGTTTCAAATATATTTTCAACACGCCGAATGGTTGCGACATGCCTGTGTTCAAAATCCACACCATGACAAGAACATCGCCAGGTTACAGGGTTTCAACCACCATTGTTCAAAACGACGTTCAGACTTTGGTCGAAACAACCTTCGAACGGTATTATTGCCATCGGGTACACGCCACCACGGCATCGAGAAGCCAACGAGCGAAACTGAACTAGAAATGGTCGGACCCTCAATCCGCAAACCTATCCATCGGGTGCGTCATAATCACCGACGGCCTGTACGCGAACCCAAGCAAGCCCTCCTCCTTGGCGCGCGGTAGCTTCGCCTTTATGTACGGGACAAAACCCGCGTATCGCGCGGGCTCCGAATGAAAATAGCGCAGCTCCACATACACCTCGCACAGCGCGCGCATGTCCAGCAGCAAGGAGTCGACGTCCGTCCACGGCTGCGGGTCGTCGGGGAGAAGCAGATTCCAGTGGTGGCGGTGGCGCCCGGCGGGGCGGTCGCTGATGGAGAGGGTGAGGACCTCGAGGTTGGGCATGGAGGCATAGGTGTAGGAGAGGATGGATGCGAGCGCGCCGGGGCTGTGGACGGTGTCGATGTCGATCCAGAGCTCGAGGAACCACAGCGCTGGAAGAGCGGGAAGGGGGTCGGTGAACGGCGCTTCTGGGAAGATGTTAGACAATTTAAAAAAAAGCAAGACGTCGAGACGCACCAAGTTCGATGTCGAGATGCTCGAGGGTGCGCGAACACGAGGTGAGGAGCTGAAAGAAATTGGGCAGAAGGTCCTCCGGGATACGGGAGAACGGGAGTGATAATCGCGCGAGTTGATCGAAGAATGCCTGGTTCTTTGGGCAAAGCGCGAAGGGAATGGTGGCTTCGTAGGCGTCTGCGAGGAGACTGAGGTGCCAGAGATCTCCAGGAGGTGGGAGTTCTTCCGAGTCAGGAGCTTCGTCGGCGGCGATGGAAAGATGAGACAGTAATACTTCCTCGAATGACCCCAATGCTCGCAGAATTATGGCGGACGGTACATCAAGGAGCTGATGAAGCGCAAATCCTCGGAGAGATGGGAGAGACAAAAGGTCCATAAGGCATGGATTATCGCCAATCTTGTTCCCGTTCTGAGCCCTCGTGTCCCCGACAATCGAGACACGCTCGATTTCGGTCAACGCAGGCAGAATGGCCTGAAGAGGAGCGTAATTGGAGGGTATTTTTGTGATCCCGATGGCCAAAAAGCGAACGTATTTGCCGAGATGAGGAGATGTGGCCAGAATGGCCTCGGTACGCTCATATGAACGGATCGTGGAAAGCGAAGCCCATTGGAAAATTCGACGCTGGCTAGAAGCGACGAATGCGGTAGCCGTCAATGAGCAGGCCCTGAGACTAGACGCAGGAACCTCGTCGATGATAGCATCGATGAGCTCCTGCGGTAATTCCGGCATGGTGGAAAGGAAGAAGGAGACTAACCTTTTGCTTACCTTTGTTTTTTTCCCTGTGAGTCACGAGTTACTGCGGAATTCGGCGAGTCCCGGCCCGGGGCGCTGCAGCCAATCAAATCGACGAAAAATCAACATGAGAGAAATTTGGAGAGTCGACGAGACAGGGGATTCGAGCGCAGTTCTCTCTAGGTAGGATTGCTGATACTATCAGTGGGGATATTATTATTGAAGCCGAAAGAATAAGCGGTGCATCGGGATTCAACGCAGCCGCTCACATGTCATGATTCATCTGTTGAGAGAGCAGATAGGCAGGCTTCAAGGCCTTGGAGGGCGAAGAACGCCAGCTGGGGTGACAACGATGGCGGGTGGTAAACCTTACCCGTAAAAGTTTTACATAACACATTTTACAACCATTCTTTACCGTAAAATACAACCGTGACCTACCCTGACTATCTTTATTCATGGGCCTAGGCCCAGCGGTACGAAGTTTTCGTGGTATCGAATTGGTATGATCTGTTTCCCTCAGGACATCTGCTCGTTTAATGTGAACACTGCTTTTTTTCTTTTTGCTGATACCAGAGAACTTACGCGGATCATAGAACGAACAATCTCACGGAGACAAGGGAAATATTGTCTGCGCCTTTATCGAAAAGAAGTGCTCCCTGCAGGAAGCAATAGATTTCGGTTCGTTCCAAACATGGTGGAGAAGCGTGTTCAGCATTTCCTGCACTTCAAGACGGGTGTGCCATCTTTCGGCCCTACCGTCGACGCGGAGGTGTGCAAATACATCACGGGTATCGAGAATTGTGTCGCGGGCTGCATGTACTGGTACTACCACAGCAACCGTACGTCCTGGTTTTCTTTCGTCTTTGTGCGCAAATCTCATATTTCTCCCCATACTTTGATTCCATCCCCATAAGAGATGGAGGCATTATTGAAATGTTTCCTCCGCGGGAAGAACCAGCTCCTCTGTGCGCAAAGGACCTCGAAATTTTTTCCGCGGCGATTTGATTACTTATTGACTCACGTAGACTCCTGGGCTTCGCATTTCGATAGATCATGACCTCATTTCACCCATGCCCCCCGGCAGCCCCCGTACTGAACCTCTTGAATTATTGAATCTTGAATTATCGAATGAGCATTCTTCATCTCAGCCAAAAATGAAGATCAGTGCTGTGATGCCAATCTTCAATCAATATTGCGTATGGATCTCGTCTGGAATGTTGAGGTCCATAGTGTACTCGACGTATGCTGCAGTTGAAAGAAATGAATGGCCCAATTCTCCATTTCTTTTTTTCCGACGGAATCGAAACTAGCCTCCAACTGTTCGACCTCAAAACGGAATGCCGAACGGTGCCGGGATCATTTTCGCACGCACAACCTCATTAATATTGCCTCTTGTCTCAAACCATCATCTGGACATGTCCGTCCGCGACATCTGCGGCTTTTCCTGGCACAGCACCGCGATATCTAGCCAGGAACGCACTCGGCTGCTCCATGGTACCCAGTACTACCCTACCTCTGGAGCCTGGAGTCCCCAGGGAATCGGGATATTCACTCAGGCGGCAAATGCCGCAAATTAAATCGTTTCTTCTTGCAGGTCTCACCCTCCTGCTCTTCGCGTCCCGCAAGGGCCTGTCGCTGCCAATGGTAACCCTGACTTCCACTCCCTGAGATAACACTGTATCGGGGATGAAGAACCTGGACTGTGGGCCTCTGACGTTTGGCGGGAGCTCGTCCGACCCTTTGTTTGCACTGGAATCCGCACAGGTTACGAAAAGCCGATGAACATTCTTAGGACGATAGTCTTCCCGTATTTGTTCTCCTACCAATCCTCAAGCCCACTCGTCAAGGTGCTAGATATACATCGATAGGCGGTGTAGGTAAGAATACCACATCGGAATTGGACTCCGCTGAAACGTCGCTTTGCTTTGGAGTGGAGCCGCAGTCTAGATTGGCTCCCCTCTATCTGTGAAAGTATCGATGAATATCACTCTTGACGCAGCAGGTACCTGTCGCCACATCTCTGGGTCCAGATCGTTTCGCGACGTTTGATAACTTCCCTAGATTGTTTCTGAACCCATTATAATTGGCTGTACATGCGCGTGTTGGCGGACCTTTCTGCAAGTTTCCAGCGAGTTCAAGGAGGAGGATTGCAGCTAATTCCGATATTAAATTTAGCTCCAACGCTTATTATGGGAACGGCATGTTAAAATAACGCGGCGCGTTTATGACTACATTCACTGGGCTCCATGAGATTAATGCTTGATCGACAAGCAGAGTCTACTCGTCCCTCCCGCTCCTCCTCCATACTCTGAAGTGCAAGACCCGTGGGCTATGCGTCTACGATCATCCTCGATGGTGAAAGTAAAGTAAGTGGCCCAAGAGGCGAAGCACAGTAAAGTCGGTCCTTGTGGTAACTGGCATTATTCGCCACGGCGGGTGGTATCGAGACAAGAATGATCACCTGCTGCAATTGGTTCCAACACACTTCCCAAAGTGTCTAAATTCGATTCTAGCGCCAGCTTGGCGAGTCCCATGTTCAAAACCGTAGTGCGATAACTCCATTACTGCGATGTCTAATATTACTAATTGACTGATAGACGCTTGTGATCGTCCCTTCTCGCTCCTCGTCCATACACTCAAGTGCAAGATCGTGTCAGTGGTGCTGTGCGTCCTTGATGATCTTTGACGGCGAAGCGGTGTTCATAATCGCCGAAGAGATGCAGAGCACAGAAAAGATAGTGCTGATGGGTGTCCGGCGGGTGCTGTAAAGAAAAGGACGATCACCTACAGGTACTGCCATTGTTTCCAACGCAATACCCAAAGTGCTAAATACGATTCTAGCGCGCGCTTTCTGGGTGCTATAAATTTCGAGCAGGCATTGCGCACTCCACGCTTCTGTCCGACAGTTCACAACATCCCGTAGTGCTCGTCCTGCAGCCGAACTCATGCGTTGTTCCCTAAGTTCAATTACTTCATCGGTTCGTTGATTCAGCCTCAAACACCCTTACTTACTGTGAGCTCATATGCAATTTCTAGACAACATCGGAATCCTACAATCCATATACCGAGTATGCGGAGGTAGTCCCGGCTTCCCCCTCATTTTCTCCAAATCGCCTCACCAAAGAGATGTTCTCCGATGGAAATGAATACGACAAGACAACGACCCCGCGTCATCCAGCTTATGTCTCCGAGGGCTATCATCCCACCTCCCTCATCGTTCTCCTTGTCTGGCTCGGTTTCGTTGGCGGTCTGTTGTGGTTGCTCGAAATGGTGGTTGCAAATGGGCCACGCAGCCTCTCCCAACCATGGTCTTTCACCGAACTCCCTAGCCTTCTGATCACTGTCTTTGCCCAGGGCCATGGTGCTATCACTGCAATGCACCTCGGGCGCCTCTCTGTCTCTGCACTCCAGTCATCTCGTACCTCCCCACGCAGTTGGGCCGAAGTCTTCTGGATCTCTGACCGTACGTGGCAAGGGCCCGTCGGCATCTTCCTGACCGTCAGCGCCGCTCTGCGACTCCGTGTTCGCACCTCCACACACTTCATCCTCTGCGCGGTGACATGCCTCACCGCGCTCGGTACCCCCATCATCATCTCGCACGGGTATCCAATTCGAAGTATCACCGTGGACGAGACCACCACCATTATTCCGTACGCGCTGGATATGACGCAGATGGGCGCCATTGACGCCTACGCCGAAATCGGTACCGGGGTAGGGTCGTGGACGACAGCGCTGTCCGTCGCGGACACATTTAATACCAGCGTCTATCTGCCTCCAGGTACCTCGCGCAGCACGGATCCTTCAGACTTCTTCTTCGCCGCCAACATCGACGGCAAGGTAGCGAGACTTCCCGGTATACGTCTCAGTGGCCAGTGCACCCCCATCGAAAGCCCTGGTTTCGCTGTAACTCGACGGAGTTTCCGGACTACTGCAAGAATCGGATGCAGACCTCCTCTCTGCAATATATAACTAAGGACATCAGCCTCGCTCCGGTTTCTGTGAACTTCACGTTGCGCGCCTGCTGCAATGCGAGCTGGGAGAATATATTTACAACTCCGAGCCCGGCTCAACGCTCGGACATCGCGTACATTTCCATCGACTCCAGCAATCGTACTACTGAGTTCCCCGGTATCGCTGTCAGCGGGATGATCCGATGCGACACCTCGATATCCACGGGAAGAGCGACGCTTTCCGGTGTTAATGGCACATTTACGGAGTTCAACGAAGAACAATTATACAACGAAACGCAAGCTGGTGAACCGTTGTTGGATCCATTATACGCCCTCCTCTATTATCTGGACACCTTCCAAGCCACAGATGATATAGCACGCGCGTCCGTCATACGCGCTTTGGGATTCATAGGACTCAGTCCTGACGGCACAAGTCAGACGTATGCACAGCCGTCCCTACATGAGATGGCTGCTGGCTTGTGGCGAGGTGTCTCTTATGTTGTCACTGGTCTGGGTCTGCTCTCCCGCAACAACAACACCTCGTACGCTGCGATTCAGAGCGGGCTCGTAGCTGTGCATATCCGTGAGCGGAACTTTGCCCTCGCAGCATACACCTTGCTTGGCGTATGGCTACTTCTTCTCCTCATACTCACCGTGCTCAGTTTCAGACCAACATTTGGGGACAGTTTTGACAGCTATACCACCGCAAAATTAGTGCTGAACAGGCCAGATCTGGTCGACTGCTCGGATGGTGAACTCTCCGCCAACGTGCGCCTGCGAGAGGGGTTCGGAATCGTCGAACGGGATGACCTTGGGCGTGTCATGGTCACAGCGAGATAACAGTAACCCTCCCGGAGGAAAAAAAATCAACCATGGAAAAGAATGGACAACTTCGCCAACTATGCCACCATTGTCGCCTTTTATTTTTATGTGGGCAAAGAACAACATGGAACAATCTTGTGTTAGTCCGAGTCGCGGCCGCCGGCGGTGTTGCCGGTAATAGCAGCTGACGATTAAAGAATTTGACCCATGAGACTTGACCTCGTGCTTGAAGAATTCCTCACTGACCTCTCCTGGGAATAGATGACACTATCCGCTTCCATGCCCTTTGTTTGACTTCAGGATGCATCGAAAACCAATGAGAAACGAGGACACGAGTGGTCAGTCTGTCAAGAGAGACTAGGTTGCCTTGATTATTTTTGGGGACGAAACGGAGCATCGAATGAAAAAATATGGAGGAAATTGCAAGTGGTTGGTGAATTTTAATCAAAGTTGATCAAATTTGACGATTTTTGGTGTTTGGATTTTCTAGTGGCATCGTTTCGGCCACCGTAATTGTATAAACTTGGATTTCGATCCGTTAGGACTATACACACCTGCTCCCTTTTTCTCAGATGATTTCGGGGAAAGATGAGGACGGCATCAGCGTTTTTACCACATGACGGTGCAATGTCATTATGCGGCCTATAATAATAAAATGCCAGTGCACACTACGGCCTCCTCAAGCAATATCTTTCCGGATATTTCCCGACTCGACAACTCGAAAGTGGACTTGAATGGCGCCGAACTGTCCCGGGATCATTTTTGCATGATGGGTCCCACGCACGGCCTCACTGCCTCACGCCAGCTCACGCCATCATCTCGGAGCTAACATGCTCGTTTTTTTCTTCCAAACTTCCATTCCACGTCGGTATTTCCAAAATCCTGGATTTCAGCACGAAATGGCTGGAATACCCAGGACCTCACTCAAGCCCTGGACCTCAATACTCACTGCCAGATACAAGTCCGATATCGATCTTGCTCAATGCGTCTCAAGTCCGACTTGGGACTCCTCGCTGAGTCCAATATAGCCTGCGACAGGTTTCCGAATTTAACACCACGAGCTGAGTTTCTGCCGCTGAGACGCGGGAGACAGAACCAGACCGAAGTCTACTCGTACTCGATGGCCCGGAACGCGCTACCAGCACACAATACCCTGGACCTTCAATCTTCCTTCCTGAAGTACAACGTAGCTTCCGGAACCCTGTGCTATACTTATGCCATAGCCTGCCTCCTTCCACGTGGCTTTACTTCTCGCCTGCACGTCACGCCATACTTCGCTGCGAGAATCTCCTCAACACCTCTTTCGGTCAGGAACCCTGATGGCAAAGTAAACTACCGGAAGCCAACCGCTGGTCATGTTTCTGGACAGATGCTAGTGGTCGGGATTCCGGCGGACACAGTGTGCCATATAAATAGGAAACTCTTGTTTGGCTTTCGGGATACCCACGTCCCTCTCGGACATTGAGCCCCCCGAAATAGCATGTAAATACCGAA
Source organism: Mycena crocata (assembly GCA_029281795.1). Taxonomy (NCBI): domain Eukaryota; kingdom Fungi; phylum Basidiomycota; class Agaricomycetes; order Agaricales; family Mycenaceae; genus Mycena; species Mycena crocata. Next base: position 337,505 of record JARJCP010000042.1, on the reverse strand, counting down.
CAATGCTGGATTAGTCTCATCTCGACAAAGTCAGATCAGAAAGTTTTCTACCTCCAGACGATGAAGCGTAACCTACAATGGCTTCTGACTCAAGATGCCACGATAACGTCGCGTTGTAGTGCCGCAAACAGCCCCTTACCCAGTGAAATTCCCACCTCCATGTGTTGTATGGTGGTGCATCGGCCCGGGTATGTTTTGGATTTTTAGTTTAGTTCGGGTACAGATTTTGCTCTTCCTTAGATATCAAGCAACAAACACAGCGTCTAATTAAAAGAGAGCCCCATGGCCTTAGTCACTATTCTATTTGTGAGCTCCTCAATGTTGTCACGACTTTTTTAACAGCTTGCTTACACTCGACATTCATACAACACAGCAGACGGCACTGGCTTTCCGGAGATCTCGAACCACCGTCCCCTTGACGTTCGGATCACGTTTTTCTGACGAAGCGCACCTCCGAGTCACTGTTAATCTCTGTTAATTGACATTCAGCTCAGAGGTAGACTTCATTTGGCAGCCGGCGCAGTCACCCGACACGGCTTCAAATCAGTGTTGCCAACACCCCACCCAGCCCAAACGAGCCTGCGGCGCCGAGAAGAAGCCGTTGGCTACGACGTCCCTCGGTGTGCGTTGAACTTGCCCGTGAGTCGCCCTCCAACGTTCCAATTCTTGTCGAACCACAGTTTTCTCCACGTGAGACCACTCCTTAAGCTAGCTTCTCAAGGGCCCCGGGAATGGGCTCGCTGCTGGATTGAATCTGGTTACAGCTTATTTCGGCGCAGTTGACGTTGTCTTCCGTTACTGAGAGTCCGGCGCGTCCTTGGACACAGCCCATCTGTCTGCCATTCCCCGAGTCGAGTCAACGGTGACCACGTTGTCCTTTGGGCGCCAAGGAGAGGTCCGACCTTCGGGTCCCCATTAATGTCTGCGATGCCTGTCTGGATCGGAAGACGAGAGGACTGCAGTCAAGGCAGTGTAGCCGCGACGGCCGATTTGACGGGTATTGAAAATTATCTCTCCAAGCCCATCATATTTGGTGGTATAATTGTCGGGTCCATCACAAAAGGCGCGGGAAACACATCAATTCTACCGCACGGTCGCCAAGCTCTCGACATCTGCAGGGATCACTCATATGGACACCAATATTCAGAAGCGGTTCTAGTCTGTAGGTACATTTTCAGAGCTATAGGACATTTCCGATGACTCTTCGCAGCTATCTATCATCTATCTGGCCAGTGCATCAAACCCGGTTTTCCTCAGATTGGATTATATTCCCTGGCGGAGACTGATATCTGGAAATACCCTAGGCCGTGCGTCGTAATTAGCATACCGACGTGACCGCGGCTGTCGCCGCTGGCGGGACGCGCTCCTTTGACTCTCCTGTGAAAAAAAATCTATTGATATCCTCTGGCTGTGATCTCCGAGGTGATTAGAGATTTCCTGTGGGCGATATGTGAACATGTGAACCATTGCTCGCTCGCTAGATAAGGCTCCGAATTTTATGCGGATGTTGACTATTTGTTTTCGGGAATGCACGACCTAAGGTCCGGAGAACAGCATCATGCCAGTGGGGATACCTTTGCCGCTCAGAATCCACAGGAGGTCATTCAATCAATCCACGTTCAACCTGCAGTGCCTCCCAGAGCTCCGAGTAGGGGAAGCCACCGCTGTTCACCGAATTCATACTGTCCACATCGAGCGGTGGCTTTTCTCCGATCAAACATCTCCGTAATTATCGCCGTTTACAACCCTCAAACTCGCTCAGTTCAAGTATTGCACGGGACTTCCGAAAAGGTTCACCGGGGTCTTCGGTGCTCTGCACAGATCTAACAGCTGTTGATCTGTTTTTCCTTGCTCTTAGACGCCAGCTTGATTTGCATAAATGCAACAGCCCGAGGGACAATTGTCTATCAACTTTCGATATGTCCCACCACCCGCAAAGCCCATCGGATCCAAGCTTGTCGGTCTTCACCACAAGACGACGGGTTTATATCGCGTGCGTTAATTGCCGTAGGCGCAAAGTCAGGGTGCGGACTATTCTCTTCACGAGTCTCTGCGACCTACGTCTCGTAACAGTGCATTACAACTGAGGAATCACCCGACCAGCCTTGCGAACGTTGTATTCAGAAGAAACTCCGCTGTGAATACCGAGCTGTTGCAGAGCAGGAACCTGATTATACACTGGTCCAAGGACAGAATGCACCTCAAAGAAACCCAACACAGGCACCGACCCCCCACATGCCATCGACCCAGCCTTCACCTCCTCGCGGATACAACCATGGAGCTGGCACCCGACCACCTACTCGCGCGTCTAACATCCCCACAAACTCACCCTATGGCAACCCTGCATACGGGATTCCTGGCGGATCCCAATCCCAACCGATTACGCACGCCGACCATCGCGGTCATCGCCCTTCGAGTTCACAACATCCCGCCTACGACATTCCTTCATACAACCCATCAGCTAACGATTCGGTTCTCCTTTCGCCTGTGCCCCAGGCCAATCGATATGCGCACCAAGATCGTTATGCCGCCTCATCCAGAGGCTATCCCGTTGACTATAGCCAATATACGTCTCCTCCAGGTGGAAATAACGGGGTGTATTCGAGCACGTACCCTAGGTAAGTAGAGGAGCTTGATTTTGGACTTTGCGCGTACTTGACTCCTGTCAGGCGTTGCATCTGCTCACCACAAGGACCATGCCATTGCGGAGCGCGCTAAGAGGTGACGATGGCCAAATATTAGATGACGCACGAAATGTATGAACTAAGACGGACGCTGACATGAGACGTACTATATTGCAGCCTACAGCTTGTCAATTGTAATTATTTATTCTCCGCCGGTGGAAGAGGACGTGCTTGTGTCGGCTTGGTTGAATCGTATAACGTGGCGGCTTGAAACGCTAATAATTAAAGAACCTGAGTTATGAGCTTCCAACCCGTTAATAGTCTCACTCGCAGGGGAACCATCAACATGTTTCACAATGAACACGGTAGAGCTTTGAGGTGCTCCGGCAGGGTATGATATGATGAACTGAATGGTGCACATCATCCCATTAATTTCGAGACGCGGCGTATGTTTTGGAGGAGTTTTGGCACTATCAAGATGGGAAGGATGTAGTTGAAGAAAGGGAACGCATTTCACTCAGGATTGAGTGAATCAAAGATTTGAACTCGCTGTATTTATCCCCGCCGGGATCATGTTGAACTGCTTTGCAATATCAGGGGTGAGATGCTCATCCCTGATGCATGGGTTCAACTTCGCACAATAAACTCCTAACATATTGTTCGATACAGCTCTGTGGCGGCGATATGACCGTACCAAAAGTAGACATCACTTGCATACCATCAATGTTTTTCAATAGCCACAGCCAAAGAATGTTCATGATATCCTGACGATACGCAACCATTCCCCATTCACTCACCTGTCCTAAAAATGAATCAATGGAAGTATCATGAACGATGCCGCCTCGAATACGTCACCGGGTCGGGTATGCCCCGAGCCTCGGAGTATCTATCCGAGTCGTTGTCTGGACGTGGTACGGGTCACTTCGTTGAAATCCCGAGGATCCAAAACAAAGCGTAAATCATGTGCCAGATCGTAAGTTGCTGCCATCAATTTTAAATTAGAGGTCAGGAATCGGGATGCTTGACCGCAATTTCGTCAGCATGACCACAAGATGAATGCTCAATTGTTTGGTCACTGGACAGTAGAAATATGTATCGCTGTGTCTGTCAAGCAAACACTTGCTCAATTTAATTTAGGCTTTCATTGATCGGATTCACATCTCTCGCTTTCAGATGTTCAGCGCAACCATGTTCAGGCTGTGCAACCAAGAAAAGCTCTTACCAAACAATCGGATGGCCCACCGGACACTACGCTTGTCAAATGAGTTTTTCTGACAGCAGTCTTCGTGTTGTCACTTCTACTGGCAGCGATGAAATCGACACGCGTATGGAGGGCATGCAAATACCGTATACGTATGTAATTAGAAAGCCATTGTTCAGTTGATTATAGGCGTCTCCTTTTGGCATGTCTCCCCCCGTCGTGAGGTTCCGCTCGCCGTTTCAGAGGGATAAACTCCAAGCCAATCGCAATCAGAGATTCCAAAAACCCTGGACCGTGTACCACCAAGGGCTGCGGAGGTGGAACGCGACGTGCGCGCCGCTGGGGGCTTGCGCGACCACGGGCCCGGGTGTATTCCGGCACATGAGGAATCTGGATGTTGAGAGTTGCGGGTATAGGCTGGGACGCGGGCACAGCGACACGCCCAGTAGGACGAGGCAGAGTGACGAGTGGCGTCGGGTTCGAGATAACGCTGTTGACCGATGACGCTATGGAAACGGCGGCTGGAGGTGGCGGGGCATGTGAGTAAGAAGGAGGAGGTGGCCCTGGGGTGTATGCTGGAGGGGGGTGGACGATTAACGGTGCTGCCCGAGTTGCATCTGTTGACGACGCGACTCTGGACGGAATAATAGATCTAGAATCGCCAATTGCAGTAGTGATAATTGGAGCTGCAGTGCGAGATATTAATGAGGAGCTGTGTTGGCTGGGACTAGATGAGTGGAATTGAAAAAGGAAAAGGGCGGGGGCAAGTAAGTGGGCTTACCCAATATCAGTGGCAACGACAGTCTGAGATGTGGGAAGAGGATCTGTTAAACTCTCTGCCTCAGACCTGTGCACATTATCAGCTCAACAATAAAGACAATAAGAACACTCATTTACCTGATATCGAGACGGATGGTCCCATCCTGCGACACAATAACATCGATGGAGATGGAATGTAAGGTATCGATACCGTTGCCAACAGTCACAACAAAGCCTTGAGTGTTGGGAGAAGTCATGGAGGTGGTGAAAGCAGGGTAGCATGTGGTGCGCCTCACCTTGGTCTTTATAGTGCGAGCGCTTTGGTCATGTACAACACGTGTCAAACATGCTTTGATTCAACATCAAAGCGTCGGCGGTCAAAGCGTGGTTGACAGACACTGGACAGATGTAGAATAAGGACTTGTTTTGCAGCATGTTTTTCTTCTTCTCGGAGCCAGTTATCAGGGGGGGATATGATTTTGTAATCCAGATGAGAGCAAAAAAGCGAGCCAGAGGTTGGTCGGAAACGCCCGTCGGAGGTATTCGGCCGTAGGGAAAGTAATGCCCTAAAAACGCCGGTTCGGATAATCGAATAACAATAAGCCTTGAAGTAGAGAGTTTATTAGATGGACAAGGTGAGGATACTTGCGAAACCTAAGGCTGGCACATCACATCGTCGATTCCTCGACTCGTCTGCGCCGCTCTTTTCAGCAGCTCATCAGTCTTTAAAGAATCCGATGGAGGCAGCGTCTCGACCGTGCTATCCACTGTAACTGAGAAAACGATCCACATCGTATGAGTCATTTAAAAATTTTCAAAAATTTTCAAAACAGGGCAGCGGGAACGGAAGGTACCTTATTGTAGTGGGTTGAAATGGTCCGCGTTTTACACTTTTCTTTGACCGTTACAGACTGAGTGCTGTCGAGCGCCGGCATGGTGGGTGTCGAAAGCAAGAATCGATGATAGGTCTGTGCGTAAGGCCTAGGCCTTACGGCATGGTCGGATTCTTCCGGAAGCCGTCATCACCTCTGCGTTGTGTATTTTGGTGTATTTGTGGTAGTTAGACATCATCATTGTCCCTTTGTTCCAAACCATGTCGACCATGGTGGTCTCGCCGAACCTCTCCGTCCAGGAATTGTGGGATCACATAATTGACTTGCTTCATCTGACCGATTTGAAATCTTTTTCGTTCGTATGCCGCTCCTTCGTCAATCGTGCACAGTCGCGCATATTCCGCTCCATTTACATCTGGCTCCGCCCCTCCTCTTCCGGACCAACATTGAACTTCCTCACCAGTGCTATGTCCACAGCCCCGCACCTTTTTCACTACGTCCGCCGGCTCACTATTCCCGAGTCCCTGATACAAGAGGCAGCGCTTCTATCACTCGCAGGAATGAATTGGACTCGACTGGAACACATTGCGTTTGATCGCATGCCATCTACCTTACTTTACGATTCTGTGTGGCAGAGTATGAGAACTCTGGTCGCATTGCCTTCCCTGCGCAGCCTGGCGGTCGAGACCTGCAACGCAGTCCAAATGTACAACTTGTTTGCACACTGCGGAAAGGGACTCGAAAAGCTGGAAATCGGCGAATGTTTGAGCTTAGGGTTGTTGCCGACTCATCCAGTACTCCCTCATCTGACACGCCCCGTCATCCGTGAACTGTCGATTTCACGTTCTCCCAAGGTCTTTGAAGCGCTTAACGATCCCGCATTCCCCTTGGATGTCACTGCGCTGAATGTCGTCGAGTTCGATGCGTCCTCCAGCGATCCTGGTCTTGCAACTTTGCTCCATCGGACGAGCTCTACCGTCAAGCATCTGAAAATCACCGGCGACGGTATGTCGCCATACACCGTATCCCTTCTCACCACCTGACTTGATGTATTTAGAGCGCCAGGAGTATATCGTGGAGATCGATTTCAACGCATTCACTTCCCTCAACATGATTACCATTTGGAAACTCGGACCTGTGGTTGAAGTTGCGCTCGGGAATCTGCCCGCAGAGAACCGCGTAACCTCAATACACCTCAGGCTGTCGTTCACAACGATGGAAGCAACAAGACCCTGGTTGCCTCGTTTCGAGAGCTTGCTGCTACTGGCGCTCCCGAACTTGCAAGAAGTGCAGATCACGGTTTGGTGCGACCCCGCGAAGATGCCCTGGCACCGCCACGAGCTCCAGATTGGATTGCCTCGTCTTCACGAGAAACAGATTTTGTCGTTTTTCAATGTCAATCTCTTCTCTTAGTATCATGGCAGTAGGACCCCTCTTCTTTTATCCGTATACACAATTTGAGATGCCCTTTGAAACAGACGAATTATCGCATATCGTCCTGTCTCCTGCCGTGCACCTTGCTTCCTTAGGTCGCTCAACATCAGCCTGGGCTCACGATTGGAGTAATGCGGATTTCCGTACGCGGTGACTCAGCACAAAATGTACATAGCTCAAGTTCTTGACATTCAGCCAAATTTATATCAAATTGAATCATCGCTCCTCCTCGCATGTTCCATCGGCACCGCGGAGAAGTGCTGGGGTAATATACGGAGTCTTGATACCACATGCACATGGTTCGCTCGAGTCCCTAGATAGTCAATATTCTGCAATGGTCGATTTTGTAACCTTCCGAATCGAATGAGGTTTCTTTGAATTTTCTCTCGCTGAGCATCCGTCGGGGCCGTTCACCGAACCGTTTTTACATCATGCAATTCATATATTGTCCATGTCCGTACTGTATCCATCCCTATCTAATTTCACGCCTCATCGTATCTCTGCATCAATTTCTGCACCGACTGCTTGGCGGGAGGCAGCAGCTCCATACCGGCCGCGGCGGGGCCGGCGTTCAGCACCCGTACCGGCCATACGACACAGAAGAGGGTCATCGAGATCCACAGTGGCAGCGCGTCGAACAGGTAAAAGTATGCCTCGTGCGTGGCGATGGTGCCGCTGTAGCCGCCAGCGAACTCCGCGATGCGGAAGATGGAGCGGATGAGAATCCCTATGCAGGTTAGGCACATCACGTAGAACAGCGTCCGCCAGTCGTCGATGGGCTCTGCGGATATGAGCTTAAAAGGGCGGGCATGTTTGGGGCGCCAGAGAGCGGGGAATTCGGTGCGCCTGGGTTGATCATGCATGTTTAAATACAGGACGGTGTTATGGAAGACTGCATTGACTCACACGCGCCAGGCAAAGACAACCAGAACCGTGGTAAAGAGCAGGAACGAGATTGCTTGGATGAAGAGGCCGACAAGGCTGATCTACTCGAATGTGAATACTTCAAAACACACAAAATTATCTGCAGGGGTTCACGTTGGTTCCAAGGTTGGCCGTGTCTGCATTTTTCGTCGCGCTCAGGCCTCCACCGGTGCTTTGCAGCAGGAAGGTCGTGACGTCGGACCAGACGAATAAACGGACGATCGGGATGACCGTATCAGTAGGCAGCGAGCGGACACCTGATCGTCGAACATCGCTGCGAGACGTGCGAGCAACATGTAGTCGGTTGCCAAAAACAAGCAGGGCTGGAACAGGGTCAGCATTGAGCACAGCGTAATAAAGTAAGCACTTCGAATGTACGCACCGAAAGGAGGATGAACTGCAAAGAAAGCCGGATATCAGCTCAACATTTTGATCCCAGCGACGTAGCACTTACGAGAGTCATCGGGATGTACTTCATTATCGTGTAAGGCGGGTTGGCATAAATCAAGCGAAGAACGAAACCGAGGGCCATGGCTTTCGAGGGAAACGGTATATGAGAAATGGTCCTCGAATGATGAACGAAAAAAAAGTGGCCAGACCTGTCATCCCGATGGGCAATGTGGCCATGAACGGACGTCGGGGCGTGATTGCGAAGTATTCTGCGACAGCAATCGATATTCCTCTTCAGAAGCGAGGTAAGACCACTCACGAGTCCAGTGGATGATTGCGGAGACCCCGTAGGCGATGAGCCCAATATATGAGAGCGAGTTCTATTATTCAGATTGGAATCAACATTTGTTACGGAGTTGGCCCGGGATAAATTCACCTTGGGGACGAAACCTCCACTGCATGTTCCAAATAGTCAGCACCAGAAAATAATTAAGCGGCTGTGGATGAAACGAACATGGGCGGTTCTTCCGAGTCTGTTGTGCTGTTTACCTGTGCGAGGACATTGGTCGCAGACCAACAAATTATTAAAAGAGAATGAGCGAGGGAGGGCATGGTCGGATAGGGCCTGAAGTCGTAAGTATATTTTTGGGTACGTTTTAGACACCACCGTTATATAGACACGGCACCAAAACCCAGCGAGGATAAATAAATGCCTCGCATGTTTTTTCCTGCGCCTCGCTTGTTTTCCAAAAGACAGCCACGCACCGCATATTAAAGCCATTTGTGAGTTATCTGGACTGCGGTCGACTGCGGTCGACTAAATGTGGCATCTCCGCTGTTGCATGCGAAAAGGAAGCCTGTCCTGCCGTATTCCGTCGAGTCTTGAAGTGAGAAACAGTTTTTAGCCAAATACTGTAGTGCAGTAATTGCTGCTGGTTGCCACAGGGTTCTTTTATTATTCGGACGGCTTCTCATCCTTCGGTCAAGCTTCAGTCATATTACAAGACTCAAGCCATCTGCAGTGCTCTGCTCGTGTCAACAAATAAATCATGAAATGTGAGCAACTCCGTTGACTCCTGATGCACCGCCTCGATAATAATATCCATGATCATATCAGAAAGCTTACCGAGGGATAACTGCGCTCGACTCCTCTGTCTCGTTGACTCTCCCAAACTTCTCTCATGTTGTTTGTGGTCGATTTGATTGGTCGCACCTCGGGCCGAGACTTCCCGAACTCCGGAGCAACTCGTGACTCACGCAACCAAGGAAAGTCTCGTTCTTCTTCCTCTCCTCCATGCCGGGATATCGCAAGAGCTCATCGATTCCATTATCGACGAGGCCTGAGTCTAGTCTCAGGGCCTGCTCACTGACGGTCACCGCATTCGTCGCCTCCAGCCAGCCTGAGCGTCGGATTTTCCAGCGGGCTTCACTTTCTGCGATCCGTTCATGTGAGCGCACCGAGGCCATGTTAACCACATCTCCTCATTCTCGGGAAATATGTTCGCTTGCTGGCCATCGGGATCACAAAGATACCCCAGAATTACGCTTCTCAAGGCCATTCTGCCTGCGTTGACCGAAATCAGGCGCGCCTCGATTGTTGAAAGAACTGGCTGCGCATCGGTTGCGTCAGAAGCGCCTCCAGAGAGGCTCCGGTTGGGTTTTTGGGTTGGACATCTTGAACGGCTCAACGATTCCCTTGCTCCCGCAAATATCATGATCATCAATCACGGCAATCGGTACTGCGGTAACCAGGTTAACACGAACATCCACCGGTACTACCTCATGCATCCATGCCTCAGCATCCCCGAACTTGTCGACCAGCTATTCAGCCATTTTGAGCCCGCCGATGCTAAAACTCTCGCTGCCCTGGCGAGGACATGCACGATGTTTCATGAACCCGCACTTGACGTCCTGTGGAGAAACCAAGACACCCTCATGAATCTGCTTCGTTGCATGCCGCCCGACTTGTTTGTCGCAGAAGTATCTGGGGATGGATCTATCTTGGTACGCGAAACATCCTTGCGACCGTCTGGCAATACTGACATCTTGAATGCAGCAACTGCAGCGTCCTATTGTTCCTACGGACTGGGAGAGACCGCTGTTCTACGCCCATCGCATCAAATCTTTCATACTCGACGACCCCACGCAGTATTTCCCGCATATTTTTCCGGCTATTGCATCGGTAATCCCAACCGCGGGCCACATCTTCCCTAATCTAACCAGCCTCGACTGGAGCTCACACTCAGAGGGTTTCAGAAATAGGGCTCAGTTCGAGCAAGATTTCACGCACATCCGTTTATTCCTGACTCCCAAACTCACATCATTTCGTTGCAGACTAGACGAGTTGGACTGCCATTTTAGGCTTCTCTTCCTGCTGCCGCGTGCTTGTCCGGCGCTGGCGCACTTTTCCACCGATCATCTTTGGAATGACTATGCGACGCCGGAGTTCCACACCCGCCTCGCGCTATTTGTTTCTCAGCTGGCGAATTTGGAATCGATTTCCATTCTGAGTCCGGATATGGGATCACTAGAGCATCTCGGTCGGATGGCGACGCTCAAACATTTGGACCTGCGGAAGCTCCCCCGGCAACTTTTGACGTATCCCACCCCCGAGGAGCCGCTGTTTACTGGCCTTAGGACAATAACACTGACCAGGGTCGACTTCACACTTGCGGCCAAACTCGTCAGCATGTGTAGTACCAACGAATTCACGGAGACACACCTCCACTTTAATTCATACGAAACACTCCCGAAATTCCAGGACGTCATCACCTCGATCGCCGCTTGGAGGCGCTCCCACTCCTCCCTCCGCTCTCTTTCCATCGCCAAGTGCACACGAGACGAGATATCTCGCACCATGCCGCCCCTAGGCTCATACCAAATTGATATAACCACCGTCCAAAATCTGTTTTGTTTTCCCAATCTCTTACACCTCCACCTCACGGCGTCGCTCGGATTTTCTCTGGACGACGCCGCCGTGGACCAGCTCGCGCGCTCATGGCCTCACCTGGAGACACTGAAACTGTGCAGCAGCCGGACGTATTCCCGCGGCGTGATCCCACTCACCACACTGCGGTCCCTATGCTCCCTGGCCCAGCACTGCCCACATCTGTTCCGGGTTGAACTCGCTTTTGACCCATCCCTCATTCCCACACTTCCACCTACCTCGGCCATCCCACACCGAAATTTGCGCTTCCTCCACGCCAGTCACTCGCCCGACCCGGAAACAGGTCCCGTGGCCAAGTTCCTTGTGGCACTGTTTCCGGAACTGGAAGAAATACGGGGGTCCACATACACTTACCAGGCTTGGTTGAAGGTGGAGACGTGCTTTCTCAAGATGAAGGATGCTTCTGGTCGAGAGAAGAGGAAGCGGGACAGAAGAGGAGTCGGTGTTCGGGGCTCAGTGTCGCAGACACTTCCATTCCTTGGCGCTCTCTTTTCCCCATCGCCTGCGCGGTAGAAATCCCCGAACTTCCGGCAATTCGATTTAGGGTGCGCGGCCCATCAATTTCATCAACGCATAAACTCACTAAAACTAATTCAACTCAGATGGCATCTCGCATATATGAACTATTTCTTCCCCAAAACTGTACACCGCCGAACTTTTACGTCGGAATTTTGTATGCGGACGTACAGCGGGAAACTCAGACCTGGACGAACTTCCACAGCTGTTCTTCACTTCCATCCTGCGGCGCGACCTTGACCTAGACGCGTGATGAAATATCAGCGACTCCAAATTTGACACAACAGAGAACAGGTTCACCGCAGCGCCGCGTTCAAAGTCCTTCTTGGGGACTGTCCACACGCTATCTTCGTAGGGAACACTGATCTGAGGTTGCGCTAATGAGTATGCTTGTTGGAGACGTAACGCAAGTACGAGTGACTACCTACCACGACGGTACCTTCGATGCGTCCTGGGGTGATGGTGAACGAATTAGTAGTAGTCTCAGATTCCCCGGCCACAACATAATCCTGTCGAGGCAATTCTTAGCGTAACCTCGCACACCAGCCCACTGGTTCGACGAACTTTGAGACCAACAGAAGTAACTGAACCGAGGCCGACGCTGATGATGCTATATTTGTTCAAGTCACCGGCGTAGTTCAGGATAAACTATAATCAGTGCAAGACATCAGCAAGTAGAAATTTCTTGCAGTGCATCACGATCTACATGTCCCAAAGGGCCGTTGTAAGGTTCACCGCCGGGATTGCGGACCACGACGAGGGGCCGGCCAAGTTCCTGCGCGCCGAGCTGGGCGTTGGAGGCAACCTGAAAGACGTTGTACACGGCCCCTGCTTCGATTCCGATCTCGCGCAAGCGGTCAGCGTTGGACATGCTGAACTTGGCCATGTCGAGCGCGCTGGCCTCAGGGGATACATCAGCCTGAAGGGCCACATATCAGATGAAGGGCTGGGTGTGGTAGGCAGGCGACTTACTGCACCGAAGCTGAGGCTGCATGATACGATGGACATCTGCAAAGCGGGCGCTGCACGGACCAGTGTGGTGGCGGCCATACCGAGGGCCAGGATTTTGGAGGCAGTGAACATATTCGAACAAGAAATGTGGAAGGACTTGTGTGCGCTGTGAGGGCAAGAACTTGAACACAAGGAAGGGGACTGAAAACCTGCCTTTTAAACGCCCACTATTCGGGAGGGAACAACAGCCAACAAAGCGAGTAACGGAGTTGACTTCTAGATTGATCCAGATACTCAAGTTCGATCTAGTTCATTCCGCGGGATGAATGGTAACGGAAGGACAGCGAGCAAGTTAATCTACAGCTCACCAGCCAAATCTACAGCTCACCAGCCGAATCCAACGGAGTATCACACGAATTGCGCGTAAGTGAACATCCAGAGAATAAATCTGCCGATTTATATCTGAATCTATGCTCACGGTATTCTCACAAACACAAGAACGGGACTCACGACGCCAAGGCTCAAACGGGACACTGGGAGCCGACTTGGGGTTGATGCCCGCCCACGGGGCTCAACATGCTAGCTATTTCGCACCCGATTGCATATGAAACCGGTGATGCGAAGCTGGAAGCTGAAGGAAATCGATAGGGACGGGGGACTACTTAGCAGGACGCATGTCGGATTCTATAACTGGTGACGCTCAACCCGAGATGGAACGATGCAATGCGATGGCTATTGCGCTGTCGGCTAATAAAATGCAGGGAAAATTTGTCCTGGGATCTGTTGTATTCTTAGCGTCACCTCCTTTCCAGGATTTTGTTCTTGCGCCGACCTCCTGTGTCGAATAAATTGAGTCAGTTGATGGCGCCAACGAACCGCTCACTGCGTTTACATAAAGCGGGGAAGGAATAAATGATCAAACTAGGGACAGATGTACTTTTGCTCCGTCTAGGGAGACGTCGCCACGTATGTCGCTTCTCGCGCGTTGCATGTTGGTTTGTGAAGAAAGAACTAAACGGACAGAGAATATTGTGAACCCCTCAGATGCGGACGATCAAACGAAATGCCGCAAGGGTGGAAAACCGCACGACAAAACCCCACACTCTTGTTCATTGCACAAACACAGACAGAAAGTGACGCAACGTGGCTTTCGGGGCCGGGTTCACAAGATGGACGGCATCATTTGTTGGCTGGAAATCCCTGGGCCTCGTTGTATCCTAAAATTACTTCGAACTGCTGATCTCTTGTATCTGGTACATGCTAAAGCCTCAGAATAAAAATCCTTGCCGGCATTCCGGCCTCGAATTGAGATGTTCTCACGGCAACCTGCAAGTTGCAATCAACGGTGCGATCCTCCAACTCGCCCGGTAAACTCACCCACAACTCAGCCGCATTCCCATTGGGTATCCGCGACCAACCTATATGTCAAATGGCCTGGACCTCGACTCACAGACTCCATAATTCACACAACCAACCCCAGGTGTAGTCACATAAGGACGCCACCATCCCATGAATCAAAATTAGTGGCCCGCGCCTGTCAAGTCCTAAAATATTTAGGTGGCGAGCACGAGGTTTGCACATGGCCATGACGCACCGTGAATGTTGAAATTTCACGGCGGCGGAGATTGGAGATTCGATTAAGTTGGACCTTCTGCATCCCTTGTAGGTCTTCCAGAGAGAAACCCAGAGGAATGTCTTACTTCAAGTACGTCCTCGGGAGTTCGAGGTCACTCGAAGAGGAGGATATCCCCAACCTCTACCCCCCGAGTCTGGGAAGAACAAAGTTGACAAAGGCAAATTTGGGTGCTTAATTGTGATGCAACGTGGTGACCGATTCCAGGAGGATCTACCTATATGTATGAGGTTTCAGCGGCACTCATCTGATGCTCATGAGCTGTAAGTACCGTCGTGGGGATGGTTCAGATTGCGTATTTATGGACTAAATGTGAATCAACTTCAATCAAGCAGGCCTCATCACCGCAGCATCGGGATTTGCCGTTAGGCAAAAATATTTAGGTCGATTCTGAGTTCAGGTCTCGGGTGAAACAGAAATGGGTAATATGTCGACACGTTCACAATGTAGGTGGAGTTCGCACATCTGTATGGTTGCAGTTGAGAACTGAATTCACCGTTTCTGGCGGAGGTGCAGTGGCCCTGGGCGCCCAGCTTGGTCTGATGAACTCCTTTTGAGTGATGCTGTGGTATGGGAACGGAATACCACGAGGCAGAATAGATATAGATTCCGAGTCATATCTCGGCGAACCATAGATCTTTCATGAAGTATTTAACGTCGATGGCTGGGACGCCCAATATACACTGGAACCCGCTTCACGATGCCCGGAGGACATATCCGATTCTCGCCCACACATACTACGTTCTCATCCGGGCCTGCGCCTCTCGTGCCCCATCGTGCTCAGTCGTACTCTTCGGCTGGTAATATCCGCGCACATAATATCCTCGCCTTCTCCGATACCCCATTTCTCCACTACGACATCTCGCTCTCTCCGTCCTCCACGTCTACCAATTTCATGGCCGTCTCACCAGCAGACTTTCACGAGTCAGCCGTTCACCCGCCGCAACCGAACCTCTCGCTGCTTACACCCTACCTACCATGGACAATCCCCGTCTCTGCATCTAACAAACTGTTCGTCACCGTCGCCGATGTGCTCCACGCGTTGCATCTGTCGCTGCGAACGAATGTCACACCCACAGAGTTCCAGACTCTTGGAACGCCCAAGCTTATGCGTAGGACAGCAGCGGCATACACGCAGCGATATGAACGGCTTAGTGGCCAGTGGGGGTACGAGGAGGAGAAGCGTCACGGCGTAAGACGCGTCGATTTTCTCATGGGCTGCACACTGCTGCAGGGAATTTCTCCCACGGACAGGGACCCTACCCTGTGGCAGTTCCACGTCCGATGAAGACCTAATAGCCGTCCCACTCTTCCTCTGTTTCGTATTGTAGCCGACACTGTATGCCAATATATCCAAGTTTTCGTTGTATCCCTACCAGTTGTTGCACGTTCTGCTAGCATTGATTGCAATAATCAGATGGGCTGGCTGAAACGAGCGCGAGATGATTAATCAATGATTTAGGTTATCAAAACGCGTTCGAGGATTAACGTATACGCGCTTTGTGCTTGGTCGTATCTATCCCTTTTTGGGTCGACGCGACGATCATGTGCCCAGCATAAACCCAGGACGTGGCGCCTATTTAAATTTTAGACGCCGGTGACGGGTGTTAGGCGCCACGTCCTGGGTGTGCATTTCTGTAACAGAAATGACGAGGCATGGGAGGGCATGGCATGCTGATCAATAAAAGGTGTTGCAGCGTCATTTTGGGATTTTTTTTAGCACTTCCACACTTCCGATGGGTTCAGGGCTGACATATGGCGGTCTTGTTAAATGAAGTAGCCAGAACCAAGCCAGAACACCAGCCTGAGTGGGGGGACTCGGGACTATGTATTGATCAGCTTATTTGATCATGCGTCCAAGACGCAAAATGCGCGGGGTCGGCGTAGGCTGACTTATCATTCGGGTGAACTTGAAATCTGAATAAGTAATTTGAATTGGATGCTCGAAATGTGATTCTTCAGGACAACTGCAACGGACACTGTCGGGACCGATTCCATACGTGAGTCTACCCGTTGACTTCCGTACACAAAGTCATATAGAAACTAATAACCAATGTACAAGTTGACTTTGCAGGGAGCAGGGACTCCGAGGACTGGCGATATAATCTTTGAGATGGCGTTACATATCACTTGCTGCATAGAAAGAATACTCATTTGTTGCCGTTGTGAAGGCACACTGTGGCCACGGCTTATGGGTGTTTCTAGAGATATATGATCCGCGGTCGCAAGTACAGGCTGTGGCCACATTTTCTTGATCCAGTCTAGTGTATTCTGAAGCGGCGTCTAGCACTGCGGACACACGATGTGCCCACACTATAGAGAATTCTGTGCCGAGATCTCCATCCCTGTGGCCACCGCTGTGATTTTGATCTAGTTGTTGTATTTTTGACGTCGCGAACACACGCTGTGGCCACACTATTCTTATGCATGGTATTGTATCTTGGACTATATAAGACGTGCTCTAGTTGCACTAACCCATCACAGTGCTTTTTCCTCCCACGTACATCCTCATTCCATCTTTCAGCCCCGCCCATGAATCCACGAGCCGCCCCCATGGCCTTTCAACCCATGCTATTCCAGGGTCGCCACACCAACACACTTGACATGATCCTAGTTTTTAGATGATGATGAAGACCAACAAAAGTCGTCTGCACCGCGGCGCCCAAGAGACCCAGATGTGACGCCGACGAAACAGTCTCCAGATGTGGCAATTAAGAACCGATTCGCCTGAGAGTAAAGTCGGTTTGCACGTTCTGGAAGCCGTGGCCTACCCTTAGCATGAACTGCTTCTCCGCCACATTTGCAGACTTTTTCTCTGGCGCCACAACTTGGTTTCTCGCCAGCTGTGGTTCTGACGAAGTTTCGTTAGTCTTCATTATTTTCTCTGAACTTCCAGGGCCGGTGCGCAAGGAATGGCGCGGGGACGTCGTGGAAGGCAAAGGCAAGACGCGTCAGCTACGAGTGTACTCTGGAATGGCCAGATTCATCACCTTACAGGAGCCCGAATTGACTTCCGCATGTTGCCCCTCCTCTCAGCCTCGTATGCGCAGTATATGTTGAACTCCAACCAATTCGCTAAACACTGCCGGCTTCCTCTACAATGCATCTCGTAGGGTAATGGTGTGCTGAGCTTTCGTATCTAGGTTCAGGAAGGAAATTCAGGAAACAATCCAGAACTTACGCTTCATTTCAACTACTTTCTCTTCATCGGGAGTCACGCCTTGTGAACCCAATTGCGCCTTTTGGCCTCTTATGCTGCCGGGTGAATGTTCCCTTGTTCATGCTGATTACCAGTCTCAGTACGTGGGCGCCTACTTCTTAGCCGATTTGAAGAGCTGTGTGGTATCATCAGTCGCAATTTGTGCTCTCGACTCGGTCGTTTACTTACGTCCTAGGGACTCGATTTGACCTCCGAATGTCGCCCCTTCTCTCCAGGGCTCATACACACAGTACGCTACACCACCAGTTGGAACAGGTACCAGCGCCGTCGCGGTTTCTCCCCGCTGAACTCATTGCCGCATGCTCTTTCAGCTCGCCGGGGAAAACCTATGAAGGTTGTTGCATCCCGGCCGATTGAGTACAACTGGAACCGATACAGATTCGTCTTTTCTGCAGAGCTGGCGTCAGACCTTGAACGGAATGCAGACATGACATAGGCTCGACTCGCCTGAAGAGTCCGCCGACCGGCTGACCGTTCTCTTCGACGACCCGCTCATTGTTTGTACGCTGGCTCAGATACCGGCCTCAAAAATCTGAACTGTGGCGACGATCATCGGCTTGAGCGGGGTCGTTGAGCAGGATAGCCAGTTGGTACGCGGAATCTTCAGGTGAGTCGAGGTTATAATATTTATTGTCTGCTTTCCATTCAAGTCTGAACACCACATCTGCACCAAAAAGGGGAATTAATATCAGTTCCTGTTATGCTCAGCCGACCGGAGTACAACGACCTTCATATGGTTTTATCGGCCAGTTGGAAAAACCTGCGTCAAGCAGTCCAGTAGGGGGGAAAACCGCGACACTATTGATACGTCTGCCAAGTGGTGGCATAGCATACTGTGTGTACGAGCCGTGGTGAGGAGGAAAGACGTTCGGAGCTCAATCCGAGTCGCTAGGACGTTGGTCAACCACCGCCACGAGAGCACGAACTGCGACAGATGATACAACGCAGCTCTTAAAATCGGCTATGAAGTAGGCCCCCACGCACTAATGCCGGTACTGTAATGTCATCACTATGAACAAGGGACTCGGAGCACCCTATATTCACCCGGCAGCATATGTAGGATGGGCCGTGAGGCCAAAATGCGAAGTTGGGTTCGCAGGGCGTGACTACTGATGAACAGCAAGTACTTGAGGTAAAGCGTAAGTGCTGATTTTTCAATCCTTTTCACATAACCAAGTCAAAACCTGGTTGAACTTTTTGAGTCACGGTAGAAGAGAATCGAGTTATCGAACGCACCTTGAAACCACGTCCTGAAGATTCGGCAACGTTCAGGCGCGTATACAATAGCGAGGAAATACGCAGAAGATTCAAAAAAGGCGACGTGCCGTGCTTTGTCCGGACTCGCGGGGGAAACAAAATTTTTGAACAAAGAGGGCAGTTAACACGCACGGACCAGTTCGCATCAATGATACGCGGCCGCCGCTGATGGCTCTGCAGTCGTCTCTTGGTCGGCTCGCAGCGTCTCCCTAGCACCGACAAGTATCAAGGAAGAGGAAGTTCAAATGTAGATTCGGAGGCGCCTGGTTTGGACGTGCGTTATTTGTAGGCACCGTGCCACCTTGATTTTTCTAAAATCCAAAAGAAAATCCGACAAACTCAGGCCGTTTGGAATATTTAGCACTCACGACGATCCAGAGTTGCCTCTCAGCTTGAGCCTGCTTCATCCTCCTGCTTCATCCTGGATCTTGATCGACAAGCCTTGGGTATGGCGTGTTAATTGTATTGACGGTTTGGCAAATCTGACCCCCAAAACAGGATTCTTCCCCCAAATCAAGCAGGTGCGCGCGTCGGCTGCCGTAGACAAAGTAACATCGCACAGCTCCAGACAAGCCACAGCGATACTCGCTGCCCGCCACGCACAATGCAAGCAACACGTGTAACGATGAGGCGAAGCGCCCGAAGAACAGTTTGCCTTTTGGGGATGTCAAAGCAAGTATCGTTCACGCATGGTCAGAACTATAAGTATAAAGCAGAGGCGTCTGGGACTCATATCGCACCTCTCCACAAATTATCTGCGTTCCCCCCGCTCCGCTGTGAAACCTCTGTGCCACCATGCCCAACGGCATCTCGGATATTCCTATCGTCATCGACCGTGCGCGGTACTTGCCACCGGTATGTGATCCATGCCACTGTCTTCCTCTTAATTGTCTCTGATTTATCATAAAAGCGACACCCAGTCGACTCCAACATGGGCATCATCGATGCCACCACGATGATATTATTGCAAAAAATGATGGCGGACTCGTACGAGGCCGGACGTGTCGTGTGGAAGGAAAATAGGGCGCGATGTGCGCTCTCAGGCGAGGTGGAATCTGACGAGGTACGTTGTGGTTCATTCGCGCTGCTGCACTTGCTCACTTATGCAATCAGTTACCGTGCGGTCCCAACACGGCGCAGCAGGTTCGTGCACCCAAATATATTCCGATTCTTGAGGCTCATCCGACGTATCCACACAGAAAGTTCAAAGGTGGCTCGTCGACGCTGGTCTCCTGGAGGCTGAGGAGGATTCCGACTCGTCGGATGAGGAATCGGATGAGAATGTCGTGCGTCCCATGCCACCTACTTTCCCGAATTCCGTTAAATGTTCTTCTGTAGCCTCCCGCATTTCCCTTCCCACCACAAACTCCCGCTCGTCGGCCGTGGCACCGTCGACTGGAGATTGTGATTCCCAGTCGAGGGAGCCCCAAATCTCCGTCGCAATCCACACTTGACTCCCCGCGCTCACCACTATCCCCGTTATCCCCACTCAAGCTCTGGTCGCAGGTGCAGCGGAGCACGTCGTCGCTGCCCCTGCCAACGCTGCGATTGAAATCAAAACACATCAAACCTATTTCCACTCCTCCTCCGACCTCAATCGCCACCCCACGGTACGAGCCAATGGTGTACAAATGGCCCCAGTGCATCTACCCGCTCCCGCCTTCCTCTCACTCTCTTTCTCTACCAGTCTCCCCCACCACCTCGCCGATCTCGGCTCGCGACCACTTCCGCGAGGCCCCCGACCTGCGGTGGTACCACCCACTCGTCGTCCTCGGCCTGTGGTACTTCCTCCTTGTGACTTTCTGCAGTTACATTGTTTTGAGGGTTGTTATTAAGCCACTGACGCTCCTTATCGTTTTGTATTATCTGATTCTGCTCGGCGGACTTGTATTATCGTTCTTTTGAAGCTAGTTTAAAAGTGTACGCACTAAAATGTCTTTTGTGATCACGAAGTTGACTCGTTTTGCTTGTGCTCATGATACCGAGACGATGGAACACATGAACGAGCAAACAGCTGGTCAGCGGAGCAAATACTGAAGCAACGCGCTGGAAGTCGGCAAAAGAAAGCAGAACGTGTTGGAATCAGAGAGGTAACGAAATTCCCGACTCCCTCCGAGTGGCCGATTATATCCGCAGCACAGCCCCCGACAACCTCTCTTTCCCACACGATGGCAGAAATTCTTATTCACCCCACAAATCCTCTGTGGCGGCTCACGGTTCTGGCTGTCCAAATCACTCGTCTCTGGCCCTACGCCATTTACCAGGAAGCTGGACGGCCGATGAGCGTGACGCACATCCTGAATGGACGCACGATCTCGTGTATCTGTGAGCTGTTTGGATTTTTCGCTTTTACTCTCCTGATCCTTTTAGGTGCGGATCTCGAGGCGATGACTCTCGATGATCACTGCGACGTGTCCCAGGTACACATCATCTTTTGGATGGATCGCGCGCTGTTTAATACGTGTGATAAATCGAAAGCCGCTTCGTACCTCACTTGTTGAAACTACGCTGGATTCTGACCCACCGCTCTTCGATATGATTTCCTATTCTCAAAAAACTGGGACCTGGAAATCTGACGCAGATTTTTTGCTGCATCCAGCCCTTGCTCACCTACTCAATCCCACCCAGCGTAAGCCGGGACCAACCAGAACCGAATCTAACGAACATTGTGGCTGAAAACAGAGCCGACACATTCCTAAAATGGGCGAGAATTCCGATCAAGCCCGACACATTCCCACGCCAAGGTTAGTGGTTCAGGTTAGGGTTGGTACTGTATTCCTGCCGCGCAGCGGCTGGGTAGGGTTCGGGTTGGTTAGAGGTTCGGGTTAGCCGTTAGGGTTGGTTAGAGTCAGGGTAAGAGGTATATTAATGCTGTTGAAGAAAACTTTGAGTGGGATGGCAAGATTGATGGCCGAGTGATGGCTGATCAAACGCGACACATTCGAATACTTCGTATTCTTAATGAGATGTCGGGCTTGTGTTTACTGTTCATCACTTTTGATTCACCCGAAATTGAGCCAAGCCCAAGCCAAGGACAGGCCAAACAACCGTTTTTGTCGTTTCATTCCCTTCAACAGCTTCAATTTTTCTTGGCTTCCTGTTTTGGGAAGTGAAAGCTGTTAAATTGAACAGCAGTTGTAGTTCGCAAGACGTCACAGTGGTGGTTGGAATTCTAGAAGCTGTTAAGCACATGTGAATCAGCTTTCCTTTTTGTTACTGTGCAAAACTGCGCCGCAGGCGGTAGCCCCCTTGGAAGTTGCTTACCGGAGCGTAGCGGAGGCATTTCTTGTTTATGTGTCGTGTTTCTTCCAAAAAAGGCATATGTCGCGTCAAAATGTGTCGGGTTTGCTAATGTTCGTTAGGTTCGGGTCTGGTATATCCTCAGCGTAAGCTCCTACTATTTGCAATCCGGACGCTGACTTTCGCAGTCGCGCTTGTTGCAAAGCATCTGCGGTAGATCGGACAATACTACGCCGCCATGAAGAGTGCCGGTTTCTTTGCGCAAACCGCAGACCGTCCTCGTTGAGCCTGATGTGCGTGTGTGTCTGTTCACCACAATTGAAACAGCTTTTAAATCCATCTTTTCCTCGACGGACGCGCAACGCCCGCGGTACCCTACCAGCTTTTTCGGCGCCGGATTCAGCGGGTTTGACCGCCTGGACGGGAGCGGCGTCTCACTCGAGGACTATCAGCTGCAGGTGGAGCTGCGCAGTAGCCATCAAATCACCTACTTTGTTGCACTAGGCCGCATCTTCCAGGTGCATCCATCCCTCTCGTTTAAGTGTACTCCGACGCCGCATTTTGAATGACACTTCCCAACAGATTCCCGCAGGCCATCTCGTAGCCTACGATCCGTGCTACTCCCTCGTTGACGTCGTACTCCGAGTCCTTGCCTCGCTCGACGTGCGCGCCCTGCGTAAAGGCGACCCCGGTCTGCGAAAACTTTCACTCATTCCTAGTATATTCCACGTCACTTACCGCCTCACCTGTGTAGTACCTCAAACATCTGCGCAAGTTCACCAACCCCACACTGTTCTGTGGGCCGGCAGCAGAACAATTTGTTTTCACCGACGCGCTCGAGCGCGCGGACCCGATCGAGATTCTCGTCATTCTCAACATCGACGCCTGGTTCATCCGCGTCCACGAGCATTCCAGTGATTCCTGCATGCGTGCATTTGGTGCCCTGATACTTCCCATTTTGCTGATACCAATACTGATAAAAGTTGTAATTCTGCCAGCGGCGAACTTCCGCTGCGTGCGTGTGCCGGACTACGTTACAGCCTCCAACGGCGAGTCACCGTGCGGGGTGGAGAACTGTCTGCAGTGGATCCCGAGTGAAAAGGTGGACGCTTTCAATCGGGCGCGGGGGCCTGCGAGGGAGCCGAGCGTGCGGCGAGTGGGTTTCTCGTCCAACACGTCTAATGAATAACTCTCGTCGATAACTGCTAACTGAGGCCGATGATAGACGCTCATGCCCGATGGCACCCTCGAGACGTACGACTAACGAATCTTCCCGCGGCTGTCGACTGACTCGAGAATTCGAACAAAACCAGGCTCCGGGCGTAGCTTTTTTCTTCTTGTTTTCACCCCGGGTATTTTAGCAATATACAACTCATATCCATCGCTTGCTTGAGAACAAATCACAACGCTGCAACCACTCAAACTTTATCATCTTCCAACTCATCGGGGGATGAAAAAATGCCCACTTCAAGAGTTCACACAGTACACTGCGTGGAAAGCGAGAGGAGCACGCACGAGAAAGCACTTGCGAACACAACGCAAAAGAAGGTTGGACAAGGACGAGGATCCATTTGTCACTGGATTTTTCCTTCTCATACATTTTGGTTTGTACACTACTAACTACTCTCTAGCGGTACATACAGTGTTTCCGAATTTACTACATTTTTCAGCGTTTTTATCTGTGGGTTTCATATTTTTCTTCGAGCATGAGTCCGCTACTTCAGTACCCCTTGCTTCATTCCTGGTTCTCCCTCCACCGCGCAAGAAACCCGCGGCGCGTGGGCAGCGTCGGCCGGCCGTTGAAGGCGACGGTGCGGATGGGGGTCGGCTTGCTGGAACTGGACGGAGTGACCTTCGCGCTTCTGGGGCCAGCGGGCGCGTTGGGCCTGGTTTGCACAGACACGAACGAAGGGAAGGCGTCTCTGGGACCCGCCGGCGCGTTGGGTCGATTGGGGGAAACGCTGGCTTGTGCGACGGCCTTTCTAGGGTCCGCCATGGGGTTCTTGAGCCTCCCGAGGTATGCGCGCGGGGGAAGGGCGGGGAGCGCGGCGGGCGTGTGCACGGAAGGGTACGCGGAGAATGCAGCCATGGGCACCTCGCCGTCGATGAGCTCGGGGATGCTGACAAGGCGCACAGCGGGCTCGGCGGGGAGCGTTGCCGGTGTGGGGGGTGGGCTCGAGTCTGATGCGCTGCTAACGGTTGGGGCAGACGAGCCAGACGATGGGAGGGTGGAGGAGGGGAACGATGCGGAGGAGGTGGAGAGGTTGGGCGAGGCGGGGACGGGAGGGAAGGGGAACTTAGACAGCGCGTCGGAGGAGGATGAGGAGGATGAGCCGATAACGAAAGGGGAGAAGTGGAATTGGAGCGGCTGCGGGACTTGCACGGGGAACGCAGGCCTGGGGGTGTCAAACTCGACCGCAACAGACTGGGTTGACACGATCCGCTCGAGCGACGAGGCGCGGGCCACAGGGAAGCGCGGCATGGGCGTGCACAGCACCGGCGAAGGCAACTCTCCAGGCGCCATATCTTCTGGTGAGAAGAAGTCTATAGCGTTCACCGCCACACGGAACTCAGGGAGGGTCGGGCGACGGAGCGGATTCTCGTCGAAACAACGCGCGAGCAGTGTGCTTGCTGGGCGGGTTATCCTCAGCGCGCGGAAAAGATAGTCGCTGTTGGGCTTCCGGAACGCCGCATACCCAGGGTCGGTGATGTCTGCGCTCGTCCACGGGTGACGCCCCGAGATGAGGTTGGTGAAGATAACGCTGAGCGCCCACATGTCGCTGTGCCGCGCTGAATAACATCCGGTCGAGAATGCGCGGTCTATAGACTCTGAAGATCAAGGTTAGCGTCGAACAGGGAGGGCGAGTGAGGAGAGACGTACCGGGACTCATATAGATCCTACTCCCGCATCCAAATTGTCTTGACACCGCAACCTGGGTGGCGAGTCCGAAGTCGGCCAGCCGAATATCCGTGCCCTCGCGGTTGCAGAGAAGATTTTCAGGTTTCAGGTCCCGGTGGTATACCGAGTTGCGGTGGCAATATTCGACAGCGTCCAAGATCTCGTTGAACACCCGCTTGATGAGCGCAGGGTTGCGGCGGTAGGTTTTCCGCTCAACCATGGAGTTGAAGAAGTCGCCGCCTTCGGAAAAGTCGAGCACCACGAAGACGAACTCGTCGGTGACAAACTGGCGGTGGAGGGTGATGACTCGGGGGTGGTCGCTGAGCGTCCGGTGGACCATCAGCTCGTTCTCTAGCATTAAAGCACCGCGGGAGTCCGGCTCGTATCGGGGCATGCACTTGACAGCATAGAAAACTGGCGCATCGAGCGGGGAACCGGTGTCGAGGGCTTTGTAGACCTTGCCATAAGCGCCAGCGCCGAGAAGATATAATAGCTCAAGAGATCCCTCGTCAAGGAATTCTCCGGTCAAATCTGGAAGAATGTGGGAGGCGGAGGGGGACATGGAGGATGAGGAGGGCGGAGGTGAGTCTAAAGCAAGTGTTTTTGGGTAGAATCAAGCAAGAACGATGTGGTAAATGGGCTAGAGCTCAACTGCAGCAGTGCGAAGATGAGGGGAAAAGGCAAGAAACAGTGAGGGTTAGGAGCGTTCAGAGTTCCAGATTTGCCAGACACTTGCTTCCGCTGCACATCCGCGCATGTGAGACCTGTCAGGGACTTACGATCAGAGACCCAGGGATCTTGTGGCGCGTTAGTTTCTGTCTGTTGGATTGAGGCTGCACAACTCAAGAAGAGACCCAGAGCAAGAAACGGCGAGAAAAGCAAGAGAAAAGAGGCTGAGAGCTTGTGGCGTCCGTATTTCGATGTGAGGCTTAGATTTCTGGCTTTTGATTTGAGACTCTGGAAACTTCTCCCCTTCCATCTTCGCCAGGGTGGCAAGGTACTGCTGGGGAGAATACGGGTTGCTGCTCATTGTCGTGGTGGGTGGAAAAGAGGAAAACGTTGTTTGCGCCTGTAGGTCTACATTACTGTTGCTATCAAACGCGGACACGTGGTTTGAACTTTTCAATGCACTTGTTGCGCGTTTGGCAGGTTTCGCGTGGAGCGGCGGTTTGTCGGCCTGGCCGCTGTCTCATTGTTCTCAAGTGCGGCATTTTTTTCACTACCTCCACCGGTGTTGCAGTGTATGTTTCAATTCGGATCCAGTCGACTTCGAGCGAAGACTCCGCATTTGATCCTCAGTACTTACCCACCAGAGAAGCGACGTGCGGCCAGGATTGCAGAAAATTGGAACTAAGAACCACTTCGGAGTATACAAGTCCTGCTGGTGCTCGGTGCAAGTCTGCATTGAATGTTCTCGATTCATGGTACTGCTGATCAGATGACCCCGTTCGATGGGGGAGCAGGTTATATGCTCGATGAAATGCCTTTTGTATTTTGATCTTGGACCTCCAGGACTCGTTTTGAAGAGGTGTGATGGGATGGTGCATTCATAGAAAGAGGGATCTGAATATACAAAACATAGCCGGATAGATACGTCAAACGGTTGGATTTCAAGCCAATTTGATTTTGAGCGAGGGAAATAAACAAAGGGATTTTGAACTCAACGCCAAGCTATGCGGGTATCTTACCATCGTCTCGAACCAACTCACCAATCACCTAAGATCGAATCGACGTCAGTTACCTGAGATGTTCTATCCGCGCTCGCGACTTTCAATGTCAGGTCACAAAAAATCAAAGTGATCTCTTCGAGGTTCAACATGGAAGCTAGAGCCAGGTGCCGGAATCAGATGTGACTTGGGAAGGTACCACTTCGGAATATGTGAGTCCTGCTGGTGCTCGGTGCACCTTTGCATTCAATGGCGCCAATTCATTTCACTGGTTAGCAGATGATCCCGTTCGACCCGGGGGCAGGACGTGAGACGAAGGAACTATGAATTCCTTTTCTTGTGGCTTTGTTTGAGATGTACCCGGAAATGCGGAGAGCGGACTGCACCGCGAGAGTTTATCCGAAAGTAGATAATTTATCTGTCTCGCATTTGTACCGAGGAATGAACTTTCAGGGGGGATTCGTAGGTCTACATTCATTCCGACCCTAGTAGTCATATATTACACCGCCCTAGACTTGTGCTTTTTCTGGGCGAGGAGGTTTCAGTCTGTCAGTACCAACATATAAATAAGCTCGTGTTCTGCAACAAATACTCCGTCTCTCTATCTGCGTACAGCCGCATTTCATCTTCGATCCGCCGGCTGGCGCTATTGACACACGCTGTGGCCACAACATAATAAACCCGCGGCCGCTATCTCCATGCTTCCCTATGGCCACACGAATTTGATACAAGTATTGTATTTTTGCTGCCGGGCACACACGCTGTGGCCACACTGTTTTGATGCCCGTTTTGTATTCCGTACTATATAAGACGTGTCGTTGGTTGTACTAATCCATCACAGTGCCTCTCCCTCCCGCCTCCCTCCCTCAAGCCTACTCTACTCACCCATCACCCGTCCCAATCCCACTCCCACTCTTCTCAGTCTCACAATGTAGGCTCTTAACACCCGTTTGCCGATGCAATAGCACGCGGGATGCTCACTGAATAGATGACGGTTGGGGCCCTGAAGGAGGCTATTGGCGCAAGTGGTACGATTGGTACGGAAACTTATTGACTTACGGGGTGAGCGTAGTCGAGCTTACAGATCACACAGAGATGATGGGGGTAAAAGATCAAGTTGTTATTATCATAGTCTTACAATGTAGCTACTTATATACTACGCAGTGGAGTCATATTTCGTCATAGTAAAGTCCGGGCGGTCTGGCGTGGTGTGCGCAGCCCGCAGTTGACTCTGGCGGCTTGCCCGAGTCATGGCCGAGTCATGCCCGGGGTATGCCCGAGGTCATGCTCCAATACTCCCCCTCAAGCCGGCAGGAGTCCCATCTCTGCACGGAACTGCTCGTGTTTCACGCGAGGTAAACCCTTGGTGAAAATGTCTGCAACCATCTCATTGGTTGGACAATATTCGACGTTGATAAGACCGAGTTCGATGCATTCTCGAATGAAGTGGTTTTCGATCCTGAAATGTTTAGATCTGGCATGGTGTTGAGGATCGTGTGCAATAGAAATTGCTGACTGGTTGTCCGAGTAGATCATCGTCGAATCTTCAATAGGGAAGTCGAATGGTAGTGCTTCGAATAAATAACGAAGCCAGATTGCATGTCGTGTTGCAGCGGTAAGAGCTGAATATTCAGCTTCAGCAGTGCTCAGCGCAATGGTTGGTTGTTTCTTGGAGTGCCAGGCAATCGGGCCTCCCGCTAGGAGGTAAACATAGCCAGAGACTGATTTGCTGTCATCTGGGTTGGATGCGAAATCGGCGTCGCTGTACGCGCCGTAGTGGTTGAAAAGAGAGGTTGACTCGGACCGAAAGTCCGGACCTCCGAATGTGATCCGCCGGTCACGCGTTCCTTTCAGGTAACGAAAGATCCTCTTCATCGCCGTCCAATGCGTTGGGCTGGGGTTTCCTGTGTACGCTCCAACTCTGGCGACTGCGTAGGCAATATCTGGCCGACTTATAGTCGCGGGCCAGATCAGTGAGCCTATGTATTCAGCAAAACTATGGCCTCTCTCATCGGATGTCGTTCCTTGGGTCTCGCTCTTCTGCAAGACAACGTTAGGGTCCATGGGTGTCTTCACTGGTGACATCTGGTCATATTCGAAATGCTTCAAGACGCCGTCGATGTAGTGCTCCTGCGAGATCTGGATGGTCTTTGCAACGCGGTCGCGATATATCTCAATACCGATAATCTTCTTGGGCTCGCCAAGGTCGTTAATTTCGACTTCATTCTTTAAGGCGGCCTCGGTGGCTGATAGCATGGTGATGTCGTTGCTAAATAGGAGTAAGTCGTCCACATAAACCGTGATAATGACGAACTTGTCCTTAATTTGGCGTAGATACACGCCGTGATCGACCTCGAGTCGATTGAAGCCGTGCTTCATGAGTATGGAATGCAGTTTGCGATTCCACTCTCTTCCTGACTGTTTAAGTCCATACAGGGTTTTCTTGAGACGGCATTTCCGTCCTGATCCGTCGTCAAAACCGGGAGGCTGTTCCATGAACACCTCTTCTGTCAAGTCTCCGTTCAGGTACGCTCCTTTGACATCAAGCTGTTTCATCTCAAGATCTTTGACAGCAGCGACTGCTAGGAGGGCTCGGAGCGATTCAAGGCGTACAACTGGGGAGAATGTGTCGAAGTAGTCGATTCCGGGAACTTGTGAGTAGCCCTTCGCTACGAGTCTCGCTTTATAACGGACTATTTCCCCTTGCTGGCCTGTCTTTAGGTCGAATACCCAACGGCATCCAACGGGTTTGCGTTCCACGGGGCAATCCTCTAGCTCCCATGTACCCATTGTTGCCAGGTTCTCCAGTTCGGCGTTAATGGCCTGCTCCCAATGCGGCCATTCGGGCGATGCTTTCGCCTCTGCGATGTTGCGGGGAATGCTCGGTTTCCCCGGGTCTATTTCCCCAACTGCTGCCTTGTAGGCGAAGTGCGCGATGGGATGTTCATCATCGCTGACATCTTCTGCGTCAGATACGTCCGGTTCGGGTTCCTTGCCCCGAGGTGCTCGGCCTGCCTTTGGCCTTCGTGCATCGGGATTTCCGAGTTTGAGGTAGTTGTGGTCCGTTACGGTACGTGTTAGTCTTCGAAGTGGAATTGGATTGAGCTGATTGGGTTTAGGACTATGTTCTGTGTTCGTTCGAGGCGTCGATGGTGCTGATGTCGATGGTTTCGGCTTGGGCGTGCTTGCCAATTTCGGCGGCAATGCGGGTGCTGGTGTGGACGGTGGTACTGGGACTGTAACTGGTAAGTTCTGCGTCGTTTCGTGTGGTGCTGCTGGCTGATGTGCTCTCGTCGCTGATGTGCCAGTCGAAGTCCCGTTATTCTCCCCCTCGGATGGCACATTTGATTCAAGATCGTTAAATTCAACGGCGGGGTCAGTGAATTTGAAGTTGCGGGAAATCTTAACGCGATGTGTCCTTGTATCGTAGTACCAAATTGCTTTGGGTCCGTCTAAATAGCCGCAAAATATATGTTTAATTGCCCGTTTATCCAGCTTGGATAATGTTTCAACGTCCTCGCGAAAAATCCATATGGGTGCTCCGAATTCCTGAAAATGTGAGACATTTGGTTTCTCCTTCGTAAAGACCTCATGTGGTGTCTTACCGTCTGGTGGGGATTTCGTTGGTGATCGGTTGCGAATATATGCGGCGTGTGTAACGGCAAATTCCCACAGGCTGTCAGGCAATTTTCTCTCCGTCAACATCGCTCGCGCCAACTCAACGAGTGTGCGGTTCAACCGCTCGGAAACTCCGTTCTGCGACTGGGAATAGGGAGCCGTTTGGTGAATTTCGATACCTTTGGCTGCAAGTGCTGCTTTCAACTTCTCGTTTAGGTATTCTCTTCCCTCGTCAACACGGATCCACTTGGGTTTATACCCATACTGCCGTTCCAACCACTCGATGTGCTCCATGACCTTCGTTTTGGCCTGGTCTTTCGTCCGCAAAAACAAAATTGTCATTCGGCGACTAGCATCATCAGTAAAGGAAATATAGTAATAGTTCCCCTCGGTTGACCGTGTACGTGCAGGACCCCATAGGTCACTGTGGATCTCTTCGCCGGGATTCTCGGATCGGCGATTGGCCTTGTGCGGAAATGGCTGCCGGTGCATCTTAGCTTGGATGCATGATTCACAGTCCTCGGCTTCGGGTCTGCTATCAACATCAACGGTAAGTCCTTCAACTGATTGATTTTTGACAAGGAGTTCTAATGTTGAATTAGATACATGGCCATATCTACGATGCCATGCTGCCCAGCTGTTTGGGTCAACTTCCTCGGCAATTCCGGCGTTGGCTCGGTTCCTAAGTTTTGCTGCGCTGACATTTTCCAGCCAGAAAAGTCGGAATTTCTTCTTGCCTTGCAAGACAAGCCTTCCGTCTCTGTTTTCAATCTTAGCTTTGCCATGTTTGAATGTGGTTGTTCCCCCGGCATCATCGATCCGTGGGACGGACAGTAAATTATTCACAGCTGTTGGTGCATATAAGGTGTTGTGCAATACAACTCTCTCCTTTTGACCATTTACAGTGCTCTCGAGGGTCACGGTTCCACGACCGTAAGCCTTAACAGCATTATCACCCAATCCATTGATTGTTTCGCCGGTAATTGGTGTGTAATCCGTGAATAACTCCCGATTGTTCGCAATGTGAACAGTACAACCAGAATCGGCAAGCCACGTGTCTCTCGCTAGACGCGAATCGAAGTGGGGGTTGCTGGAATGGGTCGCCATGAAAGCTGACTGCGGGGTCGAAGCTTCGGGTGTTTGATCGGTACCTAGGTTAGCTGAATTTCCCCGCTTCTTACCTTTCCATTTACCTTTACCCTTTCCACCGTTGTTTCTCGGGCCTTGGCCTTCTTTGGCTCCACCCTTGCTCCAGCAATCCTTGGCCATGTGGCCTGCCTTTCCGCAATTAAAACAACCATCATTGACATCGTTTGAGGATTTGCTGTGCTGGTGAGTGTTCTGACTCGATCCGAACATTGCTGATGATCCTGTTCCCGTTTCACCGGCTTTCTCCTTCCTACGTCTATACTCCTCAAGAATGAGGGCTACAAGTTCATGTGAACTTATAGTGACAGGGCTCGCAGGCCCAGCAGGTGAAGATGTACTGGTCGGCGGTGGGTTACTTATTAGCTTACCATTATTCGCCGCCAGGTATGCACTCGTGAATTGATCCCAGGATTCTGGGAGAGACGTGATCAACGCGATGAGGAATTCCTGGTCCGATACCAGGCTACTCATTGTGTTCAGTTGCTCCTGGATAGAGCGTAGCTCCGTAATGTGAGCTGCAATGTCGCTGCCTTCGTCGGCAATCGTACGGTATAATCTCCGTCGATACGACATTATCCCCAGCTGACCTCCCGCTTCTTTCACAGTGCACAGCTGTACCCACATTTGGGCCGCCGTTGTTGCTCCCGCAATATGAACCATCTGGGTATTTCCCAAGGCGAGCTCGATTTTGCTCCGTGCCTTTCCATCCGCTTTCTTCCATGTCTTGATTGCTATCCGTTCGCTTGCAGTTGGCGCCGCCGGGTCTGCGACCGTCGGGTACACCTCGGTGCCATCAATGTAACCCTCAAGTTCATTGTCGCGGAGTATCGCATTTATGCGACGCTTCCATGGCATCCAGTTCTCCTCATTCAGGAGCTCAATGCGAGTAGATGTATGTTCAGACATGGTTGGGATTGGATCTGTTTAAGTACAATGTACTGAATTGTCGGGGTTGAGTGAAATGAAACTTTAGAGTGTCGCTAGTTCTTCTGTGTGATTACAAGCTAGGGCCGGGGCCCATAACCTATTGGCGCAAGTGGTACGATTGGTACGGAAACTTATTGACTTACGGGGTGAGCGTAGTCGAGCTTACAGATCACACAGAGATGATGGGGGTAAAAGATCAAGTTGTTATTATCATAGTCTTACAATGTAGCTACTTATATACTACGCAGTGGAGTCATATTTCGTCATAGTAAAGTCCGGGCGGTCTGGCGTGGTGTGCGCAGCCCGCAGTTGACTCTGGCGGCTTGCCCGAGTCATGGCCGAGTCATGCCCGGGGTATGCCCGAGGTCATGCTCCAATAGAGGCGCTACGACTGAGGAGAGAACACCAGACCCTGGGTATTGCGGTCTTGAGCGTTGGAAGTCCAATTTCCAGTGGCCGTCTCTTTGTTTTCCGCATTTGTTCTCGTTCCCACCAGCTACACTGCCCACCACTTGACTCTTCCCCGGAACATCGAGCCCAACTTTGTGATGGAGACACAGTTCCTCATGAGCGGCAACAAGCGTCCTCGGGGCTTTGGGATGGTCCGCTGGTGCTGATTGACAACGACTGTGCTCGGCCGCCACTGCTATCTATCCACGACTGGAATCGGGAGCATCATGACTCTCTTTTCCTCGCGCCACTGCTGTACTCTATATACTTGCTGTACACACAGTATCCTCGCCAAAAATTTCGGCCCTGCCAAACACGCCCTCGTGACCTGTCAAAAGACGCGTCTCAACCATTCCGCGTGTCGTCCACCTGGCTCCCCGAACGCGTCTGCAACCCTCCCAACGCGATGACACGCTCTCTACCTTCCCAGTTCTTTCATTTGATATGTTGTCCCTGCCATTCCGCGATGCAGTGCGCACAGCGCCTAATTGCTAGCCGACGCGCCCCATCAAAAACACGGCAGCCTTATGTGACGCTTTGTGGGCGCGGCCGCCTCGACGTCGGCGGCGTCGTGCACGAGCTCTTGATTTTTTCTCGGACTCAGACGTCACGCGGGTGGACGACAACAAAGAGTTCCTCGGCTCCAGATAAACTCGGATTTTATGGCGCACTCAGGCAGGCGCAATGGGCTTCGTCAAAGTCGGCCAGTGACCTCGCTACATTGGCCGAGACAAGAGCTTTTTCGGTGTGGCCAAAGCTGCAGTGGGAGGAATACAAGTGTATATTGAGCTGGGACCAGCCCCTAATCGATACAAGGGAGTGCAAAGGAGTTACAGATGGATGATGTCTATGGGGTCCTCGATCAAGGCGCTCTAGCCTCTAGATGGCGTCGTAGAAGTCTGGGAGGAACGTCAGCGCCTCTTCCGGGTCCATTGGGAGATCACCAGGAAAACTCACCTTGTGGGGTCCCTACGATAGTCCTCCCCCTCCCAGTGGCAGATGGGTAGCAGCAGCGGGCGAGTACCCGGCCGTTGACGACCAATAGCAGCTGCATCATCCGAGAGCATCCAGGACGTTTATCGCGACGCATGTTGAACTGCGTCTCAGTCACAAATATGGGCTCGATGTCCCGGCGAAGTAGAGAGTGGTGAACGCTATATTCGGTGTTAGCAACGACGAATGGAAGGAGAGAGGAGGGGACACACGGAATGGGGTTCCCAACACCGAATACCGTCATCCCTAGATCCTGGAACTCTCTTCTGAGGCGCAGGGCCTCCTTGATGGCCCCGACGGCCATCTCTTCGGTCAGCATCCCGTGTGCCGCTGCGTTGGTGAAATGGGCGTTGACAGCATCCATTGCAAGATAGATAGATAAGAATGGGAGTGGGAGGGGGAAGGTGGGCGGTGAGTAACTGGGTTGGGGGATGGGGGCGGGAAGGCGGGGCAATGGGGATAAACATACCATAATAAACGTGATTTTGATCTTCCTGATGCGCCATCAGGCGGGATTGATCGACAAGCAAAGTCGAGCACCAGATGCTGTGTGCGGGGCATCGCCAGCGCGAGGCGCATCAGAGCACAGCAATCTGGTGCAGAACGAGCAGGAAACCAGTAGAGTTGAGCGAAGGGAAGAGGGGATGAAAGCAGGGAGAGCAAATGTACGAAAATGAATAAAAAGAGAGGAAATGTTCGAAGGGACCTGGACGAGCTCGAGATTTTCTCAAGGCTTGAAAAATCTCGGTCCGGCCCGAAAAACGGTAAGGACGCGGCAGTGTGGGTGCCAACGCCAATGGTAGTGAGGTCGAAAAGAGAACAAGGTGCGGGGAAGGATCGAGTTGAGATAGTGGCAATCAGGGAAGGAGAAAGAGGGCGAAAAGGATGGATACGGGAAGAAAATGCAAGGAGAATGAGCGAGCGGAGGCAGACGTTCATTTTCCCACCCGCCACCACCAAGCACAAAGAGTGAAGGAAGGGAACGAATGATATAGAAAACAACGATAGGAGTGGATAGGATGGGATTTGAGGAATGTGGAGGGAAAATAGTGTTGATGTGGCGATAGCCAGAAAACATCACAACGATCGCGAAAAGCAGAGAAAATGGAACGAATGAGTGTGGAAGGAGGATGAGAAAGGTGGAAGAAATGGAGGAAAGCGGGGAGGGCAGAACATGGAGGGGTACAAGGAAGGGGTGCGGCAGCAGTCACAGAGATGTGAGTCATGATGGACTTGTGATGGACCCACAATCTCCAGATTCCCACGCACGGGCCTTTGCCGTGGCCCCACTCCCATCATCCATCCTGATTTGGCATGGCAACGAAGACTTTCGCGCCTTTGAGTATCGGCCCAGGACAACCTTTCTTCTTTCTAACGACTTGTCGACAATCTGTACTCGCTCGTGCTCCAGCATCAATAACTTACTTCGGGCGAAAACGACCATCGCCGGATTGCTGCGTTCCGGTGATAAGGTGTGCACAAAGCACACATGAAAATGCCATTTTTCATTCATTTCATTGACTTGTCAATATTACATGTGAGGCTTAGTTATAGGATGTACATTCTCCTCGGAATGGTACATTAGACCATTGAAGGCCGAAAGTCAGTGGGACAACACGCCATAGTGACTGAGGCCGGCTCGATATTGAGCTGGGCTCAGTCTACTATGCATACCATTGGGCGCCGGAAGCCAGTTGACAGCTGGCTCCTTGTGTGCTGGAGGTTTAACAAGAGGAATTTCATTGAATGTTTGAATTAGCTGCTAGCCCGGCTCGATCCGTTATTGATTCATTGGACCAGATTGAATGAGAGATTAGATTACGGACTCAGGCCGCCCAGCTGAGTCTGTTGAACCGACGAAATGTGATTATTCATGATGATGTTATAGTCATGACTTGCCAGGCGGCTAGCTTCCGAGCCCGGCTGATGCGGTTGAAACACAGCCCGCCTGGCAATTGAACTGATTATTGAAGTGGATATGGTGAATGTAGCCCAGCCGGGCTCATCCTACTATTACCCCAACTTGATTTACAACTAGTACAGGCCATAGTTTGCCTTCCGCAACTAGGTTTGTGCAGGCGGCCTGACCCCTGGCCGGGCTCAAGGGTCATTCCTGAGCCGGCCTGACATGGCAATCATACCATATTGATAAAAGGATGCCACGGCCAGGCGGCCAGGCCCTGTCACCATGCCAAATATACCCACAAAAGTGAATAACAGTCCTGCTATTGGTTGCAGGCGGCCTGCCAAGCCAGGCGGCCTCGGAGAATTCAAAGTTCCGGTTTCATATTATCTCCATTTATTATTCTGTACTTGTATAAAAGCAGTAGTGTAGCTCATGCACTAGAGGCAGATCCCCCCGCTCCCCAGCGGTTGGGTTTGTTCTCGGAGTAGACTTTCCCCCCCCCTTAGCGGGTTACGAAGTAGACTGGAATTGATATTGATTTGACTTGATATTTTGATTTTGGGTTGCCCGTAATAAGAACTTAAGCCTCTCGTCGAGTACCCCTCCGAGTCGCCATCTTGAAGTGAATCCCAGAATCCGACTTCGTTGAGTACCCCTCCGAGTCCCACTAAGCCCTACAATCAGTCCCCTGTTGAGTACCCCTCCAGGCTAGACCTTGTTTAAGTGCCGTGTCCTTCGTTGAGTACCCCTCCGAAGAAGAAAGCTAGTCCCAATCTCCAGTTGAATTGATTAACTTAGTGCCTATCCGGCCTGAGTATTGAAGTCCCAAAAAGTGCATTTCCGTTGAAAGTGGTCATCCCGCCTCAGCTATTGCCTGTGAAACAGAACCCTTGATTTGAAGTACTCCATTATCTTGAAGGGCGATACGCCTGCCCTACCTCCCCGAACACAAACACGAGACATTTGGTATTGAGTTGTTGAGATTTGATTAGTGTTTTTGAGTTGTTTAGTGTTGGTTGAGTTCGCTCGCTTTCACTCGCTCTTTAGCATAGTTTTCGATTTCACGGCTGCACCCGAGTGCACCGTTTCATCTGGAGCCCACCGCGAGGGGTAACAAGATATTTGTGCTAAGATCAGAATTGTGAACGGCTTTGCTTTTGCGATCCGGCCTCATTTTGCGGTCAAACCACTCAGGCGGCCTCAAACCCCGAGCATAAAAGAAGGCCTATCTGAGAAGTCTGTTGAGCCTTAGCTCCAGCAAAAATATTGAAGTATTGGGCCCACTGCTCAGCTTCCCAGCGACTACAGCTACCACCGCAAGGTGCAACACTTGTTACATCCGGCCTAGCGGCTGACCAGAACCGCCTCGCCTCCTGGCCCTGGCAACCCTTCGAAGATTTGATCTTCACTCCGGCACTTGACTGGAGTCTAAAACAAAATCATTTATACCCTGTTGAGCCCTTGCTCCAGCATTTGTACACAAGAACTCCCTGAGTCTTGGAACTTTGAAATAACAAACCCCCTTTGCCTTTGAAAAGCCATATCCTGGTTGCTACAAAAATTTGTAGCACAAGAAGAATTGAATTGGTGGCTACTCAGTAGCGGTCATCTTTTGAAGCGGATTTCTTTGGACAGAGTCTGGGCGGCCTCGTGTTTGATAAATACCTGGTCAGAGCAGCTTTCCAAATTCCGGAAAATAGATTGAATGAGAAATTGTCTGGCCGGAGCATAGGAACTGGGTCAGATACCCATTACTATTACTCGTTCGGGACAGCTATACATTGAGTTGATAATTAAAATCTATTCAGTTGGATGTCCCAACTGGATTTCGTGAATTTCAACCACTGCAAGTAGGGTTCAGATCTTCGAACTCCGGGCCCGGATGGCCCTTGTTCATTGATAGACTACAGAGTTGAATCTGGTTGAATGCATGACCCCTTGTATCCTGATCCAAAATTTCTTGCACTGCATTGAATGGCATTGTGAAAGTCGAGGACTTGGTGAATATTGTTTCAAGATTGTTCAGTAGGTCCTGAAATCAATTTGAAGAAAAGGATCCAGCCCGGATACACAGACAACGGTACATCTGGCCCTTCACCCGGGGCTTGTCCGAATTGCTAGTTCTGTTGCATCTGAAACCAGAGGAATGAATATCCTCGAACTTCAGGCCGCCTGGGCTTTCCTGCGTCAAACCAGATTTGAGTGATACTCCTTGGGTTGCAGAAGGAAAGGGTTTTGAATCCATCTCAATTGCTAGCAATTGTGATCGTTTCGTTGAATGTATTAAATCCGATATTCCTTCTCATACTTGAAAGATTGAACCAACTGGTCTTCACTTCGGAGTTTGAATCTTTTGATTCTGGGCCGGACAACTCTCATTCCTGAATGGCCAGTTGGGATTCAACAGAAATTAAATTTGAGAACAAATGTGAATGCATCGTGGCAGATCCGTGTTTAGGACCGTCCTTCTGCAGCAGACATTGAAAATAATGCTAGCAGGCAGGAGGGGCTGATAGTGTCCGGCTTGAGAGTCCATCTCGAAATCCACCACTTTGAATTTTGCCTTACATCTCTTCGTGAATTGCAATGTCCACGGGATTAGCAACCCAGACTGGCCGGACGGCAACCTGTAATAGGTCTCATCTAACCGGGTTCAATGGTTTACTACGGTTGCAGGAATTGAATTCAATTTATTTGGCATTGCCAGAAGAGTCTTCATTTGACATCGTGTCATAGAGCTATGGGCCCGGATGGCTTTTGTTCCTTGATTGAATTTCGGAGTAGAACCAATTGAAAGACAGAATTGACCAGATTGAAACTGTGAAAGACTACTTTGGAATCGCAAATCCAGCGCACCGACTGTATCAACAGCCAGCAGGTAGTTGAAAAGGTTCTTCTACCGCCGGCCCCAGTCAAATTTGCACTGGCTGGAGTTATGACTACAAAGAGTTGGATTTGGGTTGAATACGAATTTTGATTGAGGCTAGTTACAATTTGTTTGCTGCACTAGCGAGTTGGCATTCAAGTAGCGCTTTTAGATGAATAAATTCGCAACAGCAACCCACTGATATACCACGACTTGAATTGAAGTGGGAAGAATTGAGCTAGAAGATGAAACCAGTCACTTGTTGTACTTGCTCGGATGGAGAAATTGCCAGTATTACAGTTCATCCGGGATTAACAATACCGAGTGACTTAGTCTAGCAAGTGAAATAACACACTACATTGATTCATCAAAGTAAAGCAAGGATCCTGCCCAGATATATGACTTTCAACCATTCATTGGGATCGGTTTAATCATACTTTCCTGTGAAGGGTGTTGAATATGAAGTTGAAATAGTCATAATTTGTGCTCAGGTCTCCGAACGCCGGGCGGCCTGGCCTTCGCTATTGGCTAGACCATAAAGAATGGGCATGAGAGCGAAATATAATTCTTCAAAATGTGTTAAAGCAGGTCTCCGAATTGGGGCCGGCTGGTCTTTGTTCTTCAATTAAACACAGAACTGCACGGTCCCATTCACTCTTCACCACCAATATTTGAAATTGGCATCGTAGAACCGGGATCACAATTATTGAACTTTGCACAAGCTATGATTGAACCCACATGGTCAACTCTTGATTCCGCAACTAAGCAGAGTTGGTTTTTCCTCAGCAGCCAGTGTCATCGGAATGAGATTGAATGGATAGAACTTGAGAATCTCTGAAATGTATTCATCTATAAAAGAATAACTATGGCTCAACGGTTAGGTTGAATATACCCAACTGTTCAGTTTCGGGGTTCGATTGAATAGATGCATATCATTATTGGAGGGAGAAACGGACTGCAAAACTTGATACTCCGGACAGCACAATTGACGAATCTCTAAAGGGCTTTCAAATTGATGTTTAGATTTCCGGATGTGTCTGGTACTAGTCCTTGTTCTTCAACCAGACATTGAATTGGATTTGTATTAATGTATGCGATGACTGGCCGCTGGCCACTCAAGCTGATTGAATGAAAGCATTACGTGTCGAGATTGCTTCAACCGTTAACTCAGTTGACTTTTACCGGATCACATAAATAGTGTACAAATCATTGGGAGCAAAGATACAACAAGTCAGCCATAATGCAGGCTCAGCTTTCCGAACTCCGGGCAGCCTGACCATTCCTAATGGATTGAAACCTATCTTGGATCCGATGTAATGAATTGAAGCTCAGATCTCCGAACTCCGGGCGGCCTGGCCCTTCGTTCTTGAGATATAATTCGAAATGTGTTAAAACAAGTCATTGAATGCGGGGCCGGATAGCCTTCGTTCATTATCTCAGCCCTGAATCAAACCAGAAACAGGAAAGAATGTTGTTAAGAGTCCACATCTGTGGCCGGCCTGGTACTGGACGGTTGCAGGCGATGAATGATAACAGTGAACAAGGTTTTATTACCGCCATCAGAACTGTTCCAGGACTGTTATTGCAATTTTATGACTTGTGGGATTGAACACTGTGGGTCAAAATATCTATCCGGCCAGTGTTTGGTGCTGCAAATAAGATCCTTGCAGCTTATCTGGCTTGAGTTGAATTCGAAGAAATGGATGAAGAGGAATTTTCTAATTGAGGGAATCAATCACATTAGAATGAGAATTTGAAGTTGAAGTTAGCATTGAACTATGAACTTGACCCGGACCTCTGAACTCCGTTGCATTTGCAAAAATTCCAAATCCTAGACTACAGACTGGATTTTCTTGGTTCAACTTCGGAGAACTGGAAGATGCATTAAATCGGGTTCAGATCTTCGAACTCTGGGTCGGGTGACCCTCGTTCATCGTCTGAAGCCCGATGTGAACCTGAGAGAATAATGCCATTTACAGTTCAAACACCCGAAGATGCTGTGGCCAGGTTGGATTTTCAACTCTGGGACAATGGAATAAAGGAAAGCCGCCACACTAGCTGCTCAAATATGACGTGAATTCAGAATACCACATCCGCTTTGATTGAATTTGAAGTTGCTGGAGTGTATTGGTGTTAATTTGACCACAGAAGTCTGAAATTTGAGGCTCAGTGGCTAAACTGGCTGTTGTGTTGGACTGGGTAAATTGAAGGACACTGAATGGATGCTCAGATCTTCGAACTCCGGGCCCGGCCCTCGTTCTCGATCAGAGTAACTGAACAGGATGAAAGACTGGATGTATTGGGTGTTTG
Organism: Mycena crocata; assembly: GCA_029281795.1. Taxonomy (NCBI): domain Eukaryota; kingdom Fungi; phylum Basidiomycota; class Agaricomycetes; order Agaricales; family Mycenaceae; genus Mycena; species Mycena crocata. The sequence continues at coordinate 296,791 of JARJCP010000042.1, read as the reverse complement.
TTAACTTTGCTTTTGGAATCGGAAATTGTGTCAGTTGTGTGCAACTGTGGGCAGTTGAAATTTAAGAAAGGGGGAGAGGAGTAAGCAGCTGCAAATGGGATTCTGTTTAGCAGCTGTACTTTAGCTTCACTTCCGTGTAAACAATAGCCTGGAGAATTATCTTGACTGAGAAGAAGAGGGAAACATAATTTTTCCTCGGCAATGGTTCCCACCGGGTGGCACATACTTGATGTAGCCACAAAGCAGGAGAAGGAGGGAAGTGAAATTTTGAACCAGGCAGCCACGACTTGCATTGCAAAATTCAAGCCAGTTTGAGGCCGGCTGGAGAAACAGACCTGAGCCGACTCCCTCCTCGTTGAATATGAAGTGATAGATTGAGAGAAAATTAAAAAAAGAGAATTCTGATGAAGATTTTACGAGGGAAGAAACTCAAACAAGAAACAGGTGTGTGGTCGGGCCTCGCTGGCCGCCTCCTGCCGATGCACCCTATCTACGCAGGGCAGCACGGAAAATTCCCCAAAAATGAAAAATTCTTGAAATATTGAATGTTTGAGGGAGGCTTACGCTGACTGAGGACAGTCAGTATTTAAGAAAGGGGGAGATGATAAGGTGTGCACAAAGCACACATGAAAATGCCATTTTTCATTCATTTCATTGACTTGTCAATATTACATGTGAGGCTTAGTTATAGGATGTACATTCTCCTCGGAATGGTACATTAGACCATTGAAGGCCGAAAGTCAGTGGGACAACACGCCATAGTGACTGAGGCCGGCTCGATATTGAGCTGGGCTCAGTCTACTATGCATACCATTGGGCGCCGGAAGCCAGTTGACAGCTGGCTCCTTGTGTGCTGGAGGTTTAACAAGAGGAATTTCATTGAATGTTTGAATTAGCTGCTAGCCCGGCTCGATCCGTTATTGATTCATTGGACCAGATTGAATGAGAGATTAGATTACGGACTCAGGCCGCCCAGCTGAGTCTGTTGAACCGACGAAATGTGATTATTCATGATGATGTTATAGTCATGACTTGCCAGGCGGCTAGCTTCCGAGCCCGGCTGATGCGGTTGAAACACAGCCCGCCTGGCAATTGAACTGATTATTGAAGTGGATATGGTGAATGTAGCCCAGCCGGGCTCATCCTACTATTACCCCAACTTGATTTACAACTAGTACAGGCCATAGTTTGCCTTCCGCAACTAGGTTTGTGCAGGCGGCCTGACCCCTGGCCGGGCTCAAGGGTCATTCCTGAGCCGGCCTGACATGGCAATCATACCATATTGATAAAAGGATGCCACGGCCAGGCGGCCAGGCCCTGTCACCATGCCAAATATACCCACAAAAGTGAATAACAGTCCTGCTATTGGTTGCAGGCGGCCTGCCAAGCCAGGCGGCCTCGGAGAATTCAAAGTTCCGGTTTCATATTATCTCCATTTATTATTCTGTACTTGTATAAAAGCAGTAGTGTAGCTCATGCACTAGAGGCAGATCCCCCCGCTCCCCAGCGGTTGGGTTTGTTCTCGGAGTAGACTTTCCCCCCCCCTTAGCGGGTTACGAAGTAGACTGGAATTGATATTGATTTGACTTGATATTTTGATTTTGGGTTGCCCGTAATAAGAACTTAAGCCTCTCGTCGAGTACCCCTCCGAGTCGCCATCTTGAAGTGAATCCCAGAATCCGACTTCGTTGAGTACCCCTCCGAGTCCCACTAAGCCCTACAATCAGTCCCCTGTTGAGTACCCCTCCAGGCTAGACCTTGTTTAAGTGCCGTGTCCTTCGTTGAGTACCCCTCCGAAGAAGAAAGCTAGTCCCAATCTCCAGTTGAATTGATTAACTTAGTGCCTATCCGGCCTGAGTATTGAAGTCCCAAAAAGTGCATTTCCGTTGAAAGTGGTCATCCCGCCTCAGCTATTGCCTGTGAAACAGAACCCTTGATTTGAAGTACTCCATTATCTTGAAGGGCGATACGCCTGCCCTACCTCCCCGAACACAAACACGAGACATTTGGTATTGAGTTGTTGAGATTTGATTAGTGTTTTTGAGTTGTTTAGTGTTGGTTGAGTTCGCTCGCTTTCACTCGCTCTTTAGCATAGTTTTCGATTTCACGGCTGCACCCGAGTGCACCGTTTCACCGGGCAAGGTCCCGCGATTGGACAACAAAGGAAACTTCAAGCTGGTTGAGCCGACGTCCTCTAAGCAGAGGCGCATTCGAATCATCCCGCAAACGAAATGCGGTGATTGTATCCAAGATTCCAGTGGAGGAACGGAATGCCGACAATACAGATGTCATCGTTTTGCGTGCCCACTGAGATGGCTTCTTTCCGTTCCAAGTACCCCGGCACCCGCGAACGTAACACACTAACACAGCAGCCCGACAATTCTAGAATTTTCGGTCCGAACAAATCATGAACGTGACCTTCCCGGGGCGTCGGCCGCACTAGAAAAGCTGTCGAATGCTATCTTCCTTCCCTTGAGGTCTGCATCGCCCAGAATCGTCTTCACGAGCAACATATATCTCCTTCTCCAATCAGCTCCTCTATATATCTGCATCCTGCTGAACGGACCCACTGGCACCCACAACTCGACAAGATCGTACACGCTGATTGACGATTGGCCACAGACTACAGTCGACATTTTTATCCTTGACCTCCAGCACGATGGAAGACAGCTGGTTCGCTAATTTCCCCTTGAATCTCACCCTGGCTTACAGTCTCGCTTATAGCTTGAAAACCGCTCAACTTTATCGTGGGTTTGGGGATATGATACTGCAATTTTGCTCACGCCTGTTGAACAGTCATCGGCGCCACAGGGATCCCACCGCCGCGGTGGAGTGTTCGAGGTTCGACCCGGGCGTATGTAATGATTCAAGTCCTCGAACCTACTGCACACCTTTGTACCAAAGTCTCGCCACCGAGCGCGGCGCCAGTGTGGCGCGAGACGCTGCCGCCGTGCGTTTCGTTTTTCTATACCTCATTGAAACTGAGACGGACCGGGTTCTACAGATTCTCCGTCGCACATTCTTCCACCCTCATCATCGAAATTCACCGTACCTCCATGTTCCCAGGCTTCAACCGCCTCATCGCTGCGAGGACGATATCTATCGCGGATTTGATTGCGCTGCAAGAGTCGAGTACGGATGGAGGTGAGTAACCAACTCTGCTCAGGTGCTCAATAAATTCAACCGGCCCTGCTGCTGCAGCGATTCATCTTCCTATGACGCCGCGCGAAAAGCTGATCCTTATTTTTTCGCTGGAGATCGAAGCTCTGACAGTGGCGACGGTCATAAACCAGATTGCACCCCTCGCCACAGCACGTACAGATGACATGCCTCAGGCTACCCCCACTTCCGGGACGATGTCGCGCATCATGCTCCGGCTCAGCGTCATCTCCAAAGTGACTGTTAAATTCGCGCAGGTGTGTATTCCCATTTCTTATTTGATGATTGGTTGTTGAATAAAATCTGTCGTCCAGCTGCATCCCATTTCGAACGCCGCAGTCACAATTGTAGGTGACATAGCCTCGGTAAGAAATTCAATCATACTTCATTGGAGGTGTGTTGACAAACCAGTTTCCGTAGACGCTGGAGGCACAGTTCGACTTTGATAATACCTGCACTACCCTCATGCTCTATGTTCATCGGGTCCTGGCGTTCGCCGAGTCAATGGATCTCCTTCCAAATCTCACACCATATGCAGACTTGATTAGCCAGATCCTCGCATGTGTGGTAAGTTGCGTGCGGTACGTGCACAACCGGCGCGCTGGTGGAACTTTCAGTGCGTAGCCATCGGTACCTTTCATTGGATCATACCACCTGATCGAGATCCTAGATTTGTTGGAGACTGGCGCCGACTCGAATCCCCGGACATTGCAAAATTTACAGCAGACTTTGAAGGATTTGGATATGCGGATGACGCAGGCGCTCACCGTCGGAATTGCGCATAGCGCGTCACGGATGGAGGACGGACTTGCATTGATTCGTACGGTGAATTGCTTGCAGCCTCACTTTCTTTTTTGACAAGTTGTTCAGAATACAACCAAGAGTTGACAAAGCTGCATCCTCTTTTGATGCCTAGGGTTTCCTCAGCCAACAATCGTTTGACATGTTTTCCCGGAACGCGCTCTTTCCTGATTTCTCAGATCGCTGCGTGGGCCGCACTTCCCACTGATGACTCCACCCCAAACGTCTTCTGGCTCTCTGGGCCAGCAGGAAGCGGTAAAAGCACCATAGCGACGACAATCGCCAACACCTTCGAGCGACTCGGGTTCCTAGGCAGTTTCGTGTTCTTTAACCGCGATGTCCATGAGCGTGCGCAACCGGCAGCAATGATCCGCACCATTGCGCACCAGCTTGCCACTCGGAATTCGGGGCTGCAGGTCGGTATATTGACTGCGATCAAGCAAGTGCCGTGGATCGCAGAGACAGACCTGGGATTCCAGTTCGAACGGCTCATCCTCGAGCCAGCGCGTGCAGCAGCTTCCTGGGATCCCGTCGTAATTGTCGTAGACGCCCTCGACGAGGGCGGGAAGGGACCCGTTCAAGAGGCATTTCTTACTGTGCTTGCGAACGGACTTCCCAAGCTACCAAATCATGTTCGAGTCCTCATTACGAGTCGACGCGATGCGCAGATCACTAGGGTTTTAGGTGCTCTACCTTGCGTCCGGGAATGCGATCTCACACAAACAGTCAGCATTCATGAAGACATTTGCATTTATATCGACGCCCAAATGCAGGAGGTTCAACTTCGACATTCAAAGCTTCTACCTGCTTCATGGCCGGCGGCCCATATGATCGACAAACTCGTTGAACGTGCCCACGGACTATTTTTTTTTTTTTTTTTTTTTTTTGGTGGTACGATATCGGCTGAATGTCAACTAACAAAGTTAGCCACACCAGTCGCGCAAGGTTCAGAGGACCGAGGCCCTCCATTAAGAGAGTAGGGGTGTCCACCCCCGAGGAAATGCTCATCGCACGAAGCTAACAGCAACAGTGTGGGGCTCGTCGTGTCTATTCTAGTCCGGCCATGGATCCCGGAAAACGGGAGGGGACGGTGATCTTTCTGATCTCCTTGACACGACACCCACTAAAACCTCGGGTGCTCTCAGCCAGTTTTCTGGCAGTTTTTCTTCCTCAAAGAGGGATCCCTCCAAGTGTCTAAGACGAGTTGGGGGTGTACGGCGTACTGTTTGCCGAATCGTATTTTGTTCGTTAGCGATCTGTCAACATGTAGCCTTTCGTTCATAAGTGCTATCCATCTGTTTCTGACTTCCGCTTGGGAGAAGGGTGCTCCCTCGTTTTTGATTACTCTATCGCACCTTAGTTTCCATATAAAGAAAACTGTTTCACTCATTATTATCCTGTAAAGGCGGTCGTCCGCCTGGGCAGGTTTGCCATCACTGGATTTGAAAGTAGCGAGCCCGCAGCCCAGCGCCGCTCCAATCGACAACGAGGGCCAGGTCTCATGCTTCAGGAGCCAGAGATCCTTTGATAATAGCCAGGTTTCGGATTGCCCGGGGGTTGTGCATTCAAAGAGAATGTGCTGCATCGATTCTTCAACTCCACAGACCTGGCAGTTTGCTCTGTCCTCCATGTCGGGTATATGCCGCCAATATTTGCCGACCCGGTTTGCTCCGTGTACCGACTTCCAGAGGAAATTTCTGACTTGCCGAGAAATGTCTTTATTTCGGATCGACTTCCATACGGCGCCTACGGTTGGGGTCTTGCCAAAAGCAGTTCTTATCGCCTCCTGGATAGTCTGAACATTGCTCTCTGTGGCCTTCCTGGTCACTTTATCTCGAAGCTCCTTTATCGCTCTATATGCCATAGCCTGGGTGAGCGTCGCGAGTTTCGTTCCGTGTAGGGTTGAATCGGGGTGCATTTGGAGATCTACATACCCGTGATCCGTTCGCTTCGCCGCCGCACGTGCCATCTTTGTCGCTTCTTGCACTCCTTCCGTTTCCTTCACCACTGCGAGGGTGGTTTTTGCTGTTCGCGACCTGAGGAACGAAACTAGCGACATTGTCTGTTCTTTGTTGGATGTACCAGTCCAGCCTTTATCCTCCCACCCCGGGAGGTTCTTCGTTACAGACTTGAGTACGTGGTTTTTGCTACTCTCGAGCCTGATCTCTGTATCTGCTGAGTATGTCCGCACCGCAAGCAGCGCCGCGATAATCTCTGCGCTCTGCCGCGTCTGTTCCAATTCAATTGGAATGGAGATCTCGATGTTGTCCGGGTCGTCAATTCCGTACCATATGCCGGCGCCCGCTCGCGCTTCGGCGCTTCTGTTCCCGTGGGTCGAGGCTCCCAATGAGATCGTTCGTATTTCATCCCCTCCGTTTCGGCCCGATTTCAGAGGAGGAGGGGGGGCAATTATTGCTCTTCTTCCCGGTTTTGCGAAGATTCAGAATCCTTCCGTCAGGCTCGCGATGGGGGGTGTGCCGGCGAAAATCCCCTCTTCTTCCGGGTCTTGGTCTCCTGTTACCTGTCTTGCAACTTCTGGGGTCCGTGGGTCCCACTTGGCCTGCAGGCCATCTAATTTGGCTAACGCCATCTTCGCACACGCGTGGGGGTTCTCGCACTTGCGGAATGCTCTGTCGTCCACACAGTCCAAACACCTGCACCTCTTGTCTGGTCTATGCCTTCTGTCTGCTAGCCTCGCTGATATTCTTTCAGCATCTCCGACGGTGGCGGCGTTGTGTTTCTCTCGTAGGCATACACACTGTATCGAGTTGTTAATCCGTGATCTCGTACGATCTTCTCCGAAGTGGTGCCAGAGCGGTAGCATCCGCCGAACTTCTCGGGATGGCTCGTGCGTGTCAAAGCTTACTCCATACTTTCTCGCAACATTTACCATATCCTTCAGGCGTGGGGGGAGATCACTCCGTTTCGGTGACCAGGATTGCAAGAAGGTATTGACTTGTGAGCTCCTTTCCACCTTCGGCGTCACCAGCTTATGTCGCGCCAAGGTCTCGTCGGCTATATAGGCCCACGTAGCTCTTTTTTCCGGATCCAATTCCAAGTAAGACTTCAGCCGCATTATGTGTAAGGCCTCATTTCTCGCCGAAATATCAAATAAATCCTTACCTCCTGAGGCTTTCGGTGCCAGGAGCATCTCGCGTTGTACCGGGGATGATTTCTTCCCGTCCCACATGAATTCGCGTTGCACCTTTATTAGGTGTTTTTCCACTGATTTCGGCATACCATTGACTTGAGTCAGGTACTGGGTCATTGAGCCTATCGTAATCTGTGTTATGTGGCGTCGCATTTCCAGTGTTGGGTGGTTTCTCCCCCACACTTCCAGAGCTGAGTCGATTTTTTCGATCACCGGGTTCCAAACTCCATTTATATCCACTTTGTTCCCGATCCTGGCTCCTAGGATGCGGACAGACTCTCCGTCACGGGCTATATGGACACTGTCCGGCATTAGTCCGTCTGTTTCGTTCAGCTTCCTGTTCTCCAGAACCCATTTTCGGTATGCTTCCGAGCCTATGGGTATGATTTCAGTTTTTGCAACGTTGAACTTTGCTGACGATGCCTTGCACCACTTGTCCAGGATTTCGGTCACTCGTGTAAAGGAGTCCTTGGACGAAAGATAGACTGTTGTGTCATCGGCAAAGAGAGTTGTGACTATCTTCCGAAGTACATTTTTTGTCGTGTAACCCTGAATATCAGAATTTCGCAGCATAGCTGCCAGAGGCTCTATGGCTAAGGTAAACAGTAGGCAAGATAGCGGGTCGCCTTGGCGTACTCCCCTGGTAACTCTAAATTTTGAGCTGAGCACCCCGTTTATCACTACCTGTGTTTCCGCGTCCGCATATAGGGCCTTAATGGTATTTATAAAGAGTGGCGGAAGGTGGTTGTGCTCTAGGACCTGCCATAAGTAGTGGTGCGACGTCTTGTCGTACACTTTTTCCTGATCCAGTGCTAGAATTGCACCATTTTCTAGTTCGTCTTCTGCGTATTCCACCATCTCCATGGCAAGGAATATTTGGTCGGAAATTTTTCCTCCCTTTCATGAATCCAGCTTGATCCGGATGGATGAGGTACGGTGCGACTTTAGTCAATTTGAAAGTCAGTGCCTTAGTAAAGATCTTGTAGTCGGTGTTGAGCACTGTTATTGGACGATAATTTGCCACGTCGGTGACATCTTTCTTCTTGTATATGGGACACATCCAGCCAGCGGAAAAATCAGTCCCTGCTGTGACCCCGTGCCGTTCAATATGGTTATATACCTTAGTAAGGAGGGCGATAACATCGAACAGGGGCTTTTGGTCCACAGGTGTGGCAGTGTCGGGCCCATCGGCCTGTTCCCGCTTTTGTTTCTCTTTTTTGTAAATCTCGTACAGCCTGAGCCAGAATTCAGTTGGTATACCATCAATACCAGGTGCCTTTCCCGACGCGGAGGCCCGGAGGGCTTGGATAACATCCTCCTCATCAAGTTCTTTCGCGAGGGTTTCCATTCCAGGTGCTATTTCTGGGCGGCCCATATCCTCAAGAACTGCACTTATGTCTGCGTCTTTCCGCTCCATATCTTCCTGTGACTCGTCATATTGCAAGTCATTGTGATAATCTCGTGCTAGCTCCGCCATTCGGTCCGACCTCTTACTGCTCACTTCGGGGTAAACATCGGTGCGCCTCAGGATATCCATGGTATCCCTGGGTGTTACATCCTTATTGACACGGACCGAGAATTTTGTTATTGTATCCAACTCCGTCTTGTAGCGAATCTTGGTTGTCATCCTTTTCCTTTTGCGTTGTCTGCTAACTATATCATCAATTTGTCGCTGGAGCTTCACCGCTTCGATGGCATTTTCCCTCGCGCTGGGGACCTCTTCATTACCAACATCTGGCTGGGGTCTTTCTAGGATTAATTTTCTTTCTCCCTGGAGCTTTATCTTCTTCTCTTCCAGCGCCCCTATTGCCAGACTGGCTCGTGCTTTTGCGAAGATCCTTACTTGGTCTTTGAAGTTTTTGAAGCGGGTCTGGATATCTTCAGCATTTTGTCCGTCTTCTCCTAGCATGGCAGCGCCCTTCTCGACAGCGTATTCCATAAACTTAGTATCATTTGTTAGGAACAGCGGTATGGCATATCCGCCTCTTCCAATGTAGGGGGACCCGGGGGCACAGATTGTGACGGTTATTAATCTGTGGTCGGACAAGTCTCCCGCCACATCGCTGATTTCCCAATGGCGGCAGTTTTTGAAGAGGGTTGGGGACACCTCAATCCTATCTATGCGGGAGTGTGTCCCGACGCCGTGGCTGTAGGTATATTGGAGGGTCTCGGGATTTGTGAGCCTCCATCCGTCTTTCAGCTCAATCAATCTCTTAAAGTCTGCATAGGCGCGTGTAGCCCCGGCATCATCTACACGGTGTGGGAGTCTGTCGAACATGTCCTGGACAAGATTTGTGTCGCCGAGGAGCATATCGGGGACTGGTAGGTTCATAGTCATCCACATTCTGTGTAGCTCCTCCCAAAAAGCTTTATTTGATGCCGGTGAGTCGGCCGGTGCATACACTGCTAACACGGTTACAGTAAGGTTACCATGCCATGGGATGGTCGCGAGAATGGCTCGTCCGGGTATGAGCCTCCGTATCCCCACATTTTCGATGTTGGTTATATCCTTGTTTAGAACTATCGTGACTCCTCCCCGATTCGGGTGTTCAATATCTATGCTGTTGAATATTCTCAGGCGGTTTCTACCCATGGATTGTGATTCTATCTCATCTACCTGGTCCTCTGTTAGGTGCGTCTCACCGACTGCCATTACCCCAATCTTTTCGTCGAACATAAGTCTGTTTAGGTGTGGCCATTTGTCTTGCTTATTTTTCATATAGCGTCCATTAATGTTTAGCGCTGCAATCTTCAGCTGTGCCCGCGTTCTCTTCGAGATCTTGGGGTTATCGTTCTGCTGTGAGAATCTTTTCGCGTTCAGGAACGCTGCTGCAGACTCATCGTTGGGTGGAGTATTTTCTTCTCTCTGCCGTGCAGGGCCAATGGAGTGCCTTGCGCTCCATCTCCGGCCTCTTCTCGAGGTCCGGCTACTATTCGGTGTAGTAGTCCGCGATGTATCGCGGTTAGACTCCAGTGAGTCTTCCCGTGTGGATTCGGGTTGTGCTGTTGCACGAGGCCTGTTGCCTCGTCCCTGTCGAGCAGGGGGTTGTGGATCCGGAGGTTGTTGTCTGCTCCCATTTTGAGCAGGAGGATTACCCCTGCTGCGTGCAATCCTTTGGGAGCGCCGAACTCCCTCCACTCGCCCACTTACATTTCCATCTCCAATCTCTCCTCCTCCGTCACCGGGGGTGCGGCCGATGGGTGAGCCGCCCACCCCTCCAGAGAGGGAGAGGCCGTTGCCTTCACCGGTGTTATCATCCTCAATGCTTAAAGAGTTAAAACGATTGTTAGTGGTTGTAAGTACATCACCTGGCTTATCAACCGTACACCAGGGACGGGAAACCTAACCGGTTCCCAGGGCGAGCGAATGTTTTAAGTACTAATCCTTGGTCCCGAACAGGCGGGACCAAGTCTTTCCTTAATACTTCAGCCTCTCGGCGCGGCTAGCTCAGACCTCAATGGTTCTCCGCTTTTTGACGCCCCGTGGCTTTCCTGTCCCACCGTTGGGAAACTAGTGGCCAGTATATTTGGGCCTGGGGCGGCTACGAGTTGGGGAGCGAGTGAGATATGTCTACTGAGTATTTGCTCACCCGCCTATTCCGGTGAGCTTCTCCATTCCCCCCCCCGCAGACTATTTTACTTTCCTGTGCAGCGGCGTATTTTATTACAGCCCGAGACATCATTTCGAACCTATGTGGAAATACTTTGTCAGTCTTTCTGAGTTGCAGGTTGCGCGACAGCCGATCTAATTTATGCGCTGTTTCAGTGCACCAATCTTGCGGGACCCCCCATCTTTTCACGGCGCTTTTCCATCGAGATCACGTTGTGGGAGTAATATTGCAGCAGAGTTGTGTTTTGCAGCTTGGCGTGGCATAAGCAAGTGAACGTGGGCAGTATATTGTAAGGGTATATAGAGTAATGACAGGAGTCAATAATACTGGGTAGTTTCATAATAAAACACGGTTCCGTGTGTTAGTACATATTCAATTTCCACGGCCGCGACCACCGCGCGCGCCGCGTGCGCGATTTCCATTTCCGCCACGACCTCCACACGCGCGCAGTGGGCCGCCCCCGCGTCCTCCACGATTTGCAGCTGCGCCTCGTGCGGTGACAGTCGCAAGTGAATCACCCATGTATCCGTCCCCGGCGGGATCGGTACACAGAGGAGTGGGGTGGTCGGTGGAACGGCAGTTCCCGCAGAAGAGACCAGCGATGCGGACTCGTCCCTCCGATTGGAAAGTGAGGACGGTGGTGTTTTGGAAGGATGTCCGTACCGTCTCTTGATGGTCGTGGCTGAGCGTCGCGGGGGTGATGTAGACCCGCCAGCACGTCCAGGTGCCAGAGCCATGCGCAAGCTCAATCGCCGAGACGTGGGTGGACGCGATAGTGTTGGCGAGTGTCTCGTGGGCCGGAACTTGAGGGCCAGCGGCATCCCGTAGGGCGAGGACAGCATTGATAAAGTCGTTATTGCTTCGCATGCCGTCCTGGACGGCCAATCTAACAGTAGTTACGCCCGCAGGAGTGTTGGGCAGAATGAGGCCCTCGATGAGACCAAGGAAACCGTCGACTGGGATCTCCGTAGGTGTAACATAAAAGCTGATGACGCCGGTACTCAGGAGACTGGCAGCGATGAGCACGTCGAGGAGGTGCTGGGGGGCCCCGGTGATGTAGAACAGGTTTGGGTTGGGGCCACCCTGGGCTGCGGGAGATCCGACACCGATGGTGATGCTCCCTGACGGCATGTTGAGGATGCCCTCCACCCCAGGGCCGAGTTGCTGGCCTTCGGTGGTTCGATCCACGCTCCCGCCTGCGCGCCACGCGTACACACCGGGTATTCCTTGGTCTCGTTGTACCCTCCAGAGGTCGAGGTGGGCGCTTGACGCGGGGCCGAGCAGCGTTCGAGGAGAAATGCCAGTAGGGCGGGCGGCTGGGTATGCGATGTAGTGTGTGCGAGGGGGAAGGTTATCAGCGGTGCCATAGACAACAGGCCCCCCGGGGGCTTGCGCCGGGGCCGGGGCCGGAGCGGCGTTCAGAGCGGCGGCGGGAGCATTATTTGCTGCCGCGGTGGTCTGCGATGGCGCGGCTTGGACGGGGAGAGTTCCTGCGGCAGCCGGCGGGTTGACTGCCCGCATATTTTATTTAGAATTTTATAGAACGTCAATGCTATTTGGCTCACCGAAAGTGGTATTGCCTGTCTGCACCGCAGGTTGGTGGGCTGAAGTTTGATGGATAGCGGCGGGCGCGATAATCGGGGCTGGGTTGGTGAGCACGGATGCGAATGTAGCTGCCCCGGAGGTTGAAGGCCCCGATGGGCTCGCCTGGTTGTCATGAGTAATGTTCATATTAATGGTGCGTGGGTGCTTTACCGTCCTCGACGCAGCAGTGCGTGAACGCGTAATGCGCGGTTCGATCTGCGATGTGGACGCGGCCTGCTCGACACGTGCTCGTTTGGGAGGTGAACCTTCCGCGGAAACAGGACGCCTGTCAGCGGGCGAATCGGGTTCTGGGTCGTCGATATGCATTTGTGCCAGGCTGCGCATTCGGGCCTCTTCCATCTCCTGCTCGAAGTGTCTTTCTGAGCGCTCGCTAGCGTTGAGGAAGCCACCGAGGTCTTGGTCTAGGATGTAGGTGTTGCCGTCGATGACCATGGGGATTTGCGGCGGCGGCGATGTTGGATGGTCGATCACGATGATATTGCGGTCGTCGAGGGCTGTGGGTGGGAGGAAGGGTGTGTCCCCTGATTGGTTTATCAAAGGCTCTACTTCGGGTGCTGCACAGCGTAAGTGATGGGAGTAGCAAGAATGTGAGAGCGAACACACCCGCTCTGCGTTTCCCTTTCGCTGCTCGTCGAGCCGCTACCGTTTCCTCGCTCTCTATGGTCTCCTCCGCCAGCAGTGGGGGCAGCGAGGAATCGGCTTCCTGCATAGTATGTGAGACTTCGGCTGGCGCCGGGGGCGATTGAGGGAGGGGTGTCGCAGATGCAGCATCCGATGGCGATTGCTCCGCGACCTGCATCGGGTCTGGGTTGGTTGTGGTAGTTGCCGAGGAGACGGAGATCGCTGGGGTGGGGCGAGGGAGTGGGGGAGGTGACATTTCTTCCGGAGACGGGCGGGGGGCAGCGATAGCATCGAGGGCAGCTCCAATCATGCTTGCTGTGGGGAGGTCGGTCGGGCGGTTCCCTATGTACAGGTCGTCGGCCATCCGGTTGAGCCAGTTTGAAGGAAGGTGCCCGCCACCGAGATCGATGGGGGTGATGGGGCCTTCTATTGGAGAATCGGGGATGGGGTCCTGGGTGGTGACGTCTGGTGGAAGAGATGTGTTGTTGTTGTTGGCGCGAATAGATACAGTCGTCGCTGCGCGCTGGATTTCGCGAATCTCGCCTCGCTGGATGGCCCTCGGCCTGCCAAGATCTACAGGGGCCGAGGTGGGGGCGGGACTCGGGCTGGGGGTGTCGACGAATAGCGGGGTTTCGGGGCTGTCTCCTGGCAGCTCCGAAGCGGCACGGGAAGTGGGGGTATTCGCCGGAAGTCGCGCGGCGACGGTGGCGGGCGTTGTGGATGGGGTAGTGCGGGTGGACATGCGCGTAGGAGGCCGGCTCGTAGCGGGCGCTGTGGTGCTGCGACGAGAGTTTGACATTGGATGTGGTAACGATTGTGGGTGTTGAGATGAGTGTGGGATAGGGAGAGTGAGACGGCGGCGTTAGGTATATGGTGTATCATACAAAGGGTGATTGTAACTGACTTGAGTCTTCCTCATCAGGCTCCGCGGAAGCATATCACCCTGTAGAACAAGGATCAGTGTTAGCGAAAGCCTCGGGGATGCAGTTTACAGAGCTGCTCGCCTCGTGCATCACCAGTTGTGTAGCGGAATCCCCGAGTGGTACGTCGCTTGGGCCGAGCGTGTGTAAAACGGGCATAGCGGGGGATTTCAAGGGTGCGAAGAGTCTTCTTGAGGTGCAAAGGGGGTCTAATTGTCGCGTTCGGCTTGAGCTAGACAAAGAGACGTCCCGAAAGGGCTCTAAGTATCATCGCTAATCACCCCAGGGTAGTGGAATGGTCAGCGTTGTATGTAGTTATACGCGTGGGTGGCTGTCATGAGGCAATGCCTGCGCGTCTTGAACTGCGGGGACCTCTGCAGGTAGTCGTCCATTTCGCTATTGTTCCCGTGTTGTCTTGCTTAGGTTGTGGATGAGGGGACTGGGGACGAAATGAGAGCGGCCCAGCGTTGTCGGGAGTCTCTGCAGACTGTGTCGCGGGCAGCATAGGGCGTGGTTGTGGCCGAGAGGAAGCAGCAGTGTATGCTGTTATTTGCCTTACGTGTCTATGACGTCGGGCTACCCCTAGCTTGGATTGGGTGCGTCGACAATGCGACTAGGGAGGCGTCGCGCTGGACTTTATATGGGGATCCCTGGCATCGTCGGCGTCCCCAGGGCCTCAATGAGGGTCCCCAGTTCACCAGCGGTACCAGAGTCGACCTCCTTGCACGCTCGGCGGCGTGAGAACCCCACATCACGTCGTGGTGTGGGATCAAGGAACCTCCATTGCCCACGGACTATTCATTTGGGCATTTGTCGCATGTTCATATATCGGCCAATTCGATCCCGAAACCCACCTGGCGCAGATTACTGAAAACCTGGCAACCCGTAGCGAGGCGGAGCGATCTCTAGATAGTCTGTACGCCATTGCCCTCGAAGTTGCTGGCGACTGGCAGTCATCTGCCTTCGCAGCTGCGATGCACAACGTACTGAGCGTCGTAGTTACAAACGCCGCTGTCGGAACAGTCTATTGCGGATCTTCTGGGAATGCACCTCCTTCCAGTTTCGCAGCTGATATCAGCGCTGCACAGCGTTCTCAGTGTCGATGCGGAGGGCTTGATCCGTGTTATTCACCCTTCCTTTAGGGACTATTTAATCGACCCAGACCGATGCCCTCGTAGCAGCCCATGGTATATCGATAGTGAGCAAGGACACCATCTTCTTGCTTCCCGCTGCCTCGACAATCTTTCCAATACCCTCAAATACAATTGCATGAATCTAGAAACTTCCGCCCAATTCAATACTCCGCTGGACTACTCCTGGGATTTGCCAGTTTATAATGGTTCTCGAGCCACCGAATATGCCGCTCGATCCTGGATTCACCATGCATGCTGTGTTCATGCTTCACACTCTGTTGTAGATCTTCACAGACGTATGCAAATCTTCTATTCTGAGCATTTTCTTCATTGGATGGAGCTATTAATCCTGTTGAAAGAGAGTAGAAGCGTGATCTACAGCTTGAGGATGCTGCGTGACTGGTGCCGCCTTTCTGAGATGGTACGCTTTACTCTCTGGTTGGTTGACTTTTTGCTTGTTTACCCCATACTTCAGTCACCGTCCTCCAACAATGAACTGCATCGGTGCATCCATGATAGCTGGCACTTTGCCAATACTTTTTCCGAGTACCATCCTCTTCTAGTCTACGAAACAGCCCTCCCGTTTAGCCCCAAAAGGTCGACGATATTTCGTTTACACGCCACTAAATACCCAGCGCTTCCCAACATCTTCGCCGGCGGCTTGCAGGGATGGGGCTCCTGCCTACACACAATGTCCAGGCATCAGTCTAACACATACGCGCTTGTTCGTGGCCCATGGAGCAAGATTGTTGTATCATCTGCTGACTGGGAGGTGCGCGTGTGGCACTGGGAGACCGGTATTGAAATCTTTCCTCCCATCAAGATGGGCATTGAACACAAGGCGAGCATTAAATGTGCTACATTCACAGAAGACAGCACATCAATTTATACCGCGTCCATGGTTGGGGTCCTGGCTTGCTGGGAACCGGAAAGCGGACGTCTGCGCACACTAGCAGTTACACCCAGTCCAAGGCCCAAATCACATCATTGGAACAGAAATGACATATATTCCATCGCTAACTGTGGAAATGGAACCCTAATTGCCGCGGGGTGCCGGGACGCGATGATTCTGCTGTGGGACCACGAAGATTCGAGATGGCTTGACGAAAGTTTCACAGGCCATTCAGGTCCAGTCTATTGCATTCAGTCCGGCGGCGTCAGTGGAAATCTCCTCCTCAGCGCCTCCGAAGATACTACCATCCGTCTTTGGGATGTCCTTTCCAAAAAGTTGCTGAATACATATAGAGGCCACACGGATGCTGTAATGGCTGTGGCGTTTTCGCCCGATACGTTGGAATTGGCTTCTGGATCCTCTGATGCCAGCGTCCGCTTTTGGAATAGGGAAAAGAGTGAATGTTCTGTGATGCGCGGGCACAAGGATGGCGTGTTGGCAGTCGCATTTTCTGCCAGTGGGCATCTTCTAGCCTCGAGTGACAAAGGCGGGGAAATATACATCTGGAATACCACGGAGCGTCGCCTCTTCCGACAACTGAATTCATACCTTGGCGGCCCCATCCACTCAGTCTTATTTTCTGACGACATCACTTTACTTTCTGGTGCCCAGAATGGCGAAGTCCGCATCTGGGATATTTCTGTGATTGAACCCGAAGAAGGTGTTCAATGGATGCATAATGGTCCAGTGAACGCAATCGCTATGTCGAGCAGCGGATCCTTCTTTACTTCTGGCGCAGAAGATTCGGCAGTTGTAATTTGGTCAATGGGGACGGGAACACCTGTGTTTCCCCCGCTCACAATGCATCAGTCCTCTATCAACTGTATCGCTTTGTCGTCAGACGACGCCGTGATTGCATCGGGCTCAAGCGATAGAACAGTTTATTTCAGTGACACCACCACGGGCGAGGTGCTGGGTTCCCAGCTGGATTGTGGAGAAGAAGTGTCTTGCCTTGCCTTCTCCCACGACGATACCAGGCTTGTGGTTGGCCTCAAAAATAACGAGTTGATCGTGTGGAATATCTCAAGCCGCCAAAAAGATGTTGTTCTGTGTGGAATACCGAATGGCCGACTGGTTTCAATGGCGTGCGCGTTTGCACCTAGCTCAGAGCGGATTGCATGCTTCTATTACCACAAGCGCAGCCAGGGCTTCGCCATCTGGGATGGTCACACTGGAGATATGCTGATACACAGAGAATTTGTGTTCATCCACACAGTTGACACGAACCCGGATGGGCTGGAGTTTATAGATGGCCTACGGGTTTGGTTCAGTGGGGACGGGGACCACGTTGTTCTTCAGTTCTACTACATCGGTGACGGGCTCGTGGAAACTCAGGCATTCAATATATCTACAGGCCTCGGAAACCGTGATATAGGAGACGCTACTCGTCCCCTGATGCATCCCCAGGATAGCGATATCTACTATGCAGGGAAACCGATTCTACAGCTACCTCGAGATACCAAGCACGAAGCTGTAAAATGTTGGGATACAGTCGGGGATATTATTGTGGTGGGTTTAGTTTCGGGACGGGTATATGGCTTGGACTTCAGGGAACGCCTCCATAAACGATAATGCTACAATGCAGAGTGTAAATAACTTATAGTATGCTAACGTGGTTATTATGATCACCATGTACAAGATGTGCCTTCGCTTCGCTCCGGCAGATAAGGATTTCACAGGATCATGTTGAACTTCCGCTATGGAAAGCTCAAGGCAGACACCAAATAAATTTCACTGGAACAATTTAGATGGGTAGATTCCAACCAGCCTTCCCCAACGCTGAACCCAAAACGAGTGCAACCTTCAGGGATATGCTTTGAGAATAACGGCCTTTAAGGAAGTTTGATGGGATGGTTACGGTTGGTAAAGCAGTCCGTTGGTGTACCGATTGGAATTCCAGCCGCTCATCCTGAGGAAAGCCTGCTGGCAATCATTTGAATAGAAAGAACAAATGAACCTGAAATTGTCAAAGGCGAGCACAGCCGCAAATGAAGCCCAATAAACCACATCCTCGTGTGCAAATTGCCACGGTAATTATGGACGACATTCAAGAGGGGGAGTGGATGGGAACAACATTAGTGATTCAGTGTTTCAACAGAATTGGTTTTACTCGCCTCAAATTACAGGAACAAAAATACCCCGGAATGTGCCTCGTAAAATGAACCGATAAGCATCAATCAGGTTGTTGAGGATATGCGTACAAATTTGAGCGCTCTGGCGAAGTGCGCTGCTTGCTGCAGGTCGAAGCCATTCAACTCAGGACAGAGTCAGAGCAACTTTGATTAGCGTACACTGTGAGCGGTGCTGCATACCTCCAGAGATAACGAAGGATTCATATCGGCAAGGGCATAGTGATGGAGGTGTAGAGGAGAAGTTTGTTGGAGGAGCGGATATAAATGAACTTTGTGTCACTCTCGTAAATATCCCAGATTAACGTCCTCGATTGAGCTTGAAGCGTTGATGATTGGTACGGGGGGTAACAGACTGTTGACGTTCTTGAGGCTCTTGGAGAATGGGAGAGACAAATAGCATTGAAGCAATTTGAGGCAACTTGACAATCCAACAACGGCATGCAGCATTGAATATGGTTCGGGGACTGGCCTGGGATGTGTGGGGGACGAAGAGAGCGAATCGACTCCGCGGCTCGACAGCTGGGTATAAATGGAGGATCGCAGTGCTGCGCTGGACTATAGTCGGATCATGGTGATGGTAGGCATTCGTTGGAAAAGCAAAGAACGCCTGATTGGGC
This sequence comes from Mycena crocata, assembly GCA_029281795.1. Classification (NCBI taxonomy): domain Eukaryota; kingdom Fungi; phylum Basidiomycota; class Agaricomycetes; order Agaricales; family Mycenaceae; genus Mycena; species Mycena crocata. Next base: position 278,089 of record JARJCP010000042.1, on the reverse strand, counting down.
TGCAACCGCAGTAGAAGTGTGTTGCTCCGTAGCCGGTCATGGGGGTGGCTTCTCAAGATGAGGTGAACCATGCGCAGTGCAAAACAGGGTCAGGTGAAGGGGTAGAATGGGGCTACACATAGAGGTTGAACAGAGAAATACAAAAGGACCAGGACTAAATGGGGCCTGTAGCACAGCTTAAGGGCCATTTCGTTAAAGAACGGATAATATAAATCGCAGAATTTTCTAAGCCCTGCCAAGGTATTTTTACTTCTATCATCCTGCTTCTGGATATACACTGTGGGATGGGCCGGGTTTTCGTATGGGACAGATGAACATAATAAACCTGATTCGGATGCCTTTGATGCGCCATCAATCATCCGCGCTGATGCGCCATCTGACGGGAATGATTGACAAGGAAAAATTGGACTCGGCCAAAAATAACGAGAGCAGAGGGAGATGGATACTTAGAAAGCGGAAAGCCAAAGAGATGCAAACGAACACCAAAAAAAAAAGTACAGTCGAAGTCCTGATAACCCATAGCTGTCGGTCACGGCCTGGGGCTATGGGTTTTAGGGTGGTATGGGTTCCCAGGACTTCAGAAAAAAATTGTCAAAAAAGTAAGATATTGATTGTTTAGTGTATCTCTGGTACCTACACGGTTGCAGAAGAGAAGAGATCAGTCATAGACATATTTCACCAATTCTGTGTCCAAATCTCCGCCTGCAAGCCACTTCAGCTTGACGAGGAGCTTAAGTTCGGCTTCGCGGAATCAAGGTGTGCATGCCGTGCTCAAATCTGAGGCTGTTTCCAGCTCCTGGATGTGTGCACACTGCACATTTGTCCACATCTTTCGCATTATTATCCAGCCAGTGCTCTTCTTTGTCAGAAATCCTCTCTTTTTGCGCGAGCTGTGCCAAGAGCACATCCTGCTTCTATCTGAAGGCCGCTGAAACGACGTCAGGCTGCCTTTTATAGCATCGAGCTTCAACTTTGCCATGGGCAGAGAACAAAGGGCTATTTTTGGGCGTCATTTTACCTTATTTACGGGTTGAAAACGACTTTACCCATGGGTTTTGAGCCCCATCATGGGTATTTGGTATGGGGTTTAGGAGCGATGGGTTTTCCGTACTCACCACACTACTAACCTTGAGCGTGAGGCCCGAAAATCTATGGGTTAGAAGGAATTATGGGTTATCTAGGCTATGGGTTATCAGGACTTCGACTGTAGAGGTTGAAGGAAAGAAACATGCGAAGTTGGAAAGTCATACATTCAGCTGTTCGATATAATCATACGCTTCGCAACGATAACACGATACTCTCAGCCCGGCCCGAGAAGTATACCCAGGTTGGCAACATCTATGTATTACACTGGGACAATAATTCTAACATATTCTACGGCAACAAGATGGATAGGATAAGACTGTAAAATGTTGGGCTACAGTAGAGGATATTATCGTGGTTGGTATGGTTATAGCCGGGTATATGGGTTGAAGTTTGGGGGGATACGTGACGATTATTTGGTTCCTGGTATATATATTAAGCCCGCTGGAAGCGTGTCAAGCCTGAAGTTGAATGTGTCGTGGCCAGTGCCGTTAGTCAAATCCGTAGAATGAATGCATCTCAATAGTAGATATAATTCGCCGGCTGGCCGCCTCCCGCAGCTCGCCGACTCTGAAGACGAGGTTCTGGGACAGTCGTTGCAAGCACCCCGTCAGGAGACAGAGAAAAGAGGCGATTGGCAGCGCCGGGGAGGAGGAAGTAGCGCGGCTCATCAACATTTGAGGGACCCTTGTACCGGTCCCAAATCAGTACCGTCATACTGAGACTGTGTAGGCGTGGAAGCACAGAAAGCATTGTATTCAGTGATCCCCATGGAGCCGGGATCTGAACGCGTCTGTTCACGTAGGAGACCTGGAAGTCGACCCAGATTTCCTCGAGCTGGGACGTGTCAAGGGACGGCTCTGAGAGGATTTTGAGCAGGATTTTCCCGGCTTGAGTGTAAGGAGCTCGGAGTCGCAGCTTCCCAAGCTGTGAGCGTAGATGCAAGCGATTCATCCTCAGGAACGCGGCTAAGCGAAGAATGTAATCTCGTTCATCAATTAAGCATGTCACTTACCACCGGCGATTAAATCAAATAGTGTAAGGTCCAGCGAATGTAAGGATGATAAGGAACGCATGGCTTCTACCGTGACTGGAACGGAGGCAGACTGGGATATCCGAAAACGAACGGCTGTGAGGGGAGGTTTGGGAAGGGACGAGGCTATCCACCCCAGAATTAAGGGATTGTCGAGGTCCACCTGGCGGAGATGGGGCAGAAGTCCTTCGGTAGCAGGTAACAGATGAAAGGAGCCAGATTGATGGGGCAGTGTCACTACCAAAGTTTCCAGGTGTAAGAAGGTGGATATGAAGCTCGTCACCGCGTTTAGGGATGATCCTGCCTTCAACTTCATCTCGAGCCGGGTGACGATGCGAAACGCGCTATCCAGTTTGAATGAGTCCGACAAGGATCTGTTGATAGTGAGTGTGTTTAAATTATGACATTTGCTGGCCAGTTTCGGAAGGAACTCTGGCATCCAGAGGGTGTAGTCCAGGTAGGCTACGACATCGGTATCCAGTACGATTTCGCGCACAGATGAAGCAATGGCGAACCGCTCGATCGAGTCAAACAGGCGAAGAAACCGCTCGATGTTTTCGTTTTTAACTGATAGCGAGATGCGGTAGAAGATGCGGGACCGCGCATATACCATCCATACCGAGGATACAAGGCTGCACTGCTCGAGCATGGAAGAATCGACCATGGATATGATCAGACCGACAAGCTCCGACGGCAGTTGTGCAACAGGTCCAGGAAGATTTGTCGGTGGGATAAGTGCACGGTCCTTCCTGTCGCCACAATGACCCAACCGAGCCGCAAAATTGGAAAAGAATGTGAGGGGCATCCTGGCGATGAGGGATGGTGTCGTGGTAAGGAAGGAAAAAAGAATGAACAGAACATGGCCTGTGCTGCGATCATCGTCTCTGAAACACAACCCAATCGAAGATGGGACCTGACTAGAAGTACGCTTCTTTTTACTCGCAGGGCACAAAACATGGATCTCGGCTACCGGTATGGCCACCGCAAATCCACTGAAAGACATACCCGCGGTCTGTTCATCAAATCATCACTGTTAACCTTCATTGAGTGGACTTATTTCGTTCACCTCCCTCATGTATATCCGCGGCTTGTATCCTCATGTAGTCATTAAAGGGGCTCTACAACCAACCTTTGAATCCAGGATCTGGATGTGGTTGAATATCAACCTGTGCAACAAGAGGTAGGCGGGAATGAAATTCATGACATCGACCTCGAGAAATTCTGACATGCTGTGCACCCAAGGAGGAGGAGGGTCCGGATCAGCGGTCCGCTGGGTAGGTATGGGTTGCGCTCACAATTTTACTTTGGCCCCTCTTCTCTTCGCTCGATCGACTCGTCATCGCGTTTCCTGAAAGAAATTTGATCACTGAGTAGTTGCCATCAACAAGATCAATCCACTCACCACAACGTCCCGCGGCGAAAATATAATACTCTGAAGACACAGACATGTGCAGAAGATATGAAAATGGGAGGGGAGGCCAAATTTTGGAGAAATCCAGCTCAAAAGGCGGGCGCCATTGAGAAGTTCATGATTCTACTGACAAGAAGTCGCCCATCAGCAAAGCTTTCCTAATTGAGGGGACCTGTCAAGGAGGTCTGTGTGCGATCGGGGATTCCCGCCTACCTCTTGCTGTGCAATGTGAGAACGGCCATCACGCCGGATCCGGATGTGATCATTTGATCGGTTCCTTCGATGCACTGCTCTTCACAGTTCAGTTCCGCACTCAAGTTACACGTCTCAAGTTACACGTTCAATCCAAAAATTGCCATTCCGTCCAATCGCCGGCATCCAAGTTTAACTTTTGGGACTCGTGCCAGCGACAAAGCAGAAGATCGGCGCGGTGATGTGACGGCAGGAAGAATGAATCGATTCTGCGGGACCGGCGTCTCTCTCACCATCCATCGATCCCCTCAGTTGCGCTTCAACCTATATAGTGCCGTCTGCACGTTCGACCACTCTATTAGACTTGATCCCAGATTCAGTCACCGGCATCTCTAAATGGCGGCAAATTTCAACTCAACTTCAGCCACCACATTCTCGGAATCTCATTGTCCCACCCAGCATCCACGAATTGTTCCCTCAGCATCTCATCCACGGGTCCATTCCCTCCCCCACCCCCAGCTATAACTCGAACTTCTCGTTCGACCTCCCGCAGAGCAATCCGCTATCCGCGCTGACGCACATTGCTTCCTCAGGCTCTGGTGTAGTGGAAAACGATGGGGAGATGGAGGATGGGGCTGATATAGACGATGGGGACGCGGACGAGGGACTTCAAGGTAAATGAGACACATGGCGACGATACGGGTGTCCGATGTGCGCGAAGCGCTTCCGACGGCCGAGTAGTCTCAGCATTCACGTCAACACACATACAGGTGCTACGCGTGAGTCTTGTTATCGATATCCATCCCTTTGCGTGGTATACTTACATGTGTTGTTCTGCCTTAACCCACAGTGCTTGTGCACCTCGCTTGGGTCGATGTCAGATGTTGAATGTTAATGTCAATTTTTTTGCCGACTGTGCCGATCCACCCACGATTATCGTTTCCTTTCCTTCCATACCAACCAAATCCGACTCTAACACTTGATAATTTAGCCTTCCGTTGCCCGTACCCTGGATGTGGACGCGCCTTCAGTGTCAACAGCAACATGCGTCGCCACTATCTCAGCCACGGAGTCCCCCCGCTGCCCCACTTCACATATCTGTCGCCGCGGATGCCTCCACTCACCGCCAATTCGCCCAATGCATCTTTGAGCCCGTCACCCTGGCCCTCGACATTGAGCGCTCCCTCACTCAACACATCGTTTGTGCCCATACAACACACACCCTCCCAAAACACCTCAGCCCGAGTTCGAATCCCACATTCCCGCATGGCACTTCTCCACCTTCCTCCACCCGGACCATGTAGGATCCCCACCCGATCCCCGATTGGCGGCTGGGACCTAGTGCGTGGCGATCTGGCTACTCGGAGAGCAACGTTTGAAGCAACAGAAGGTAGCCAGACCTCCAATACCCAATTTGATCATTCCTCCCTCTCAAAATTAGATTTCTTGTTCAAAACATATTGAATGTAGACGTGCGCCACGCACCAGCGGGACCGAGATACTGCTGATTTCGAATTAATTTAAACACACAAAGGGCCGCAGCGGCTGCCGACGTACGCTCATTGTGCCGACGCTTGGCCGACCCTCACTGAACGTCGAACATCGACCTTATATCTCGTACTTAGCAAGGGACGCGACGATTTCAATTGGTTTTCCATTGAGGTGTTCATTGCTTTGAGACAGATGAGGTGATGAATGAGGAAGACCAAACAAAAATGAACTCATGTTATCTCATGTTCCGCGGCGCCGCCCCTAGAATCGAACCAGGGGTCTTTCTACTCAACATGCTCTAAATCGGGAGCTTCGAAGATAATCTGGAGGCGGTCCCTGTACCAGTAGGCCGCCCTGATGCTAATTGTGCGCTGCTCTCTTTGACTGCCTGCATTTAATACGGACGAGTTTGAAAACGAACGAACGAGTTCTAATTGAGTGACAGTGAGTCGGAGCTATATATAGCATCTATTTTTGTTTGTTAAAAAAACATCAGAATTGCAGTTGAAGGATCCCCGACGTGTACGCCTTGGGATGTAGCGTTTTCGTTTGGTTTCCGTCTTGAGTCGGCTCGAAAAGGCTTGCAGAGCCGCCCATCAATTTGGTTGTATTTGACGCGATGGCGCGATGCGGCGGTGCCACGTGTCATCCCGCTTTTGTTTCTTCCTCCCATTCACTCTGGCGTTGCTCTGCCGCTACTCGTACATATTTAAACTCACCTGAGCCTAGCACAAAGAATGTTATCCTGGCCTCAATATCTGCTCCGGCGCGCAATTTACTCATGCTCAGCGTCTTCTTTGCCCCGTGCGTTGTCCGCATAATTGCTGTGCTCCTGTTTCACTGACGGATTGCAAGAGCTTACGACACTATGTCAAACTACACCCGCCTGGCGACGTACCATGTTTCTAGAGCGCAAGCTGTGGTCATCGGTAGCCACCAAACTAACAAAGTATCCTACGATTTCGCATCCAGAAGCTGCCTTGAAAAAAAATCGTGTGAAGTGCGGATTTTCCAGTACTATAGTCCATCGTTGGTCGTTTTTGGTTTCTTTCTTGTGGGATATATTTTGGGCAAAGTTGACCTGAGGGTATGGAGATACGGGGTACTCAGAGGTACTCAGCGATGCCAATCTCCGTATTTTCGCTCGCCAAGCCGGGCCAAGTCACCGCCCATTCACAGCGCCATCAACTGTCTCCTTTTTCCGTTTCTTTTTTGCCCTGGTTGCTAGGCTGTGTCGTTCGGACCCGAAGGCTATCACGAATCGTGGGCTTTTGTCAATCACTCAAACATTGAGCACTGCCGCTGTGCGCGCGGTAAGCGGTGAAGTACAATGGGATGAAACTCGGTGTGTTGATAGGGTGTATATACACCAAAACCTAAGGTGCGCTTCATGTCCCATTCTTCCCCACTCTTTTCCCTTTTCTCCCTCTTCTTTTTCTGCTATGCTTTTCTCGGCAGTTCTGCCTTCTGCTTTTCTCCTTGCATCGACACTACCACCAGTGCTCGCCGCTGCAAATGACTGGGATCAGCAATCCCGGCCCTTCAAGTTCGTCGACGATGACCCAGACGATGACATTACCAATAACAGGAACTCCCGCGTAAGTTCCTGCTTTCGATGTGCTTGATTTGCAGTGCCTGATATTTCTGTCCTGCAGTATACCGCCGCTCTTACAATAAACGGAAAAGGTACGTTGTGCAAGACGGTCTGCGTCGTGTAAACTCAGCATCGCCGTTTAGCTATCAATGTCATTCTCGACACCGGAAGTACAGATTTATGGTGAGTTCCATTCTATGTCTGCCGGCCTGTTGAAACTCAAGCTTGCTAGGCTAAATCCCGTCGGGGGGGTTGGGCCTTTCGAAAATACCGGCGTCACCCACCAAATCAACTACGGTGAAGGCGCAACCTTCATCAACGGTACGATTGGTCTGGGGGATATCGAGATTGCGGGACACAGAATTCCTCGTCAAGGTAAGCGCATTCAATATCAATAACCAGCTCGGTCATGAGTGCTCACGCCTGGCATCAAAGCCTTTATCAACGTTACCCAGGTATGGTTCAAACTGGGTGCTTTTCTCCTTCTTTGTTGACCCAGACCGGGCAGAATGTCGGCCTTAACGAATGTGGCGGCGGCATCTGCGGACTTGTCGGTCTCGGGTTCGATAGTCCAAACGGTGGCATCGAGAAAGCGCTCAGCAATGGCGGCATCGACCCCTCAGTCGGCAAATCCGTGCTCTCAAGCATTTTCGACATGAGCCCCACACCCGAGAAGGACCGCTTCTTCGCGATATCGCTGTCCCGCCTCGGGGACGAGAAGGGCTCCGCGGACGCGTCGATCAACATCGGCGAATACGACAGCGACTACGTGGCCGTGCAGTACGAGGCGCGGCGTCCTGTGTTCCCTCCCACTGCGACCAGCTGGCGCGTCCTTGCGGACGGTGTAACCATGAACGGCGTGGCGATTCCCTGGTCCGCGAAAGGCACGAGCACGCCTTCGGGGAAGAAGATTGTTCTCCTCGACACCGGGACGACGAACATCCTTATGCGTCCCGAAATTCGGGATAGCATCTACTCGAAGGTTCCCGGTGCTGTTCTGGCCAAGAACTCGTCCCTTCACAACGTGCACTGGAGCAGCGACCGCGATGTCTGGGTCGTGCCTTGCAACGCGTCGCTTGATTTCAGCGCAGTTTTTGGGTGAGTGGATTTCAGCTTGCTCTCAACCGCGTTCCGACGCCCTCTTAGTGGCCAGCCCTATCCCATCCACCCTCTCGACATGACGGACATGTACACCAAGGTCGGGCCAAACGGCGTCAACTACACCGTGTGTGTAGGCCGTATCACCAACGGCGGGACCATCACATCCGGCAGCACCGACGCCTTATTCGGTGATACGTTCCTCCGCAATGTTTATACGGTGTACGTCGTCCCCTGCCTAGTCCCTCCTTCCAGATCCCGAGTTGTTGACGCGCCTTCCTCGACAGATATTCCTTCGGAGATAAAACCACCTCGCCCTACGTCCAGTTCCTCTCTCAAACGAAGATGTGGGACGCCGCGGTGGACTTCGCCGCTGTGCGCCAGCAGCTCCTCGCAGCCAGCCCCGCTGAAATCGCTCCGGCGGATCTCGTGCGCATCTTCGACGGTCCCTCCACACACCCTTCCGCAGGACCTTCGTCCGCCGCTCCATCTGCCTCAGAATCCCACCACTGGTCAGAATCCCACCACTGGTCAGACCAACCATCCGCCGCTCCTTCATCTGTCGCTCCGTCTGAGTCACACCACTGGCCCGATTCTCCCTCTGCCGCTCCCTCATCTGTCGCTCCATCTTCAGAAGACCACCACTGGTCAGATGAGCCCACTGCCGCCGGGCCCTCTGCCACTGCGCGAGTCAACCTCGCCGATGCCGACTCTCCAAACACCGATTCCTCATCCAGCTTGAACAAATATGGGCCTATCATCATCGGGCTCCTCGCAGCGAACCTCATCGTCGTCCTGGTGCTCCTGGCCCTCGGTGTCCTGGTTTTTGTGCGGAAGGGCAGGACATCGGGACCGACGCGGGCGGCCAGTGCGCGGTACGTACCCGCCAAGACGAGGGATGACTCCCTCATGCGGCCGTCGTTTGCGGAGGATAGGCCGTACTCGGATAGAGAAACGCAGTAGGCGCCGCTGGACCAGATTTGTACTTCGTATTTATATTTTTGTTTAATTATGGTACTCACAAACGGACTTTAACGCACTTGAATTTTGGACTTGCATTCAACGGAATCTCTGAGACTGAGTAGTGCTGCAAGTACAGGTCTAGAACGGTGTAAGAAAGACGAATAGGGGGTGGGAATGAACGTGGACGTGCGAATTCAACCTTAAGTGCTCCCTTCTTTGGTTGAAAAATTTCAAGATGGCAGAGGATATGCGGGAAAGAAAAGCGCACTAAGTCTTTTTCAATGCGCTACCCCCTGCTGCCCCCGAATCGAACGAGGCTATTCTTTCCTCAGTGTAATATGGAAGTATCTTAGAACGAACGTTAGTATACATCACGGTTTATATTGGACATCATTTATATCGGACGTCAACCAAAATATCAGACAACCTCTATTCCCTCAAAAGCATGTACAAAGCAAAAGAAAAAAGGAGGCCCAGCTCCCTCGCCTCGCCCGACCGCGTTAGAAGCCGAAACGTGTACGATGAGTTACTCACCCCTCACATCCCCGTCCGGACCTGAGCCAAGAGATGAGGGGTGAACAATTCACGGTACACGCTCGAAGACCAACTACATGCCGGCGCGGATCGCGGGTTGAACTGGGCATGGGGCTAAACGCGGGTTTGAGGGTCGTCGACAGAGTTATGTCCTGCGTGCGGCGACGGGCTTCGAATGAAGCGGGTGTTACGTAGGGTGGGTTTATTGTGGTTGGTGAGTTTCATTTGTTGGTGGAGGATTGAGACTTATGAATTATGTTGGGGTGAGAGGCGAGCAGAGTACGGCATTAAGGGGGTTAGTTACGAACCATATATTAAAAAAACATACAATTGAACTCATGTCAGGCGGATAGACGGAATGTAAACATTACCTGAACAGGAATTGATTGCAAAGATCGTTCAAAGAGAGTGGGCTAGCATTGCAATGCGTAGAATCATGCCGACGCTGTTTTCGCTACTTTCGCCGTTTTCGAGCGAGCGATCAGAGTTGAATTCAAACGCTCTTTTGTCACGCTCTGGCCCAAAACTGAAACGGAAACACGGGCGAAAACGTGTTTGAAAACTTTACTGTGAAGGACCCTAATATCACCCGTATATTAATTTACTCTAACTTCAATAGACGGGAGCAGCATTATTTTGGCCCACGGAAAATAGCGGCTTTCGGAAATCAAAGCGGCAGCTTGGATTCCTTTTCCTTCTCCTATGACATTCGTTAACTACGGTCAGACACAAATATTGGGTGTACTCACCCGTCGGTTCTTGATGATGTAATTCAAGATAAGGGAGAACGCGCTAAAATAGGTTTAATCTTTTTTTTTCTCGACTTGGTTCATTTCGAAGACACACCTGATCGCCACAAGTAACATGTTGAAAAAGAATCCAACCATATCCGAAGTTGTTCCTGCGACGGACGGAATCCCAGGCTGACTGTTCCGGACATTGGGGAGTGCGAACAGGACCGCAGTTGAGATAGCAATGAGCGGCGGTTCAACTTTGCGCTCCCGGAAGAACACAGACATCGCCGCAATGAAGACGCTGCCGCTCAGGCCCCACATGACTGCGAAAAATCCACGTAAGCCTGCCTGTGCCGTAGAGATCGAATAACGGGCAGAGGGACGTAGACGCACCAAGGATAATGACAATTGAGAACGCCTTAGTAATCGGGCTACGACTGACCCTGAAGCTGATTTGTACCCCCGAACCATCCACCTCCTGCCCCAGGAAAGTCGTCTCGATCTTGAACCCCTGGACCGTCCCTTCGCTGAAGACCGTCATGGGCAGCGGCGTGCCGTAGCTGCTGTTGTCGGGAGATGTGAAGGCATAGATTATGTAGTCCACGGTGAAGACATCGAAGGGATAACGGTTGATGTCACCGTCCTGGTCTCTCGTCAGAATGTGACAGTAAAATACTATGATATACGACTTACGAGGATTTGAGAGACGGTCTGGGTAGGCATGATAGTATTTGCTGGGAAATTGCGTGTTGCGGAATCCAGGACAAGTCGTACTGCAAGTGTAATATATGTATATGTCACAGATCCAGAGGCTAGGATTATCCGACGTACCTGGAACATCGGGAGCCGGAATCAGCGTATTGGTATCAGCGGCGAGGCCGTTAAGCGGCAGATAGTCCAGATGGAATCCAAGCTTGAAGTTGAGATTAACAAGCCACCTAAAGTATATTATAATTACACATACTGCTGTTCCAGCTTTGTTCGGGTCAAATGAATCGATCGTCAAACCAATTCCAAGCACAAACTCGAAGTCTGTCCAGTTCGTGAATAGATTTGCGCCGTCGTCGGAGTTGACGTCGACACCGTAGGCATCTGCAGGCATGTTAAGTATGTAACAGTTCTCAACCCAAAGCAAAAGGAAGGCGCACCTAGTTTATTTCGACTCTTGGTCCCCTCCAAGAAGCTCTGCCACCCGATTATGGACACGATGGATAGAAGAAGTGCAGTAGACAAGGCAAAGAAGGATACCCATCGGACGGTGAGTTGTGGCATTGATGAAAGAAGGAAGGGCGGCTAGCGCAACTGAAGAAGGAAAGAACAAGGAGAAGAAAGTGAATAAGGTGAGAGAACAAACCCACCAGCATTTATGTCTTCGCTTCCGCGCGCACAAACCGGCGCCCAGAAGCTACAGAAAATGCAGACTACCGAGCGCCCGTGAATCATCCTTGAACGATTACTCTGGGCCGCGCGCAACAGGTGTTTGGCTCTAAGCGCCAATTACAACCACGTATCTGCGCGCTCGGTAGTTATCCCAGCGCGAGAATCGCCGGAATAGGATTTTCCGGATCGTCCTTGATGAGCGCTCACATTTATATGGCAACCTGCGTCCTATAAATGGTGGTAAGTCCGCCAGGGTCGGAACGACGAACAACAATAACCGACCCATCACCGCGCAGTGTATTCAAAGGTCCTGATTGGAATTTGAAGTTTTAGCCCGATAAAGCGCTATGTACTTCCGATCTCAAGGAACGGGAGAAATCCACGTTCAACGGCGGTATCCGCCGTTTGAGTGCAATAGAATGAATATTCGCCTTGTCAAAGAACATAAATCCGAAATGATACGAATAGAGCGCACCGCCGCAGTGGTGCATTTGCATTTTATTTACACGGTGCCATTAGTTATGCGACGTTTGAGCACTATACGGACGTAGAATATCTGCCTAATTCAGCCTTTGATTCCCTATGAGCGCGGGTCAGCCAGTGCCTGCAATCTACGAGAAGCGAAGGCGGAAGGAAAGAGTACAGTACAAAATACGCACCAAGAAAACACCCCGCATGCGTGCATGCGCGCACCAAAAGATGCACACACGCACGCATACGTCCTCCTTCCCTCAAGTCGACATCTCCGCTCACAATCGACGCCGCTCAGCCCCTCAATCAATGTCGATGAAATCGTACTGCGGGCCGCGGCACTGGATTGCGCCCGTCTTGTCGTCGGACGAGTACTTCCCGTCAGTCGTGCGCCACTGCCCGTCGGACTCCACGAGCACGTCGTCGACGGTGTCTGGCGTCGTCTCGAGGATCTCGGCGAAGTACCTGGCGCGGAGATAGTGAGTTGTTGAACTGCAGATATTACTGAAAGAAAGAGCAACATACCCGTCTATAATCAGCTCCCGCCAGTCGAGCACGGTCTCGCACACCGGGCACAGCCTGTACACATACATGTGATTAGTAGTGTACTGCAGAAAGGTGAACGCAGGCACGCACCACGTCGTCGTCTGCTGCATCATCGCGAACCACGACGTCGCGTCGAAGCACTGCGAGTGGGTGCACTTGGCCGAGCGGCACGGCGTGCTGATGCGCATGAAGGTGAGCTGGTGTGGTCGTCGAACGATACCGTAGCATTAGAAGACGTAAAGCAAGTGATGCGTCGGCGGCGAATTGAAGTTCGTTGAGTTGAGTCGGGATGGAGCGAGGTAAAAATAGTTAGGGGGTTGGAAAGTTAGATTCGGTTAGTTGAGTTTTAAATTAGGTTGTGCGACGACGTACAGGACACTTGAGCGACATCTTGAGCGACCCCGCAATGATATCGTCGTCGTCTGACATGGTGGCCATCACTGTGAAAAGAACGCATGAACATGAATTCAAAGAAAGATCAAAGCACCAGCAGGATAAGAGGAAGAGAAAATCATTCAACAAATAAGAAGCAACGGGTGAGGATAACGACTGCTCACTCTGCCTCCGCACCTCGGCGGCGCTGACAAAGCGTGTATTGAGCAGCTGGTCGACGAGCGCACTGACGCTGTGCGCCTGGACGAGTTGAACCACAAGGTAATATTTCTGCGGGGAGCTCAGCAGGTTATTTGAAATTAGAACAACTCGAGAGAACAGAGGTACCTTGAGCTCGAGCGGGCCCTGGCCCTGTCCGCTGTTGATGTACACCATGCGCACGACATTGTTTATACTGAAACCGTTACCAGTCGCAGCAAGGGAGAGGTCTGGCGGAGGGGCGGTGCCGGGGCGGCGCTTGATTCCCTTGAGTAGCGCGCCTTTCAGCTGCGCGTCGTTGACATACACTTCACATGTCGGTGGAAACTCGATGAGGCATTCGCTTCCGGGGCGTGCGTTGTACCTGACGAGAACAGGCAAGCATCAGTAATAAATAGGAGGGAGGAAATTCAACACGCTGCGTGTAGCCCTATCAGCAACTTACCCTGGCGTGTAGAACTTGGACGACGTGCAGAAGAGGCGTAGTTGGAAGACCGAACCGGGCATGTTGAGCTTTGCCAGGTGCTCGCCGGTAAGCTGGAATTCAAGTGCACATTCACGGCGATCTGTCGGGCTGTGGGACACTGCAGCATGCATCAATTCCAACGTTAGCAAATGAATAGACAAATATAACCTGGACACTCGAGGACAACGGAGACAACCTGGTCAATACTGAAGAAGGGTGACTGCTTGAAGCGGTAGCCTGGGCAGACGCGGTCAGGTGGGATGGATAGTCGGTTCTGATGTGATGTATTACCTGGGTTAAAACTGGTTGAAGAACCAGTACTAAACTTGGCTGAAGGAGGAAGCACAGAGGCTGATGCGCTCCGGCTCGGGGGAAGTGGGACATGTGCGGGATTGGAGGCGGTTGTATACACCGAATGGGGCGGTGGTGGCAATGATGCCATCGGCATGATTCGCGCTGGTGTGCGTCTACATGAACACCGTCAGAAATGAGCTCTTCAAGGAGTACAAAACGACAAACGAAAAAGCCAAACCGGGGAGTTTGACCTCGTCGACGATAGATCTCGCCGTCTGCCACCTCGCCACATCGTTCCCCTGATTCCAGGTCTCAAATTGGGCGCGAAGGCGGTCAACGAGATCTTGTTTCAGCCCAGACCGCACCATATGAGTCCCACACCGGGTATTTACGGAGATTATAATATGCTTGAGGTCGCTGACGGTCCCAAACGGCAAAGCAGCGCACACAGCCTTGAGGACGATATCTATGAGTATGCCACCCGCAAATCGGTAGAGATTCCAGCCAGGTCAAGCAGATGCAACCAATAGCTGGAAAGAGTAGGTGAATTAACTTGCCTCGAGTTCAGCCCAGTCGTTGCCAGATTGTGAAGCAGGCATGGAATTCGGAGAACACGAGGGGGAAGGAAAAGAAGATTGCCACATTCGGCTTTTTGCCCGTGTGACCTGTGACGTCCACTTGATCCGGCCGAACGGCTCCGATCAGTCGCTTTGGCCGTCTATACGTCTAGGTTCACAGAGAGAGCAGGTTCAAGAGCTAATGCGAGGTACCCAGAGACAGATGTACTGGTTTGTGAGTTTTTTCTGTGTCCGTTTCGGGTATGTTTCAATAGGGGAAGTCAAAGTTCAGAATCGGCACCGATTCTGAGGTTCAACAAGCCGAGGTACGAGGTAGGTTGTGTTGAAGCGTCTGTCTAGGAGAGACTAATTCTGAGGCGATTCTGATGCCGATTCTGATTCGATTCTCGAAACAGAATCGCTCAAGAATCGGTCCAACTTTGACCGCCCCGATTCTGAGGCCGATTCTGCAACGATTCTGGGCACATTTCTCGTAGACTCAGACTTTTTGTGTACCCTGTTTTGATTCATTATTTTGGTTTGTATATGTGCTCAGTGGCAGTGACATCTGACAGCTTCTACGGCGACGCGCTCATGCCCCGACTTTCCACGCGCCAGCGGCGGGTCACGGATGTATTAAAAACTTTCCTTGACCATCATGCTACGTGTATCAAGAGCGCACTGCGCCGGAAGAAGAACAGCTGCGGCAGAGTTGGAGTTGTTCTTGTTAGTACCCGCCATGTAGAGTAGAGTCGAGCACGATGTATGATAGAGGAGGGGGAGAAAAAATAGTTACGTAATCACTGTTATTTTCAATCGTAAGTGGCGCATCACTGCGCGGCACAAGCACGGCAAGTAGGGTCAAGGTAGGCATCGATTCTCAGACCGATTCTGCTGCAGTTCCTCCTCTGGAGTAGGAACACCGATCCATGTCGATTCTGAAGAATCACTGATTCTTGATCGATTCTGAGATCAAGAATCGAATCAGAATCGGCGTCAGAATCGCCTCAGAATCGGTGCCGATTCTGAACTTTGACTTCCCCTAATATCTGCCATAATAAACAGCGAAACCCGACAACAGTTGTTGCCGTGGCCGTGGTAAACTACCCTGAATCACCGTTCAGGGATCAGTTAGCAGGATTTGTTATTACAGAGGGAGGTTTATTCTTGTCGGATGGTGCCGAATGATGTAAGAGGTCGAGTTGAGCTTTTTCCCCTGTTATTTATTTCTTGCCCTTGAGGGGGGGGGGGGGGGGGGGGGGGGGGGGGGGTATATTATACTCGCGCGGTCCACAAGATAAACAACGAGTTTACCGAAGACAAACAAGTAGGTACGTAAGGGTGGTTATCTGTCCGTAAAACTACAAGATGCCAACGGAGCACGCACCATTCCAGGGGGTCGATCACCACAAGACGCTGGCATACCGTGGACTGGCCGGCTCTCGTAGTCGAGGCTGGACTCCAGTTAAGACCCTGTGGGACCTGACCTCATAGCGGATAACACTAGAGTACAGGAGTTCCCCCCTCCCAGGCAAAAATCCCCGGAATCCACCAGTAGACGGCAAGCTGTCGTGGGTCTGTCCCTTTGCAGTATGCATGCGAGAGCCAACGTCCAAACAAAAACAGAGGCAATAAAGCACTCAACGGAATAGATTGCGGAGTTTTGATCGTGTTTTGAAGAGTGGCATTGAACGGGCTTGTACCGTAAGAATGTGCACCGGGGAGAGACAAGTTCTGTCCCAAGACCGGCCAATTGAACGCGACGAGGCCAGCGGCACATGCTATGAGCACGGCGGCATGAACTTGAAGCCCAAATCCAGGCACCTTGGCGCGGCTACGCCAAGACCACTCCGATGGGGATCGGCGGTGTGCGGAAAACATCGGGTAACGACCCGGCATCCCCGGTTGCGAGGGCAAGTGCCAGCGAGGCGTCGCTCGCGGTAGTGGGGGCAGCCGCCCAGAATCCTGCCCGGGAAGGGGGCCTTCGTCAACGGTCTCGCCGGCGTTGGCAAGCACGGACATTTGCGCGACGGACAGACGATTGATGTCTGGTGGAAGGACGGCGGCTCTTGCATGTCGAGCAGCGTCGTCTTGTGGTCGCAAGGCGGCGACGTCGACGGTGACACCCAGAGACACATCATGTGTCAGCCCCCCAAGCGGGACACTGGGGTCGGGGCAGATAGAGCCCTTTTGAATCTTGTGGCCGCTCCCGGGGAGGGCAGAGATGGTGTGCAAGCTGGAGCATGCCGTCACGCGAGCCTCGTCGTCCTAAGGCAGCGAGCACCTTGACATTCATGCGTAGACTCGTTACCAGTCTGCCTACGGATTCTTACCCGAGGCGAGTACGGGTGCCGTAGGCAGACTGGTACTTCTCGGAAATATCGAAAGGGCGGGGCCGGAGTTTGAAATTGAGGTTTGATCAACTCTTGATTAACTCGCCCTGAACTCGAATTTCACTCGTTTTTTCTGGTAAAATTACCCAAAAATAGAGAAGAATAATCCTCACAATTCTGTCTATTCAGATTCATAGTCAGGCCTCATCAAGTCGCAATATTTGGCCGCGGCGTTTGGGGGCGTTTGAGTGAGAACCTGTGATCGGCGGATCATTGCGTCATCGACTCTCAAGTCCAACTCAAGTCCTTCTTCCTTTTATGGAGAGTGCAACGTTTGGAAAAGTTCTAATCCGTCCTCGATACTTCGGTCTGATTCAACTTCCTTTATCGGTATTTCGACTTGTTTGCCCTCTTTATCATAACAACCGCATTGATGTTGCTATGACTTTGAAGGGCAGTGTGTGTCGGTGTACTGTGTGGATCTATGCGGAATGAGTTCTCTCCATCATATTAAACGTAGATCTGCCCCAAGATTGCTCCCCTACTTCGAACAGCTGAAGTTTCTCTGAGAGAATTGTGAGCGGATAATAACTACTTGTACAATCAGATTCAAACCGTCCGTAAATATGAAGCTTAACCCCACATGTTCAAAATTATATTATCGAATGCGGAGCTCAATTGTGGAACCCTTTGTGAATATACACGGGGATAATATGTCTCTCAAGTGTCTAGTAATATCAATACTGAATGCATCGTTCCTCTCTGTGCTTCCCAAATCTGTTAAAGATCCGGTCTCTGTGAAGAATTATTGCTCACAGAGCAAAAGTTAATGGAAATAACTGAAATAGAACCGAGTTCAGATACTGAAAACCCCAATATAGTCCAGCTAATGATCAGTCACCAAGCAGTCTTACTTTGAGCGCGGAGCTTCAAGGCGGCAAGATTGAGATAAATCGTCAACTTGCAACTGTGAACCTAGCTTTCAAGTGGAATTGTGCTATCTTGTGGCTAGTCGCGTTATGAGGTCTTAATGAGCTTGTAGCGTCACTTAGTTCACACAGAATTTGAGGGGACGGATGTCTTAGTGACGCTAATGCAGGATGCAGCAGATATGTGGGTGGTAAAAGTGTGATATCATTTGCAGGAGGCAAGATGCCTCTTATATACATAAATATACCTATGAAGTCATCGCCTGGTGACTCGTTAACTACTGCGGAAACACTGCGGACTGAGTCAGATTGGAGCGAAGAGCGCCCGAGCCCCAGGGAAGGCCGAGCTATGCCCGAGTTGAACTGTGGGAACAAGAATCCTGAGTCAGCACAAATTTGAAACCGAGAGTGCTTGGAGGGTATGACCCAAATGTGCTCATATCCATCACAAAATCGTGGTTGAACATAGTTTCGGGCATCTCGGGCATGGTCAAGCATTTCGAAGGAATTAAAGAACTTTCAGCACTATGTGCAGATGGAACTCATTTTGGACGTGTTTTCGGTCTTGTTTATCCCTTTGCGTCCGAAAGCGAAAGAAAACATCGTAACTTATTCGCGGAAGGTTGGGATATCTCGTGTCGTAAAGCATATTTGGAGGACTGTAACAAACGATATGATATGATGATTCAAGACGGTCCCTTTTCAAAGAGTAACTCAATATTCCCTGAGGCTGGGCTCTCCAAGTCGAACGCGCATAGCTGGCTCGCGAGGCAATTCATCAGGAAATAAGTTCCCACATTAAAGGTTAACACTGATGTTTTGATGGGCTCAGACCGCGAGTGTCGCAAAGTGGAATTGCGGTGGTCATACCGGTAGCCGAGGTCCACGTTTTGTGCCCTGGGAGAAAAATAAGCTCACTTCGTCAGGTCCCCATCTCTGGTGAAGTGATCGCAGCACATGGCATGTTTTTTCCCGTCTTTTTCCCCTCCTTACCACGCCACCATCCCTCCTCGCCAGGATGCCTCTCACATTCTTTTCCCATTTTGCGGCTCGCTTGCGGCATCGCAGCGACAGGAAGATTCGTACACTGGCCCCGCCGACAACTTTGCATGGACCTGCTGCCCAACTCCCTTCGGAGCTTGTCGATCTGATCATGTCTATGGTCGATTCTTCCATGCTGGTGCATTGCAGCTTGGTGTGCTCAGTGTGGATGGCCCATACACGGTCCCGCATGTTCCACCGCATATTCCTATCCGCCTCCTTTAATAACGTCCATCGTTTCGTTGACCTTTTCAAGTCGCCCAAACGAGTCACCTTTGGTTCAAGTGTGCGCGAAATCATGTTGGATCCCAACGTAGCAGTTCTTCAATATCTGTGGGTGGACGATCTTCTGCCAAAACTGGTCGCTACTTTCGCGAACTTCAACACACTCACTATCACCGGAATGTTCCCGGGCTCATTCGACCTGCATAGCGCGTTTCCCATGGTCACCCGCCTTGAGGTCAGGTTGTCGGCAAAAGCCTCCCTCCAATCAGTGACGAACCTCCTATCCGCGTTCTCTCACCTGGAAACTCTGGTAGTGAGGCTGCCGCGTCAACCTGGCCCAGTTCCTGTATTTCCTACGGGCGAAGGGCTTCTGCCGCATCTCCGCCAAGTTCACATTGACAATCCTTACATTTTGCGTTGGATGGCGTCGTTCAATCCCAAACCCCCTATTGAAACCCTTTCTTTCCGGCTGTCGGGGTCTGAGACCATTCCAGTCGCATTAGCGGCCATTAGGTCAGTATCATCGTCCTTGCACTCGTTGGACCTTAGACTGCTCGATTCAGTCGCCGGTGGCAAGTGTTATGCTTAATTAATGAACGAGAACTCACCGATATTTATTTCATTTAGCCGCGTTTCTGCGAATCGATCGCTTGCATCTACGCCCACAGCTTCGGACGCTGCGACTTCGAGCTCCCTACAACCAAGCCGGACATATCCTGATCAAAATACTCTCTGAGTCGGATCTTGACACCTCTGAACTCACGGAAATTTTCGTCGATTTCCAGATCTCCTACGTGAATCGACACGCGTTAATCCCGGTACGATGGGGAGAGCTACATGCAATGCTTTCTGCACTCCCCCGTCTACGTCGTCTCACGATGACGGCACTAGTTTGGAACCGGTACGAGAGTCCTTCAGGGGATAACCACCGCGTAATCCTTCCGGGCGCTTCTAAACGCCTCTTTTCTCTGTCGCCCGACGTGGTTGTGACGTGTGTCCCAGAGCCTCGGCTTCACAGTCGGCGAGCCGCGGGGGGCGGCCAGTTAGCGAAATATAGCTACTACTGAGTCTATATAGACTTACTCCATGGACTTTCCTAACGGCACCGGGCCACGACGCATGCAATCTCAGGCTTCAGGCATATACATTGTTGGCTTAAGATATCTATCAAGCATCCACTAATTATCGTGTATTGCCCAAACATACCCATCTAGAAACCACATCTATCAGTATAATACCCCGTACTGTATTCCAACATCTTACAGCTTTATACTCTCGAGGCAGATGTAGCATCATTGTCCCTTTGTAGTTGCGAATATATTTTTTCCCCTCTCATCGCTGTATCAGAGGCAGATATGCGCTGGAAATCTCAACCAACTGTTGTATAGTAATCTCTCGTGCGTCTTCAGGTTCTATTGCTGTGTTTAAGTAATCAGCTCCTCGTCGAGCGGTTCTCGAACGCACCATCCTATCATGTTGTTAAATGTGAGTGAAATACAAGCCCAATTCACGATATATATATATATAAAATCATATGTGTACCATACACGACGTCCGATTAATTCACCAGGAAAACATCTCGTGATGCCTAGCGACAATCTCTGCAGCAATAAGACAATAGAACAAGGCGCCAGCTACCCTTGATGTAGTTGTGTACGTAGGGCGTAAGGCTGTGCCGGTGAACCAACCCCAGAGAACGAGACGTCTTAAAAAAAATCCGCGGAACGAAAAATGCAGGAAGCTTTGGAACGAGTTGACGGTTGACATCGTAGATAGAGGGTATGTATGTTCAGCCCACATGTATGGTGAGATGAGTCCTTCGTTTCAAATGAAGACCACGGTGGTGGGTAAGGATCAAATGCGGAGTCCCCGTTCGAAAAGTTGTTTTGAAAAGTTCGGAAGTTGACGGAATCCGCATTGAACATGCACCGGTGGAGGTGAATAATTGCGCGCGCAATGCTGGGGAGACACCCGGATTGCGGTCGGCCTAAAAAACCGCGCTGGTGCCACACGCGAAGATTCATAACCACGTGTCCGCGTTTGATAACAACAGCAGTGCAGGCCTACATGCGCAAACAACGTGCTCCTCCTTTCCTCCCACCACGACAACGGTCAAGTATTATCTTCCAGGCAATCCAACGGCTTACCCAGTCAAGTATGCAAAGCCAAACAATCCTTGTCACTCGATGAGTCATATGAAAGCAAGACATCTGTGTCGCACATCGAAATCCGAATGCTTTGCGAATGCCACACGCTCTTTCCTCCCATTTTCATGCTCTGCATCTCTTCTTGAATTGTAAGCTTCTTGAATTGTAGCCTCAATCGACCAGAGAGAAACCGATGAGCCACAAGATTACTGGGTCTCCGATCGCAAGTCCCTGACAGGTCTCACATGCGCGGATGTGCAGCGGAAGCAAGTGGCTGGCAAATCTGGAACTCTGGAAGCTCCTAACCCCCACCATTTCTTGCCTTTTCCCGTCATCTTCGCACTGCTGCAGTCGACCTATAGCCCATTTTACACATCGTTCTTGCTTGATTCTACCCCAAAAACACTTGCTTTATACTCACCTCCGCCCTCCTCATCCTCCATGTGCCCCTCCGCCTCGCACATTCTTCCAGATTTGACCGGGGAATTCCTTGATGAGGGATCTCTTGAGGTATTATATCTTCTCGGCGCTGGCGCTTATGGCAAGGTCTACAAAGCCCTCGACACCGGTTCCCCGCTCGATGCGCCAGTTTTCTATGCTGTCAAGTGCATGCCCCGATACGAGCCGGACTCCCGCGGTGCTATAATGCTAGAGAACGAGCTGATGGTCCATCGGATGCTCAGCGACCACCCCCGAGTCATCACCTTCCACCGGCAGTTTGTCACCGACGAGTTCGTCTTCGCGGTCCTCGACCTCTCCGACGGCGGCGACTTTTACAACTCCATGGTCGAGCGCAAGACGTACCGTCGCAACCCTGCGCTCATCAAGCGGGTGTTCAACGAGATCCTGGACGCTGTTGAATATTGTCACCGGAATTCGGTGTACCACCGCGACCTCAAACCTGAAAATTTTCTCTGCAACCGCGAGGGCACGGATATTCGGCTGGCCGACTTCGGACTCGCTACACAGGTTGCGGCCTCAAATCAATTTGGATGCGGGAGTAGGATATATATGAGTTCCGGTACGCCTTTCTTCTTTATTCGCTGCTCCTCGCTCGACGCTAATCCTAATCTGCAGAGTCTATAGACCGCGCATTCTCGACCGGATGTTATTCAGCGCGGCACAGCGACATGTGGGCGCTCAGCGTTATCTTCACCAACCTCATCTCGGGGCGCCACCCCTGGATGAGCGCAGACTTCACCGACCCGGGGTATGCGGCGTTCCGCACCAAAAGCAGCGACTACCTGTTCCGCGCGCTGAAGATCACCCGCCCAGCAAGCACGCTGTTGACGCGGTGTTTCGACGAGAACCCCCTTCGCCGCCCCACGCTCCCCGAGTTCCGCGTGGCGGTGAACGCTATAGACTTCTTCTCACCAGAAGATATGGCGCCTGGAGAGCTACCTTCGCCGGTGCTGTGCACGCCCCTGCCGAGCTTCCCTGTGGCCCACGCCTCGTCGCTCGAGCGGATCGTGTCAAGCCCGTCTGTTGCGGTGGAGTTTGAGACCCCCAGGCCTGCGTTCCCCGTGCAAGTCCCGCAGCCGCTCCAATTCTATTTCTCCCCTTGCATTATCGGCTTATCCTCCTCGTCATCCTCCTCCGACGCGCTATCTAAGTTCCCCTTCCCTCCCGTCCCCACAGCTCCCGCCTCGCCCAACCTCTCCACCTCCTCCGCATCGTTCCCCTCCTCCACCCTCCCATCCTCTGGCTCGTCTGCTCCAACCGTCAGCAGCGCATCAGACTCGAGCCCATCCCCAACACCGTCAACGCTCCCCGCCGAGCCCGAGCTCAGCGACGGCGAGGTGCCCATGGCTGTATTCTACGCGGACCCTCCCGTGCACACGCCCGCCGCGCTCCCCGCCCTTCCCCCGCGCGCATACCTCGGGAGGCTCAAGAAACCCATGGCGGACCCCAGAAAGGCCGTCGCACAAGCCAGCGTTTTCCCCAATCGACCTAACGCGCCGGCGGGCCCCCGAGACGCCCTCCCTTCGTTCGTGTCTGTGACAAGCAGGCCCAACCCGCCCGCTGGCCCCAGAAGCGCGAACGTCCCTCCGTTCAGTTCGAGCAAGCCGACCCCCATCCGCACCGTCGCCTTCAACGGCCGGCCGACGCTGTTTACGCGCCGCGGGTTTCTTGCGCGGTGGAGGGAGAATCAGGAGTGAAGCAAGGCGTAGGGAAGTGGCGGACAGGCTCGAAGAAAAATATAAAACCCACAGATAAAAACGACGAAAAATGTAGTAAATTCGGAATCCCACTGTATGTACCGCTAGAAAGTAGTTAGTGGTGTACAAACCAAAATGTATGAGAAGGAAAAATCCAGTGACAAATGGATTCGCGTTCTTGTCAGATTTCCACCCAGTTTTTTGAGCCGTGGAAATAGGCAATCTTATCGAAGAGTGGTGGGTCAGAATCCAGCGTAGTTTCAACAAGTGAGGTACCAGGCGGCTCTCGATGCATCACACGTATTAAACAGCGCGCGCTCCATCCAAAAGATGCTGTGTACCTGGGACACGCTGCAGTGATCATCGAGAGTCATCGCCTTGAGATCCGCACCTAAAAGGTTCAGGAGAGTAGAAGCGAAAAATCCAAACAGCTCACAGATACACGAGATCGTGCGTCTCGGCCGTCCAGCTTCCTGGTAAATGGCGTAGGGCCAGAGACGAGTGATTGATTTGGACAGCCAGAACCGTGACTAGCACAAGTACGGTTGTCAAGCCCAGAAGTTGGATGAAGTCCGAGCCGCCACAGAGGATTTGTGGGGTGAATAAGAATTTCCGCCATCGTGTGGGAAAGAGAGGTTGTCAGGGGCTGTGCTGCGGATATAATCGGCCATTCGGAGGGAGTCGGGAATTTCGTTACCTCTCTGATTCCAACCAAATTCCAACACGTTCTGCTTTCTTTCTTCGCGTTGCTTCAGTATTCGCCCCCCATTGATCAGTTGTTTGCTCGTTCTTGTGTCTCATCGTCTCGGTATCATCAGCGCGAGCAAAACGAGTCAACTTCGTGATCACAAAATACATTTTATTGCGTACACTTTTGAACTAGCTTCAAAAGAACGATAATACAAGTCCGCCGAGCAGAATCAGATAATACAAAACGATAAGGAGCGTCAGTGGCTTAATAACAAGCCTCAAAACAACGTAGCTGCAGAAAGTCACAAGGAGGAAGTACCACAGGCCGAGGACGACGAGTGGGTGGTACCACCGCAGGTCGGGGGCCTCGCGGAAGTGGTCGCGAGCCGAGATCGGTGAGGTAGTAGGGGAGACTGGTAGAGAAATAGAGTGAGAGGAAGGCGGGAGCGGGTAGATGTACTGGGGCCATTTGTACACCATTGGCTCGTACTCCGGCTCCGTTTTGGCACGCTTGAGTTTCGGCTTTGGTTTCGCTGTAGGTGCCACAGGCGCAGGCAATTCATCCCTCGGGGGAACATACCACGTCGCGTCGGGGTGATTCCGCGGCAGGAGCGTGTGATGCCTGCGCATAATGGCGTCGACGGCAGTAGTGTCGATGCTTTGGAGGAGGGCGGCGCGACGGAAGGCGTTCGCGAGGATGGAGGCGCCGGGGTCGAATGCCTGATTATCGCAGGAAATACTTTAGTATCGGATTGGATGGGAAATCAAAATAATTGCGCACCTCGGGTCTTGGTGGAGAAGGAGCACTGTCGAGGGACCGGCATTTTTGTCGCGGCGAGGTGCGTGGGGTGGCGATTGGTGTCGGAGGAGGAGTGGAAATGGGTTCAATGTGTTTTGATTTTAGTCGCAGCGTTGGCAAGGGCAGCGACGACGTGCTCCGCTGCACCTGCGACCAGAGCTTGAGTGGGGATAACGGGGATAATGGTGAGCGCGGGGAGCCGAGTGTGGATTGCGACGGAGATTTGGGGCTCCCTCGACTGGGTATCACAATCTCCAGTCGACGGTGCCATGGTCGACGAGCGCGAGTTTGTGGTGGAAAGGCAAATGCGGGAGGCTACAGATGAACATTTGACGGAAGTCGGGAAAGTAGGTGGCATGGGACGCACGACATTCTCATCCGATTCCTCATCCGACGAGTCGGAATCATTCTCAGCATCCAAGAGGCCGGCATCTACGAGCCAAGTTTGGACTTTCTGGCGGACGACGCAATGAGCTTGAAGAAGCTCGAAATATATTTTGGACACCAACCTGCTGCGCCGTGTTGGGACCGCACGGTAACTAATCCCATGAATGAGCAAGTGCAGGCGCTAATGAACTACAACGTACCTCATCGGATTCTACCTCGCCCGAGAGCGCACATCGCGCCCTATTTTCCTTCCACACGACACGTCCGGCCTCGTACGAATCCGCCATCATTTTTTGCAATAATATCATCGTGGTGGCATCGATGATGCCCATGTTGGAGTCGACTGGGTGTCGCTTTATAATAAATCAGAGACAATCCAAAGGAGTGCAGTAGAATGGATCGCATACCGGTGGCAAGTACCGCGCACGGTCGATGACGATGGGAATATCCGAGATGTCGTTGGGCATGGTGGCACAGATGTTTCACAGCGGAACGGGGGGGATCGCAAATAATGGGTGGAGGAGGGGGAGATGATGCAGGAGGCGCGATATGACTCCCAGACGCCTCTGCTTTATACCCATAGTTCTCAGCATGCGTGAACGACACTTGCTTTGACATCCCAAAAAGGCAAACTGGTCTTCGGGCGCTTCGCCTCATTGTTACACGTGTGGCTTGCATTGTCCTTGCTGGGCAGCCGATATTGCGGTGGCTTGTCGGGAGCTGTGCGAGGTTGCTTTGTCCCCGGCAGGCGACGAGCGCATCTTCTTTATTTCGGGGACGAATTCTGTTTTGGGGGTTGGCTCCGCCAAAGCGTCGATACGTATAATCCGTCATACCCCGGTACCAAGTAGTGTCGATTGAGAGCCGGGATGAAGCAACAGGCCTCAAGCACAAGCACACGGCCGAGAGCTGAGAGCTCAGCTAACGCTGGACCGACGACGGTCGTGAGTGCGTGGACTAAATTTGACCGAATTTTCAGAAAAGTACGGCCGCATGTTGCGCGACTGATAACTCACATCAAAATGCTGCGTCTCCGACTCTGCACCTGAAGTTCCTCGCCAGTGCTTGTGCTAAGAAGAGAGAGCGAGAACCGGGGCCACTAACGATCAGCGGCCTTACCCGCCTATCATTGATGCGAACTGGTCCGTGCGTGGCAACCACCCTCTTTGTTCAGAAATTCAACAGAAATTATTCTTTTCCATGCGAGATACGACAAGGAAGGCATGAGTGTCGTCGGTCCAAGATCATTCTCTGCGCCCTTCCTAACGTTCCAGCAACTTGGCCTGTTACTAATTAAATCTCTGTTTGTCCGGTCTCCAGTTGAACCAAGTTTTGTAGTACTTAAATACCTTTTTTGCTAAGGAATATGCTGGTCGCAAGTCCAAACACGTTCGAAACGTATCAGAAAATTCTGGTCATACTTCGAGATATTCAACTCCTTCCACTTATTCGTGAGATTTGACACAATACGTCTCCCGGAACGCGTTCCAACAACTATCATGTCCTCTGTTGAATCCCAGCATGTCACTTCGGACATCCAATGTAGGTCGATCGGGAATTCCAGAATCCTCTTCCCATTTTTGCAAACCTGGTGTAGTGCGGCAACTTGGGTTCAACTTACACAGACAGATTAATATTGCCACGTCTCAGTTCATTTTTGTTCGCCGAGGTTCTGTTGTGTACATGCTTCTCAAGTAAACACGTCTTATCCCATGTATTAGTACAAGCAATTGCCCTTCCGATTCTTATCTGACGCAAAGACTGACAAGCGAGGAAGGAAGCGCGAGCGATGTTCATTCAGGTCAAAATTTCACATTCAGTACAAGTTCGGTTCAAAATCGCTCAACATCAAACCCGCACGCTACCCTTCGCGTAGTCCCACGCCGCATCCCACCCCAGCGCCGTCGTGTCCCAGTCTCCCTCTACTTCCCCGTACGCAACCCACCCAAGCGTATCCGACATCACCGCCGCCGCGCGCACGAAAATCGACCCATCCATCTCGCCCGCACCGCGGTGCGTCTCCACGCCAGTACCGTTACCGTTACCGTCTTCTCCTATACCCCGCGCCCCAATCGCACCTCCGGGCGGCGTAGTACCGTAGCGCTGCGCACAGTAATACAATGTGCGCACCGCCTTGATGACGTGCGCATCCTTGTGGTGGAGCGCGTTCTGCACGATCGGGAGCCACGGGTCTGTCTCGCCCTCCGTGCTTGGGTTGCCTAACGCATCACCGTGACTGCCGCTGTGTTTGACCAGGGATGCGGACGGGCGCGGGGATGCGGTGTACGCCATGAGCAGCGGGATGTCTATACGCGGCCGGCCGCGGGAAAGCATGAACAGCGCGCTTGCACGCACGTAGCCCTGCAGCAGTTGTGCCTTGTGCAACGGATCGCGCAAGACGCTGAGCAGGCTGGGGATGCACAGCGCGGAGGTGAGGATGTGCATGAGGAAGAAGTCGAGCCGCGGCGCGTGCCCGGGCTTCAAGCCCGTCGCTGCGAGGAGGAGCGTTGCCTGCCAGAGACACTCTTCTGCTTTAATGGCAAAATGCGCAGAGGCGGCGGCGCCGGTGAGGGTGGTGCCGAGGGACCATTTGCTGTAGATGCGCTTGAGCTCCGCGCCGCACTGGGGGTTTCGTGAGGTGACTTGCTCGAGGCGGTCGTTTGTTTGTGAGGTGGGGTCGTATGGGAGGATGGGGTCGAGGATGGGGGAGTCGTAGACCTCGCGCAAGAGGGCGAGCAGTGTCACGCCATCGGCTGTGTTGGAAATTGGGATGAGGCCTGAGGACATCTCCAGGATGAAGTTGGTGAAGTCCGGCGAAGTGACGGCCGCCATTGCTAGAGCTGCATTATCTCGATGAACAGCGCCGAGCATGAAGATAGTCGGAAAGTATACCTTGAGCAACGATATAGTCCTGGCCGAGTTCTACGCCAAACTGGAGTCAACATTTAGCGGGAGTCCATCGCACTCTCTTCGACACTTACTCCTACTTGCATGAATGGATGAAATCTACGGCATTGTGAGCTGAATTTAAAATAACCGTACGAGAAGTCGACACCCACGCGCCGGCCAAGAACCGCCCCAGCATCGCCGCTCCATTCCCGTTGGCCTCTGCGGACATCACATACTTCCGCATCGTCTCCTCGACCCCATCTTTCGCAACCTGGTCCGAGAAAATGCCAGATAACTCCCATACGCTCTACCCAATTGTTAGCGATGATACTTCAGCGAATGTAAAACGAAACATCACTTATGTTCCCCCAAACGAGTCGTCCAATTGCTCTCGGTGATATCCGTACCCTGGCGGTCCAGAGGCCGTAAAATGGGCAGTTCATCCTCGTAGATGAGCTTCAACAGTGCTGGGGGCGCGCCCATGTCATACGCCGCTACGAGACTGGGACCTTTGCATTAATTTGGGTCGACGCAAAGAGGCTTTGAGGGCATACTGGTGTGGGAGATGATTGTGAAATCCCAAATCATTGACGAAGCAGTGGTGCGACACATAGTCCTTGTGAAGGAGCTCTTCGAATGTTTTTGTGGCCGCATAGGTCGTGGGTTTGTGGACGAGCCCCGGTTTGAGGGGGCCAGAGACTGGCGGTGGTATTGAGGAGGACATGGAGGCAAAAGGACGACGTGTGATAGTAAGTCCTCGTGACGCGCCGCTCGTTTTAGCTGGGGTCAGCGTGATAGGAAGCTGAAGGCTGCTGATAGGAATTCAGGAACACAGACCTAAACAGAAGCATCGAAATCACCGCATATGCGCCGACGGATGACTTGCTGCTCTAAATTTTGGAGGTGAGGGTATGAGAAAGCCATCATGTTGCCAACACTTGCCCAATGACGGTTGACGCACTATCACCTTACCTCCTTCAACACCCTGCGTCCAGAAACCGTGCAGCAAGCTGACCACGTTGTAGTGTTGTTGCAATATGACTTTTGGTCTCTTTCTCGGTGAGCTGATTTGGAGCTGATAAACACACTCAATCCGGGTCGGCGATAAAATCATCAAAACTCACAAGGTTTCAACGTTCAACCCTGTTGCTGTGTTCAGATGCGATACTAGTACTGCCGTCGGCCACCTCACCGCATTCGGGATCCAGACTCGCCCAGATATGGACCCGTGACGGGGAACGAAGAATCGAGACCACAGTGGCAAGAAGAGAAAGAAGTCGAGCTTACCTAATCGCATTGCTTCTGTTTGCTGGCAGTCTGGATCAGAGCCAGATCAGAGCACAACACCAAATCGACTCCTATTTTTCACAATTTATTCAGGGACGCACTTGGGCCGAAATGCTACAAAACGAAGACACGCTCCCCGCGGATTGGACTGGCGAGCTCCAGGGTGTAGCGGGTACTGGGTAGGAGCGATGAAGGACTGGCCTGTGCGGTTCCGAGCTCTTACCTGGACGCACGGACCGCGAGCGATTTTCCCACTGTTCAACTTTAATATTTGAATCCTCGCTCAGTTCAATCCTTCACAAGTCTCTCAATCCCAGATTGACGGCGGTAGGTATAGTGTGTGTGAGATAATATACCTCTCAGTCCTCTACTCTGTGTGAGAAATTGGTATGGAAATCGACTCGAAACATTGGTGGTAAGCTGAAGTTCACCAATATCTGTCACCATTCAGACTGTTCCTGTGAATTACTCAGCGAGGCAGGGGACGTATTTAGTCGCGTACTGTGAGAACGGAACCTCAATTCAAGTTGAAGTCACTCGGAAGTCCTAACGTTAACTCCGGTGAGAAACGGTATCAAATTGTAGTATCGAAAACATGGTGTTCATTGAAAAAGCTGAAGCCAACGGATATATGTGCCACCATTGAGGTTGCCTCTGAGATTTGAGGTAGGAGAAATAATTTGGTACTCAGCGGCGTACGATCAGGTTTAGATTGAACCTTAATTGAAGCTGAAGTTGATCAGAAGTTCCAACTCCGCTTCCCTGCCGCACAAATGCCGCGAGTGAAAAAAAAGGTTAGGGTTCTGTCCTTTGTTCTGTACGCTTCTTCTTCCTTCCTTACCATGCCAGTCTATCTACCCACTGCTGGTCAAATTCTGGCGGCTCTCCGACTGGCATGCGCCCATTGTCATACGGTGTTGAACTTGTCGAGCGGTCTTCTCATGTGTGCCGGTGGATGTGGCAAGCTGGTATATTGTGACAACGGTACGCCCACACACTCGACTCAGTGGATTTCTGCCTGATTAACTCTTTCCTTCTCAAGAATGTCAAAAGGTGAGGGAAATGTACTTCCCGCAACATCTTGGCTGCTGACACTCGTATTCAGGTGAATTGGCGCCACCACAAATATATCTGCAAAGCCATTCAGCTCGTCGAGAGGGACACCCAAGCTATGAGCAAAATGGTTGCAGCGTACCCTTCGAGCTCCCAAAATGATCTCGAGACATTGGATCGCCTCTCGCTCGCGACCGCGGACCAAACTGTCGCTCTATGTGAGAAGTTGTTGAAACGGTGCGTCGAGAGCATCAAATGTCGCGTATTCACTCACACAGTCCTCAGATCCTTGATGGCCCGTGAGATCGATATTATAGCGTATGAGCCAAAGTGCCTGGCGTGGTATGTCAATCCGCTCCAAGCATCGCACTTGATGTTGATCAGGGCGTGCAGTGCACGGACCAACATGATCCTGCGAACTGAGGCAGGCGCATCAGAGGCGAAGGCACCGAGTGCGGTACTTGCACCTTGTGGGCGTTGTAAGATTTCGTTTGGCTGCTGTGAGGAGCATTGGAACGTCGCGCTACCCATGCACGAAGCCCCATGCAACTTTCTTCCGGGAACTGTCTCCCAATGCGATATGAACCTCCAGAAGCAGGCCGACGCGGTGTACGGGAGTGTGCTCACTTCGGCGCAGGAAAAAGATTTCATGTGGCGGATTATTTTGCCTCAGCCGAAGTGGACCCAGCTCACGGGGAACACCTGGGAGGATGTAATTGGGCTTGAGGTCGCGAGTGCCTCAGTGGGGACGGCATTTGAGGGCCACGTCCCTGCGTGCATCAGGCGTATCTCGTCCATCGAGAGCACCGCGTTCACCATCTTATACGCGCTTGAACATCTCAACACAAACGCCGCGTGGGCCGAGAAGTCTGTGCTCACCGTCAACGTACGTCGGTAGTCCTCAATCTGCTGTTCACGAACGTAATATATCGTTGTGCAGATACTGATTGGGTCCCCATTGGACTTCATGAAAGAGGTAGAGTATACATACGAAGCGATCCTCCACCGGGCGCCGAAGGTCAAGAAGCTCATTGTGCGAAACAACTGTGCGCTTTAGAGCCGGGATACCAACTGATGCTTTTCGTGTTTTAGTTCTATTTCTTCCCGCCGAAGCCTATACCCGGCCAGGTATCTCAAGTGTGGACGTTCAAAACCTGCGGGTAGGTGTAACCTCGTCTACTAAACGTTACATTCACGACTCTTCAGTGACTGCACCTCAAAAGCTAGGGGTATTGTCGCCCATCTCGTGGTGACGAGGTGTGTCGTCCATTTTGTGCGAGAGATACGAATATACCCACGCCCAAGCGCCTTGATAGGACATTCGAATCATTCGTGTACAATGAAGACGAGCTGTTCGTACAGCCCGACCTTTTCATCGCGACGAATACCGCGATGCTCGCTACGGACAATCCGGCTCTGTGGCGTCGGACAATCGCCTTGCTCGTCGACCGGCACATTCCCAGTGTTTTCACCGCAAGTCGGCCATCTGATAAAACCGTTCACAATGCTCAGATGTTGTTCCACAGTCACACGGCCAACGCACAGCACAATCGAAAGATGCGACCATTATGCGTGAATGCGGTGCGGAGTTGGTGCCTAGCCTCACCGGAGTCAAGAACCCGTTTGGCGACATGAAGATGAATCCGAACTTCGACCGGGTGCACGGATTCCATTCACATAACGCGTGGTTTGCTGGTGCGTTTCGCTAAAGAGGCGATCAATCAGGGGGAAACATGAAAGGATGTATATAGAATGATAAAATATTGTACGGCTGTTCGCCGAAGTTACAACAAACATTGTCCCGAGAAGTAAACATCCTGAAAATGTTGTATATGGAGAGGGCTCAATATACGGATTGTCCATTTAACTAGACTCCTTCCATTAAATAACTGAGAATAGCCAGCCAGCAATCTTGACCGTTGCGGTGTTTTCAATGCTTTCATTTGTTCAACCACATGCTTACTGCCCAGTGTCTTGGTACGTGTAGACTGATTTCACGGACCTGAAGATTATTTGCAGTCAATTGGGAAGTTTCGAATCGTTGGCCGAGAATTTCAGACATTCCGTGTGTGGGGGGGGTGGGGGGGGGGGGGGGGGGGGGGGGGGCGGAGATTTAACATACTCGCGTGGTCCAAACGCCTGAACAACGAGTTTTGGAAGGTTGCATTTTTGGCTAGAGCGGGTGGCGGTGCAGAGGCGGTGCCGTAGGTGGCGGTGTAATATTTGTCAGCCCACTTTTTCCTTCCTGCCACCACAACGCAAAACGCTTGCATCTGTATACATCGCTCACACAACAACGCGTCCGGTAATCATTTTACACCTCGATAGCTATGTACTCATTAATATAGCCCCAGGTTGTAGACGCTTAGTGTAGTAAAATAGTTCGAATTTGTAATATGTCGAGCACATCCCCCGAAAACAGTGTTCACAACCACAGTTTGTATTCTCGTAGACCTGAATTTATGATTCGTACTCTGCTGACTCCCTTCTGTCTGAGGCTTCGTCAAAATGCAATGTTGGTATCATTTTTTTTTTCCGTCTGCGAAGTACACGTTACAGTTTTCCAGTTCCAGAGCAGACCTCTCGAGATGCAATTATTTGTCTCATCAAAACATTGATATAATTTTATCGGCCTACTAGAAGACCTGCGGATTTATTACATACAGACACCACCGAAAGCTACGTTCTCTTGTGTGAATTAAGTCTCTCTCAAAGGTATAAGCGTTCACCGATTTTACATCTCGAAAGCTTGTGTCTTGCAGTCTTCAGTCGTAAGCCTGTTTCGCAGGACTTGAAGGTTGCGAAACAGGACCTTCAAGTCCTGAAAGGTTTTTGCTCCCTTTCCGATCAACAGTCAGCTATCGGGCCAAGCCTCCTGCCTCCTCGTTATGTAGTACCTCCAGGCTCCAGTTGAATCATCCTCCTATGGGGATAATGGATTCAAGCCTGGTACCAGCTGAGCAACGGCGCGATAGCTAACTTGGGCTCAACTTGAAGTAATTTCAATACGAGGATAGAATCAGGTGTTAAATTCTGTACCGTTGAAACCCGACTTCAGCTCACAGGAGGGGTTTTGGAATTTCCGATCTTTGAGCAGAGTGCGGAAGAGTGCGGAGGGGCCAGGAAAGGACCACGGAGCAATCACGACATGTCACGGTACACGTGTTACTTCGGGAATCAAAATCTCTTTGTTTCCCACTTTCATCATGGATTCAGACGACCACAGTACAGCGCGCACCCAAGTCGAGGACTTGTGGTTTTCCGCCGATGTAATCGTAGTTCAAGCAGGCAGCAAGATATTCCAAGTCTCGAGCGCAATCCTGGCGGCGAGATCCACCGTTTTTCGAGACATGATTGGATTTCCCCAGCCGGATGAGGGGGGGACTGACAACCTGAACGGAACGCCTTTAGTCTTTTTACATGACTCTCCAGAACATGTGGAAGTTTTTCTCCGAGCGATCTTTGACTCTAGGTGTGTTGAACGGTTAAACTGATCGCATTAGTCTAAACTGACTGATTGTGTAGTTTCTTCATGCCCCCTCCGACACAGATAGAGCTTTCAGTCGTTCTCGCTATTCTCCGTTTGTCCCACAAATACGACATTCCGTATCTTCATCGGCGAGCCTTGGCTCATCTCACTGCGAGCGGTTGGTGTCCCTCATCTAGCACCGACACGTCTGGAGACCACATCATCGCCGATTTATTATCTCCTCAGCCTTCTCTGGACGTTATCCTGGCAGCCACCGAGGTTGGTGCCACCTGGCTACTCCCCTGGGCGTACTATGCCACTGCCACCTATACCATGCCGGAGCTTCTTGCTCTTCGCACCGGCGCCATGGAGCACCATGTTCAGAAAGCCCTTCTCGCCCAAACAGCCCTCACCCGCGGCACCATTGCTGTCAATCGTTTCCTCATGGCTGAGAACGACGGCTGTGCTACACCCGCTGTCTGCCGAGGCGTCCGCACGCGCACTCTTACGGAGGTATTCGACAACGTGCAAAAGGCGAACGACCTGGATCCATTCGGGGAGTGGAACTCGCCAAAGTCTAACTTGGAGACTCTGAAGGCGTGGGGCATGTGCGAGAGCTGTTTCGAACAAGCGGACGTGCAGCATCAGGAGGCGATTTCGACGTTCTGGGACAGTCTTCCCAATATATTTGCGTTGCCGCCGTGGGACGAGCTGCACGCAATGCAGCAGATAGCACTGGCCGAGGATACGAAGGTCGCCGGTGGCTAGACTAGGGGACAGTTGAGGTTTGAAGATTTCAATACCTTTGGCCGAACTCTTTCGAATTTTGTAACAGACCAGCAAACGCTAAAGTGCTCTTTCGCACAACTTTCCTTTTACGGTTAGGGTCGCCTGAAGCTTCCGCGCCGACACTCTGATTTTGCACTGTCTGAGGCAAAAATATTCTTGCATTAGCCTTGCGCTTCCTTTGCACATTAATGTGGAACGATGAAAGCCTAGAATCTGAATTCCGAATGAAGTTTCCATCCCGTTCTACTTTGAAATTTCCGAATCCCGAAATATTACGCGTCCCATCAAAGGACGCCTAGCGATTCTGCAGCACTTGAAATTTCACCAACAGCTACTCTTCGATGCGATTGACGACTGCGATTTGTTTGCAGCTTCCCTCGAGCCTGCAGGAAATATTCCTCACAAAACTGGCACCATTATAGCGAGTCATCCCTCATCTCCGCACCTTGGCCACAAATCACTCGCTTGCGGGCGAATTTGAAGCCGACCCAACTTCTCGAACTTCTATGCACCGCACCCAAACTCGTCGAATGCAGTCTTGGGCTGACAGATACCGTTGCTTCTTTTCCTTCCACACCTCCAGTTGTATTCCTGCTGGTCCAGCGCATGTATGAATCTGACACCGCGATACTCCACCTCACGGATGACCTCCAACTCCACTATCTCCGTGTGGACAGGCCCTCACCGCCGACGCAGCCTTCACCGCACTAACTGTTCGCTGACAGCCCTGTCGGTGGAGGCTTGCCACTCTACCGAATTCCTACTTCTTCTGCGCGCCATCCCGAATCTTGTAAGTTGAAATCGACTTTTGGTCCTGGCCAGCGACGGTGGACCTCGCTGAGATCCTCGTGGGGCTGTCGTCGATATCTTCGTTATTGTATCCCGACCCCTCTGGAGATTGTGAATTACAGCTCAGGGACATCACAGGATTACGAGACAATGATTGAATTAATCTCGTCCTGGTGGCCTACGACGGCGCTCGAATGTGTGCGGATTTTTACGGATATCCTTTCGGAGAATCCCGTGCCAGCTGGGTTTCTGGATCTACTGAACGAGACTTGATATAGTCGTTTCAGGCTTTCAACGCAATCCGCATGCCATCGGTGAGGATTGTATCCAACAAATTTGAACGTGGCTATTGCAGCATTCAGCGTAATCAACGAAAAGTTCGTTATTATAGGGTTGCGATTACACAAATATTGATCAAAAATGGGTGTCTCGAGTCATAGGTATTATACCATGATATAATACAGATATACACACATGTAGGATACAGTACATGGATAGGAAGGCAAGATAAGACCGCCTTGCAGAAAGGAAAAGAGAAAGAAATCCGTCCGTTCGACGCGACGCGTCACGTCCCGTGATCGTGGTTTGTTTGTTTGCTGAGTCACATCAGGATCGGTCACACTCTTTTTTCTTCTGCTCCACCATCTACGACAAAGCCGACGTCCAGTCAAAATGCCCGCGCACCGATGTTGAATTGAAGATACGACTTTTTCCCCCAAGCTATATGTATCTCTACGGCGCCGTTGCCGCAAGTGTATCTATCGGCAACAGCCGATAGGACGCTGCCGTGGACACTATCCACATTTTCGCGTGGAATTTTCTACAGTGCAGTATTCAAGCTCATGCGATGGTGGATGTCAAAAATCCCGGAGTTCGGGAAAACTCGAACGTCCCAAAAAAAGCTCTCAGCTCCAATCGACGGCGAAGGCGCACAAACTCTCGTCACATACTACGATCGGTTCTGGACCCAACAAAATCAAGGGTTCAACAGCAGACGGGGCCAACCGATTTCCCTACATCATGCCTCCTTTAAGGATCTAACATTCTTCTCGGAAGTCTTTCTTTTGCACATGAACACTCTTGCGGCCGAAAAATAGCAGCCCTACGAAGAACATTTCAGGGTATCACATTCCCTGAGCGCTGTGGACGACGCGAAGTGGATCAAACCCTGGAATCAGAAATACGCCCTTTCAGCGCACAAGATACTCTTCCGGTCCCACTGCGTCATGTGGGAATATTACTGGGGCGGGAAAACCGACTTGAAAACTCCGACGGATAGAGAACGGCTGGCTCTCATGAGTGTCACACTTACGGATGAATGACACCCACGATCGTTCCTTACTTGCCAGGCTTGCATGATCGTTGACCTGGCGCGAACCGGAAGATTTCCCGCTGGGCTCTGATCTTTCCATAAACTCTATCCGCCCGTTCTTGTCGCCAAAACAAGCTGCGGGCCGAGTGAGACCAGTCAGAGCACGCT
This sequence comes from Mycena crocata, assembly GCA_029281795.1. NCBI lineage: Eukaryota > Fungi > Basidiomycota > Agaricomycetes > Agaricales > Mycenaceae > Mycena > Mycena crocata. Next base: position 241,185 of record JARJCP010000042.1, on the reverse strand, counting down.
ATCGACAGATTGGTTTCTCGCTGTATTCTGCATGCCTAATTTCTCAATGCGCACCTCCAGACTACGGCTCTGGAGGCGCATGTCGCCCGGCAGATCGACCCCGACGTTTCGCTGTGCATATTGCCGCCGTGCCAAACCACTTGAAAAGTATCGCGATCGCTAGGCCGGTCAGAGGGTGCTTTCTGAGGCGGACAAGGTACGCACAAAGAAGAAAACCAGAGACTTTGGTCAGGCGCTAGGTCATGTTTAAATGGCCCCGGTTCTAAAAGTGTGTTAAACAGCCTCCGGTTCTGTTAAATATACGTTCTTATAATACACCTTTTCAGATTTACGATAATAAATCCTCAATACAATCGGAGAATTCATACGTACCTCCTTCGGCAAAATCTCCCGAATGGCTGAACTGTCTGTCTACAAGATAATATCGGATATACGCGTCGAATTGAACGGGGAGCCAAGAGCAGATGTCACCAAATCCTTGTGGCAGTGCAGAATCAGACGCTCTGAAGTCTGTAAAGAGTTGTAGCAGTGCCAGCCGCCTTCTACAACATCGAAAGCTCCTCTATCTCCGCCCTGTATCTGAAATACCACCTGCCACCTGAAGGTACATTTGTGTGGCCTTGCTCCCAGTATTTTGTCTCACCAACCCCAGGTTTGACGTGGCAGACATAGCGAAGCTAACGTACGGACTTCAACAAGTTTTATTCCGTCAAGTCTCAAGTTCCAGACCATATAAATCAAATTCACCAGTACAGATGATTCATTTTTTTTTTGCCCAGGCACCACAGAGCTACTTTTGACATCGGAGTTATTTTTACGGTCACGGCTTTTGCCTTTGCCACGTCTGACGGCTGCTTTGCTTCTGCTGAAGGCTTCTTCCGTTACGCCCGTTGCCTCCCTCTCCGCACGCTCTCCGTCATCTAGCACCCCTCATCCAGCGAAGTTTCCCCGACAACAGGTCAAGTGTGTGTGGCAAGAAAAGGGCATCAGCGCAGGGCCCTGCGAACGGGATACCGCTGTAACTAGCGTATGCCGCCCATAGGATGCGTTTGGTCACTGGTCCACCGAGTACTCAAATCCGTGATGCTTCCCGTCCACGTGAATCGGGCCGCCTGGAAAAATACCGGTGAAATTCTTAAAAGTCGTATATATAAGTATGACGCCGGGAGGCCTGCCCTCGGACGAGTTTCATCCGACCACGATGCTGAGTATATCAGTTTCCTTGGCCGCCGTGCTCGCGCTTTTGCCGATGGCTATGGCCCAGTCGGAGGTTTGGGGGCAATGTACGGTTTCCTTTTATTTTCCGAATTGATTTGGCATCCAAGCTGACTGGTTTCGCGGCAGGTGGTGGACAGGGATGGACGGGACCGACGGTATAAGGAGACGCTTTGGTCAGCAACGTTCCCTTATATTTGATTCACAGACCTGTGTCGCCGGTAGTGTTTGCACATTCTCGAACCCATTCTACTCACAATGTCTTCCGGTATGATCATCGTCCTCAGATTAACTACCATGCTCATCCTTTGTAGTCCGGTGCCGCCACCACGCCAACTGGGTCCGCCACAACCACCGCCGCTACGTCCCTTCCGACAGCCACTTCCACGGTGAAATCGAACACCATCGCAAAATCCCTCGGAGGCAAATTGTACTTCGGCACGTGCGTCACTGGCCGATATCATTCGCAAGCGTCTTTGCTCACGGAGGGGGAATGATACAGAGCGACCGACAACCCGGAGTTGACCGATGCGGCATACGTTGCGACGCTCAGCGACAACACTCTTTTCGGCCAATTAACACCGGGCAACAGCATGAAATGGGCGAGTATCTCTATCGGGTGTAATAATGAACTGCTCTGAATTTTTGATTCAAGGACGCGACAGAACCATCCCGGGGTACGTCCGTCTCAGATTTCGCTTGAATACTCCTGACGCGCCATCTTACAGGCACCTTCACCTTCACTAACGTGCGCCTTTTCGAAACTTGTCATTAGAGCCTCCACTGACCTGTGATATGACAGGGTGACACTGTCGCTGCGTTGGCCAAGAAGAATGGACAGCTCCTGCGCGGACACAACTGTGTCTGGTACAACCAGCTCGCTAACTGGGTCACAGCCGGAAACTTCAACGCGACCACACTTACGAGCATCTTGCAAACTCACTGCGGCACAGTGGTGCGTCTTCTATTCCCCCTTTTGTATCGACCCGGAGTAATTTGGCTCGTCGTTGCGGTTGGTAGGTCAGCCACTACGCTGGTCAAGTGTACGCGTTCAAAAATTGTCGGTAAAACAGTTCATTGATTGACTTCTCTCTAGGTGTACGTCGATCGATGTATCCCGATTTCTGCCTACTGAAATCTATGTCACCCACAGACGCATGGGACGTCGTCAATGGTGTGTCATCTTTTCATCTGTCTTTGTGAGCGAGGTATTGATACTATGTATCCTCGCAGAACCCTTCAACGATGACGGGACTGTTCGTCCGTTCGTGTTCTCCAACGCACTGGGCCTCGGATACGTAACCACCGCGTTGGTCGCTGCGCGTGCCGCCGACCCCAAGGCGAAGCTCTACGTGGGTTTTCCGTCTATTCGGACCTACCCTACCACCAATTCCGACCGGCACCCAGATCAACGACTACAACATCGACTCCGCGGGCGCCAAATCCACCGCGATGATCAACCTTGTCAAGTCACTCAAAGCCGCAGGCACGCCCATCGATGGCGTCGGCATCCAGGGTCACCTCATTGTCGGAGCCGTCCCATCCAAGGCGGCGCTCATCGCGAACTACCAGGCGTTCACCGCACTTGGGGTTGAGATCGCCATCACAGAGCTCGACATCCGCATGAATTTGCCTGAGACGCCTGCACTCCGCGCGCAGCAGCAGACGGACTACAACACGGTCATATCTGCGTGCAAGGCCGTCGCTGGGTGTGTTGGCGTGACTATTTGGGATTACACGGATAAGGTAGGCTTTACCAATTGTGGTCTGGGTAAGCGTTGACGTTGTTTGCGGTGTAGTACTCTTGGATTCCAGGTGTGATTTTTCGCTGTCGCGTTTCGCGCCTTCTGATACGTTTCAACAATCTTTCCAGGTGTGTTCTCCGGGCAGGGCGCTGCACTTCCTTGGGACAACGTATACGCTCTCTATGTTACTCATATATTTTTCTGTGCTTACGAATTCCCTGTAGAATCTCGTCCGTAAACCTGCCTACGATGGAATCATTGCAGGGTTCACGAACTGAGCATCGTGAAATCGTGTCTGAACTGCGGGAAAATCTGCTTGTATATATGTATTCCAAACACATTGGTCCAAATAAATGGAGGGATTTGGTTATACGGGGATGAGTTGAGCCCGTCTTTTGAAGCAATTTGCAGTCAGACTCAGATTAAATTTTGGAAACGACTTGTGTCGGCAGATGTCGGCACTGCAGGGGATCAACTCGGAGACCCATAACATCTGCAAATATCGTCTGTTCAAAACGGACAGGGCTTTCTGGGACCTGTTTCAGGGACCACGGATGCCCCGCGGGAGAGCATAGTATTGTGGGATAGTGTGGGATACCAAAAGGTAGCGAGCTGTTGGGATCGTGAATCAAACTAATCATAAAAGCTATTGAAAAGAAGCGACAGTTGATTTTTCCCAAGTTTCGCCAAACTAGGTGAAAATCAGGAAGGCATTGTCCATCCAAAGTAAGGTAATAGAGTTAATTTATTACCATTAGTTATCTTCCGACAAAGAAAAACACAAAAAAGATCATATCGAGTTGTCCGAGATCCCCGGAATCCCCGAACTCTGGCTCGTTCAGGAGCTGATTCACCCTGTTTCTGCAGCGGCAGGGGCAAACGCGTAATGGCAGAAGGCTCTGTCATTGCCTATTTCGCTCAAGTCTGTCACATTGAAACAAATATCTCCCTGCTTATAATGCGAAAGTTGATGATGGCACCGTAACTCGCTGAATAATGTCAGCGGTTATCGGCGGCAAGTGCCAACGCGTCAGTGCCGGCGGGCTATGATGACAGACCAGAGCAAAATTAGCGATGACTGGAAAGGCAAGATCTGCGCTAGCACAGACTATAAATTGAGTGGGCTTTTGACCTTCCAATCACTTTAGAACTACTGCGATCGACCATGTCAACTCCCACCAAATTTGGGTCTACCAGCACCGCAGACGAGGTTGCTGCCGTGTTTGTCACGGAAATTATGGGCAAGAACGGTATGCTATACTGAAGCTGTTTCTGACCAGCACTGATTTAATTTGACCAGTTCTGATCACTGGCACCTCACTCAACGGTATCGGTTTCGAAACCGCACGGGCCATTTCAAAATATGCCAACCTTGTGATCATTACCGGTTACAACGCGGAGAGGTTTGTGCTGGTCCTTCCACGTCCGTAAGAAATGTATTCATCTTCATTCTTTCAGACTCCAACTCTCGGAAGATGCCATCAAGAAAGATGTGCCCACGGCTAACATACGGCAACTCATTCTCGACCTTTCGTCCCTTGATGGTGTCCGAAAGGCCAGCGAGACTGTGAATGCCTACTCTGAGCCGTTGCATGTACAATGATCATGTTTTCTCCTCGTTGTAGACGCTCACCGACTGAACAGATCTTGATACACAATGCAGCGGCCTCTATCGCGCCATTCAGGCTAACAGTCGACAATCTCGAGAACCAGCTAGCCACCGCCCACGTGGGACCATTCCTCTTCACGAAGCTCCTGGCGCCGAAGCTTCTCGCCTCTGCTACAGAAAACTTCACGCCCCGCGTTGTCTTAGTATCGAGTCTCGGATTCACGATGGGTGCAGGGGTTGATTTCGAGTACCTGGCGCACCCGGATGAAGGAAAGTACACCCCGTCGGATGTGTACATCCAGGCGAAGTCAGCGAACGTCCTGATGGCTATAGCCATCTCGACTAGGTCCAAGGGGAAGATCAACGCCTATAGTCTGCATCCCGGAGGTGAGCCGTTCGCGAATTCTGGTGCCTGATGCGAGCTAATGTAAATTATCCCAGTTATTCTTACAAACCTGGCGCAGAAGGAGGAAGCCGTGACTTCCTTGCAAGCGCTCGGTATGAATCCTTCAGAGATACCTACATGTTTACTGACGGTAATTCAGGTGTCTTGGGCCCCGATGGCCTACCCGACCGCAAGAACCTCGAATGGAAAACTCTCCCGCAGGGTGCTGCTACGTATGTTGCACTTGTTGTTCAAGTATTTTTGCATAACATCGATTAGAACCGTCGTCGCGGCCTTCGATCCCGGTCTCAACGGTTGGTCTTCCCGCTGATATCATGGTATTGAGAGTTAATTTTCTTCCTTGCTAGTCACCCCCGGCGTCTTTCTTGATGACTGCGCCGTGTGGCCGTTCCCCATTGCGGCGCACAGCTCTGAGCCGGTATGTGTCCGGGTTGATGTACGATGCGGAATGAGCTCATCCAGATACATATGCAGGTGAACCTTGAGAAACTGTGGACCATTACCGAGGAGATAATCGGAGAGAAATTCACGTTCTAGCTCGGTCGCATGCAGCAAATAAATTTCTGTTCACGTATTTCAGAGGTATCTGCCTTAAAATAATCCCATCTCAATTCAATCTTCCTGCACTAGTGCAATTCTGCACCGCTACTGATTCCTGCAGGAGCAATGCAAGCCTGCCGCAGCAAATCAAAAAGACATCCATTGTTAACTACAAGGCCGCCGATACTGAGAGTTGACTTCCTGGTTAAACTCATCTTCGAGTAATGCGCGTTTCTCCGAGAAATATCCACGCCAGAGTTCAATATGTAAAACAAGGCATACCTACGCTACGCTCCGGCAAAGGGACGGAGAAAGAAAGAAATCCAGTGAAGATGGAATAGATACATAGTGTGGGTGTGTTCGAGCAGAAAATAAATAAGGCAAAGAACTGATAGTCTACTCGTTCCGCAAGGCGGACAACCAGGGCCGGTCGTTATGCAAAGATCTAGGCAAAGGTTTGATTTTTAGTGGCATGCAAAAAAAATGACCTGGGAACAGGAAGGAGACCGACAGCGATTTGAACGACCCTGGCAGCGCCGAGGAAGATAAACGCAATCGAGAAGCAGAGTGGCCGAAAAAAAAGCAAATCAGGCTTGCAAGTTGCGATGTGTCCACGACGCAGAGAGTTTTGCTTTCGTTTTGACATTTGGATCTTTTGAAGCGATCGAGGTTGCGGTGTGATTGAAACGTGGAATGCGAGAGATGCACGAGAATCCAAAGGGAGGGGAGACTGGACAGCGAGGGATCAAATGAGAACAGCTGATTTGATACTGTCTGTACTCATTCGCTACCTGCTTTTATTCACGACGGAGGCGCCATGGCCCGCAGTTCAAAGCTTCCGTCTACTGCGGTCTGCTGCGGCCGAGTTCAACAGCGAAGCATGAGGCACGCCCATCTGTCCAAGCCATCCAAGAATGGTTGAAATAGCTGTTTAGGTTCACAGCTTATTTGCCGCCGCGCAGTTTGAAAGCAGCAAAAAGACAACGTTGGCAATACGTATCGCTACGTGTACGTCGTATACGGTTCATTTTTCCGAGCGGGGTCAGTTGACACAGAATGGAGAGGAACAGAACAGAGAGAAGAAAATGGAAGCTGTTCACGTCCACAGCTTCAGGTAAATCAGTGTCAACAAACGAGACACTAAAGATTAAGAGAACGGATAATTACCTGTGAACCGTGTGACTCCATCATTGATATCATCAATACGAATCCGAAGGGGGTACCCTCCAGTGCGACTTCAGATTGACTTCAAAGATCAGAGAAAACTCCATATGGAATCTAGGCTGGAGAGGCATAAGCTTCATCACAGTACTATGATCCACATGCCACACGCCCTGCAATATATTTCAAAACATAAGCAACAAAATTGTGTTGGAGCTGCGGGAAGAAATTGCTTGTAACTACTATGATTTCAAACTCAGTAGTGCAATCAAGTGAGTTGTGTATATACCGGACGGGATAAATTCGGCGCTCTCTTAACAATCACGCGGTTCAACTCAGATTAAACTTTGAACACGATTCCCGTCGGCAGGTGTCGGCATTGAACGGATCAAGTCGGAGAACCATGACATCTGCAAATGTTAAGCTCTTGCGCTCACCTCAGCTTGATCCAAATCCCACTAAACACGGACAGGTCTTCCTTCAAAGCCTCGGAACGAAACGACTACTTGGGGACTAGCTTCCTCGACATTGTACAACTCTGCAGTGGCCCTGTATTCAGGCGCAGTCGCTCCCGGGTGTCTCCTAAGCACTAGCGATGTCGCTGGATGGCATACCTTCGTCTAGTATCTTGTCTGACCTCGCTTTCCAGCGCTGGCATAAATCCATCCCGAAAGTATCCGCCAAGGACGACCCCGTGGAATGGACGCAGAAATGGGAGCGATTCCTTGAAACCCCCTGGCCGCCTGATCTCTCGCAGACGCACCTCAGATTCGCCCATCGAGACATAGATGAGCTCCTCGTCTCCTGCTATCGCGGCTCCTACCGCGATGTGTGCAACATCCAGCATCAGCTCTCCGTCACCTTGGCGAACATCTCGGCGCACACCGATTTCGAGGAGACATGGACGGAGTGGTCTAGTGTGCAGAGGAGGGCGTTCCTGCAGCAGGCGATCGTCCGCGGTGTGGCGGCGTCGTCCCAGTACGTGGATATTCGGCCGTATTGCCGTGAGGTGTCGGTCGCGTTCTTGGAGGATAAGCTCCTGGATGTCCTTAAGCATTGCATGCAGGACGATCTTCTTGAGATCTCCAAGACCCCCATCATCTATCCGGTGGAATACATGAAGGATATCGATGACAAGGCCTTGCCGCTCGGGCACGGTCTGATGGTTCGTTACACCAGATTGCGGCAGACTCAGCTCCTTTGTGAGTCGTTTTTTCCCCTCATACTGTGTATCCACTTTTAAAGGAAAATGGCCGTAGGTACAGTTCTGGGAGAAGCGCTGAGCTTGTTCCTTGGCGATCCTGCTATCAAGGGTGGAACTTTAAAGGGAGACGTAAAGATCCCAAACGCCACCCGTGCGCAAAAGAAGGTCTACAAAGCGCTCCCTGCCGCCTGCGAGCACTGCCGCAAGCCGGAGAAGGATCCCAAGAACGGGAAATTTAAGGTCTGCGCTAAATGCAAGGGCATCGGCCGCAACATGCCCTACTGTACCCCGTTAGTCCCTCTAGCATTTACATCCTCCCACCCTCTAACAAGAGACTTTAGCGAGTGCGCCAAGGCCGACTGGAAACGGCACAAGATCATCTGCGGGCAGCCACTGACCGAAGAAACCGCCGCATTCACCGCCGTCGTCGTCGACGCTGCAACTGGCCAAGGCCAGGCACCAACAATCGTCCCTGCCTTCACACCGCCGCTGCGCGCCTCGCGCGTCTGCTCCATCCGCCCCGTCGCCAATGGCTACAAACGTAGCGCGGCCCTCGCGCGCCAGGTGCTCCTGCTGCAACAGAACCCCGCAATCGACTATTTCCTCACCCTCCCGCGCCGCACCGACAACCTCGTGTCGATCACGCTGCCCGACGACGCGGTGTGTGTGCGGTTCTGCAGAGCGGGGGATGAGTTGATGAGTACGGGGGATATGGCGAGTTTGGGAGTGGTGGTGGAGGTGCTGCTGCAGTGTATGCGGAAGCTGATCAACCAGGGGCAGTATTGTGAGGAGTATTTGGTGGCGCAGATAAAGAAGGAGTACGATGTTGAGATGACTTCGTCGGGGTGATCTTCACGACTGTCCGGTATGAATACGGAGCCCGGTTGTATTTAATTCTATCGGACCAGGCGAGCTTAAACATCAGTAGGTCCGTATGTTTCAAGTGAGATTTTCTTCAGGACAGTCAATTAATGCATTGCACTTGCAGTACAATATTCTTCAAGCATCACCTCCAAGTTCGAAAAGTCTGTTTCTTCAATCACAGTGCTGCATGTCGAAGGTCTGTGATTCGCAAAGTAAAATTGTGATTTGAGGAGTAAAATTGAGTAGGTCAAGGTAAGTGCGGATTTGCACAACTTTCCACTACAGGCAAACTACAGGCTATGAAATTCTCTCCTACCGCAGACTCGAGTCAACTACAATCAATATCGAAACACTGTTCAAAACGCAATGCTCCACTAGTCGTCACTCAAAGTGAGACACGGGTGTCGTCGATTAGGTACATGAGACCCACGGAAGCATGTAAGACAGGAGAGGAAGTAATCCCGTTCCGCGGACCCAATCGTATAAAGTGAGCTCCAGCACCACACCTCCCGTTTAACCTCGCCCTCCATGCCGTCCACCTCTGCGCATGTCACCACCATCGCCATGCCCATGTATCCCTCGCTGCACTACCCCTCCGCCACTCCCACAGCGATTAAGGCGCCCGTAGTCGTTCTCACATCAGGACTCTTGTCCTTGACGGCGGTCGACGTGCTCCTCATCCTCGCCATCGTCATCGCCCTTCTGGGCACATTCGCCATCGTATGGCTTTGTTTCCGTCGGCTGAATCGCCGTCAGCGGCATTCCAAGCGGGCGGAGTCTGCAGGGGGTGCCAAGCCTCGGAAAGCGTGGGATAGCAGCCGGGTAAGCAAGCTTCATTCGAGACAATGGTTGAGGAGTGCTCATGTTCCTGATTTCAGCCATTCTGGGTAAAATCTATACCCTCCCCGGCGTTGATCATGAGAGCCCAGACCAAGCCGAACGACACGTTGTTGGCGGAGGTGCCCACCATGTGGCGCATACTCGGTCGGGCCAAAGAGGATTCGGACGAGGCGATTCCCGAATATCGCAAGACGGCTTCTCAGGGTTTCCTGTAGTTACTCACATCCGTGCTACTATCCATATGTCTCTTGTCAACGTTCATTCTTCGGCCTTAGGATACGCTCAAAGAAGCTGGTTTCATTCGTATGAAGTACCGCGAGGAGTGAAAGGGGGTCAGCTGCAGAGCCCCTATTTATGTCCCTCAGTCAAGTTTAAATTTCGGCACGGGAATTGCACGGGAATCGCATTTTCAACCACTCATCACTTTCTCCAGCCACTTGAACCGAGCTACGCAAGTGAGGAGCTCCGCTGAGAATACGTAATGACGCAGAGCCAGAAAGTAACCATAAGGGCATCGACACCCAGTCTAGACGCCTCTGGTCTGCGGAGATGTTGAGGGTCAACTCAGAGGGGAAATCAGGAAAGTACTGTATTTTTTCAATCAGATCGACAGTCACGCGTCACGCACCATGGTATCGATTACGAATTTTGCTTGAAGTCACGCGTCACACAGGGCTTTATCGAACCCAAAAATCGTGTCACGCAGGAGGAAACTGTCTAAACATACCGAAAAATGAAAATCCCCGTTCCATTTTCTGAAAATTTCCGGGTGGTCACGCAAAATTTTCAGGGTTATCGAATTGTCGAATTGGTTCAAATGGGTCACGCGTCACACCCACTGTCGATTTGATTGAAAAAATACAGTATCGGCGACGTATCCTCTCCCGGTCCGTGCTCACAGTGTGGAATGGTTTTAGACCTACTACAAATATCAACTGAAGTGATCAATGAGGCAGAATAAAAAATGAACTCATCATGTCATCTCATGTTCCGCGGAATCGAATAAGGAGGTATAACAATCCTTCGCAGTAGACGGAGTCGTGTCATCCCAAGAGATCAGCCGTACAGGAACGCTTGAATTGCGCTCTGGCCACAGATGTGCAAAGGATTTGCGTGTACCATTAGTGTCCCCCAAGATGTACTTTGTGTCCCCCAAGTAATAGATTATGTCCCATTATCAAAGGGCTTCTGTTCTGAAATTAAGAGGTTACTGTCCCGCTACACACTCTTTGTTGTACCCACGTTCAAGACTTTCTGTCCGCCCAGTAAAGTTTTTTTGTCCTGTTCTTTGCCTCTTTGTGTCCCTCTAACAACCGTTTTATGTTCTAATATCTATGTATTTATGTCCCAAAAATCAATGGATTGTGTCCCGCTCACCACTGGTTATCGTCCCGCTGCCAAGGATTTCCTGTCCTGAGAACTTCCTTTTTGGGTCCCACCATCAAACAGTTTATGTCCCGCTTTCATCGTTCTCGGCATTGGTTGGGCGGATTGCCTTGGTTGGTATATTGTTCTGGACCGCAGAATGTCACGCTATCCAGCGAAATTATCCTCGGAACTTCATGTTAAGGCGTTCCAAAGATATCTTCAATTTATCTTCAATTCTGATACCTTCTCACTGAGTGTGCAATCATCTTCGTTCTGAGTTTGGCCAATTGTCTACTCAGCTCTCCTTCATCCGTTGCGACACCCATTCGCAGTGCAAGGGCCACTCAAACACCAAATTCCATTTACTGGTTTCCAATCCGCGGAATAGCCCAAAAATAGCATCCAAAAATAGCAATGGAATGCTCCGATGGAAAGCTGACAGTGCTCCGGCATCATCGGTTGTGGGCGCTTTCGTTCTTTGCTCTTCTCCACCACCATCTTGTCTCGATACTGGCCTGTTTCTGGACTTACCTGGGTGAAAAGAACACAAAACCTGTACAATCCACTTTCCAGACGGTAGGGAGGTCACCAGTAAGTATCTTGGGCCAGCATTCACTCCCACTACATCCATGTATTCGCTGCGGAGAGACGTGGCCATTTATGATGTCATTTCACCCGACATTTACTGTAAATGTCGGGTGAAATGACATCACTGTTCCACTGTGCCACTCATTCACACATAGCTAATATACATGTATTCCTGGTATGTACAGTGCCGACCATGCCTCCGGATGCTCTCACACATGACCTAATGGGTCCATTGAGTATTCCTGGCCGCCATGAGAATTTTCCTGACATCTACGAGGTCGTTAAACCTCATGTGAAACGTCCTGATCCTCACCTGAAATCACCTCCGGGACGAATCTTTCTGGTTTTTTTGGACTTCAGCAGTGACGAAGAGATGGCACGCGTGTTCGAGAAAGGATTTCAGTATGAAATTCCTCGTAAAGGTGTCAAATCTAAAAGAGTGCTTGAGGATAATCACGGTAAGTCGTTGCACCGTTTAAAATTGCACCGTTTTTATTTCTTCTCACTGTGTTTCATGAGCAGTTAAAATCATGGAGCCAGGAGGGGTTTTCGTCGGCAGTATAAATGACGCTGTTATGCTCCGGAACAGCAGCGGTGATGGGCAGCAGAGTAAAGATGTTATGGTGGCCTGGCAGGTTGATTTGTGAGTAGGGATAGTTAAAAACTTTCTCCGGGTTGCTGATCACGAGCAGACATAGTTTTGGAAGCAATATTGTTGCTCGTGCTCTACAGCTTCGTAGCGATATCATCGGTCCAGAGGAAGACTGTGGACCAACAAAGCCGAAACTAGAGACTGTCAACGGGGAATCCAAGCTCGTCGGTGGCTTCAAACTAGAACGTGACTGGAGATCACTCAACCTGGAGGGTGCACCACGTGCATATCCCATCTCGACGAGTGTCCAGGTTCCGCGAGGAGGGCTCCATGCGCCTGCCGCTGGAAACAAGTTCTACGGTCTTGAAGATGATGCGTTGAAATTGCGCAAAGAAATCATGAAGGTGAGTGTACTCTTTTTTATTGTAGTCTGTTCTCGCTCACTGCTCGCTTCAGTTCATGGCTGATGTTAGTATGCTGGCTCTTGATGAAGGTCCCCCTGGACTATACGATCTACTGTACGATCAGGGCGACATCATGAATGTACCACCCGTCGGTTCAACCCACAACAAGTGCTTCTCTGCTATGCAGGTAAACATTTCACACCCAGAACCGCTCCCGCCTGGTAATGTTTCAACACCTCCTTATCTTCAATGCCTTGATGTAAATTTCAGATGAAGAGGTTGATGAAATGGACGGCGGGGTGGATGAGACAATACCTATCGCAGGAATCAAGGATCTCGGAAATGTTGGCCGTCCTCACCTCGACAAAGGTGATGCCGCAGGTGGTGTCACTTGTGCAACCTGCCTTTCCCAGCTTGAACCTGGGATCGATCCGGGTGACATGCTTATTACCGAACTTGGGATCGCATTTCCTCTCCTTCCCTTATCTAGTATTCTCTTTTGCGGTCTCCGCCCCCATGGTGGTACCAATCCAACGTATGATCATTCCACGCTCCAACTCAAACGTCTCGACAACATCAGGGCCTTTCTTGTAGCATACATGACAGCTTATGGGCTCGGGGGCGAGGGCATTACTGCATTTGCTGCCCTACCAGAGCAAAAGTTGCTCACTATCGGCCCAGAACTGCGTAGTATCTTGTAAGTTTCGATTATTCGTTGCATTTTATTCCTTGCTTATCTCTCTCTTTATTAGCGCCAGTCTTCCTGAAAATACCTGCTGGACAGAACAAGCCAATTTCGTTATGGATGGTGCAGGTCTGATGTCAACACGCGATCATATAACCTGGTCTGTTCGAGAGACTTCCTTACTTCTTGACGGCATCCTCAACCAGCTTCCGAATGATGTGCGTTTCGATAGGGAGATGTTCTACAAGTCCATAAGCTGGGTCAATGAACAGGGTGTGCGTGAAAGTGTAAAAGACTGGCCGATGGGGCCGGGCTATGCTTCTGGAGGCCAGTTATTTGACCAGGGTGCAGGGTCTTCACAGGTTCCTTTTGGAAATAAGCGACGGTGGGATCGGGGACACGAGTTTATAGAGCATCAGCAATATATGGGAAGCTCTATTTCGGTCGTAAACCTGACACGACAGACTGGAGAGGATGGCAAAGTGATGAAAGGAAGGCCGGCTACGTTCAAAGGTCAGCAAAGCACTTCAATATTGGACTACAGTTGACAACCCACATTTTCCAACCAGCCCTTTCACATGGTGCCGCAAAGGGAAAGAATGTTTTGAAATTGCGGGACGCATTGCTTGGTGTGTTCAGTAAATCATATTTACGACTTTATCTCAATATTGATTTCAGGCAAGGGTAAAAGAAAATACGATGGCTCTGGACCCAGCGGGAGTCGAAGTAAGAAATCAAAGACCACCCGCAACCTCAACTGGGGAATATCGGACCTGTATTTGAAGATTGGAAATGATTTTGTGCCAATGGAGGCTGAGGATAGTGGGATGGAGGTTGATGATGAGGATGAAGAGATAGATCGAGAACCTGTAGACGATATGGGAGAACCGGAGATAGATCCTCAAGCTGAAAAACGCAAACGGCGTGGTATGTTCCGTTGACAGTGGCGTTTTCATGTACTCATCCGTCACAAAGCTGCTGGTATTCAATTCTTCAACAACTTAACTGAGAGTCACCTGGCAGCTGCGCTAGCTGATGCAGAGTCTGCGAGTGGTACTAGAGCCAAACGGTTCGCTCCGGATGAACGCGTTGATGAGCTCGAGGCTGCTATCAAACAAGTCAGTGATGATCCGCTATCTGTGCAATCTCCCTTGTCTGCGCACAGGGCAGTTCAGTTACTGCCAAAATTTGAAGCACAGGCGGAAGTCCAGAAGATTGTCCTAACTATTTTCCGCCAAAGAGTGATGGTTGCTCACTGGCATTGTGTGGCGATGGTTGCACTCAACCATTCACGATGCCTGCCGCCAACTTATATCCAATACTCATCCAGGCAATGATAACCTGTCTGCCTCGATTCTGCAACCCACTCATTGGCTTTGGCGACTTGCACGGAAGATTGAAACCTTGTCCATGCTCTCGAAAACTGAGCAGTCCATCCATGCGACCGATTATCTTCCTGAGCTTCCTAAATCACAGCCCTACAGATACAAATCTCCCAGAACTGGTGCCGTCGCAACAGAATCTGAACGCGCTGAGCATGTTGCAGCCTCCGTCATAAAATCTTTGACCCAATGGCTCGGACTTGATGCAGGTACTGCTTATGCACAGGGATGGCTTATTCATTACTTGATGAGTCATGTTGGGTCTTCTGTCTTGCTCCTCGAGACGGTCTGGGACAGCTATCAATCCATGGCTGCACACGTTGTTGGAGATCGCAGAGTGCAGGTAATCCGAGATGAAGATCTTGCACCATTTAAGCAGCTTCTAAAACGGCACGCAATCATGGATAAAACTTCTTCATCATACGAGCACATACAGAAACTCGGTATTGCTTACGATGCCATTCGGGAGTCAATGAATTCACCAAATTCATCTACATCACATCGACGCATTCCCGATTCGGAACACCTTTCCCGTGGCCCTGTTGCCCCACCCACTCCTCAGCCGCAGATAATGCTACGCTTTCTTCGCAGCGCGATGCGGGCAATCCCTGGCTCTAGTCATCCCAGCTCAAACTCCCTGGATCACACGCAAAAAACTGCTGAAAATGCTCTGGTGACCGTGTTAAAAGTTCCCAAGTTTATAGACCACAGAATGCCCTTTCGTGAACATGGTCCATCCTATAAATCAATTTGTCGAGACGGTGGACCATTTTCTTCTGACTGGATTCACACTCGAGCTGGATTTTTCAGCGCACTTATCTTCCGTGGTGTAACATTCCATACTCCCTTTGCCCTCGAGCATCCTTTATTCCGAAACCATGAAGAATGGAAAGCTGCCATTCATGGTCGGCCAGTATCTGATTACGTGGATCAAGCCGCATATGGTGGATTCCCAAATCCTAAACGAGAATCGGGTGTCCACGAAACCGTCCAAAGATATTGGGACATGACTGGAATTCCCCAAAACACAGCTTGGCTAACGTGCACCACCAAGTCTACATACAGGAAATTCTTTGATTTTGTCTTGCGTTTTCCACAGATCGGAACCTTGACAGCACAGCTTCTTGCTGCCGACTATGCGCTGCATGGTATCATTAACATGCCTGGGACACAGGAGATGGGTATAATCGTCCACAAGATTAACAAGGGTGCCGTAGGTGGTCTGATAGCCCTTGGATTCTTACCGGCAAACACATCTCTTTCGGAGAGCGATGTTGTCAAAGCCTTTGAGTCTTTGTATGGGTATCTGGACACCAATCTCACTCAGGACGAGAAAACCACGGTCAACTTTGGTCCCATCCTCCTCGAAAATTCTCTGTGCAAGATTGGACGGGTAGCCTGGCTGAAAGCCGTGAAGCCACTCTTTCCTGAATTGCCAGAAGAAAAGCCGAGGGCAAAAGAAAAGTCGAAGGCAAGGGGCAGAAAGAGGAAGAAACCCAAGATTGCGGATTCAGGAGGGCAGAAAGACGACCCGGAAGAATAAGATTGTCAATTCAGATGACGAAAGTGCGGGTGATGAGTCTAATTAATTTTTTGTACATACTCATGGATTTACCTTCGCAGCATCGATCGACTGGCCGTAATAATTCTCAATGACCATCTGCCATATTTTCGTTACTTCCGGACGCCCACCCGACCCGAGAATCGGGCTGTACTTGACATGAGCCTGGACGCTCATCAATTGTGGGAAAACGACCTGGTCACTGTGGCTTCTTCTCCGTCATCCCCACAAAGGTATCTGGTCAATCGTGTTGTGTATGTGAAGTCAAAAACGCACTCAAATGTTTGCTGATGCTGATTTTCTTTCCAGTGGAGATGATGCAGTGCAGTATGCTGTGGTTCTCGATCCGCTCAACTGCGACTGCTTCCAATATCAACAAACTGGCAAGGTGTGCGTTGATATTTTGGCTGCCCGTCTTTTGAAAAACAACGGCCCCGTACCTCCGTGGTTATGTGAGCGATTCCTTTTTGCCGTTTCAGAGTGGTGCACTTATCTTTCAAATTCGAGTGGTCGAGGAGATGACTGAGC
Source organism: Mycena crocata (assembly GCA_029281795.1). Lineage (NCBI taxonomy): Eukaryota > Fungi > Basidiomycota > Agaricomycetes > Agaricales > Mycenaceae > Mycena > Mycena crocata. Next base: position 224,493 of record JARJCP010000042.1, on the reverse strand, counting down.
ATACAAAACCAAAACCTGATGATACAGACCCGGTTCGTTTGCGTGACGATGATCGGGTAGAGAAAGAGTTAAATCGAATCCTCACCCGACTTGCTGCCCTCCGAGAAGATGACCCAGCTCCCTTAGATATGGATTTTGGAGACGTTCTCGGTATACCTCTCCTGCATTCTAAATCTAGCCTGCTGACTGAGATTTCACAGTAACTTCTGGACGCCCCAGGAAGATGCGTCGACTGCATTCTTGGCGGGCTTCTCGGAGCTCAATCACATATGCAGTTGCTGGGACATACTCCTACAGCCCGCGCTTTATCAAGAAGCGTGGGCCTCAGAAGTCGGGCAGACTTGCATGGAACAGTCTATTCCCTGCTCACATCCGACACATCAATTCTCGCTACAGCGGTTACAGGCGACGCTGGCTTCAGGAAAGCTATGCCCGTCGCAGTTCTGTTATGCAGAAGCTTTTGGAAGCGACCCCCGAGGTTAAGGTTGTGGGTACTTCCTCACAAGTAGTTTCTTTTGGGGCTCCTCATGACGATGACCGCTTCCTGAATGCTGAAGACCTTAGCCTCACGCACTTCACCTTTGATCGTTGGATTGACCCAGAGTACGAGCTTCGAATGGACGAAATGAGCGTGTTCACTACCTGTCTCAACGCAACCACATGGGCGGACACAACCGGAGTTCTCTTCCTGTTTGGTGCCCCTCAAATGCCATATTCGGAAGCGCTTCGCACCATTGATTGGACTCAGCCTATTTTGATTCACACCGTGCGTTCATTATGCAAGGTCGTTATAGTTTTCTAATCATCCTAACAGCTACGAGAAATGAAAATGGGCGGCCTCGCAGATCTTTTAGCTGTACGAACCAACCAGAACATCAATCAGCTGGTCTTCTTTCAACTGGTGGCGCGTCATTGGACAGTCTTTCACCACGTACTCAATTACCCTGGTGGCGGTCCTCCAGATGTCAGGTGGTTCAATTCACTCCCTGCATCAGAGGCGTACTTGCAAGATATCCAAGATCAATTTGTAGTTCAGCAATTTTTTGTACGGCCACGTGCTCTTGCTCCTGTACGTCCGCCAGACAATGTGTCAAGTTTGGAATTGATTCCAGATTATTGCAGCCTCCCTACGCTCCTTCACGGAGGTATACCGCTGTCTATCTCAATCTTCAGCGCGACCAGTACACCTGCGGATTTTGGGCGGTTTACGTTGCCTTTGCCATTATTTTGGGCTTCAACCCAGATAATATGGTCGCTCGTGACTTAGATAGTGCTGGAATCAAGGAACTGACGGGCTCTGTGTATGCAGCGTTTGTGGGCGATGGAGTCGGTGTTTCGATGGGTTTGATCCAGAACCTATTCGGACGGTTTGGACCCACCGTGCTGCTGGGCACAACCAGTCCCGAAACAATTGTGAGTGTTTATTATACCCTTGCATACTTGTCGTTCCTCTCAACAAATCCGTAAACAGATTTCCCGGCGGCCGTCAAATATGGCACGAGCAGTTGTTGGTAATGAGACAGAGGCGAACCGAATTCTTGCAGGGATTCTTGAGGTTGGGTGTTGGCAGCTTACAATAGTCGCAGGCGCCATCTGGCTCGGTTTCAGTTCAGACCTCCCAGGCGCCCACTTTGCCTGCTGTGACGCTAGATGAGAATTACCGGGATTTGTTGCCTGGACCCGGCGAGCCACGAGTATGGGTTCTGGGTAATGCCCAAATGCGACCTCTACACATGAGCGCTCTCATCAACGGCGGTAGGCTAGCCGACGGCATTCTAGATGGATTTTTTTTCTGCTATATCATCGACCACCTGATCGAAAAGGGTGTTGGAATGGATGACTTGACATTCCACATCGCTGATCGAGCGGTGTCAGAACCTCTTGTTAAAGGGGCGAGGGCCAAGGCTGGTATGCCACCGCCTCAGCCATCTAATAAAAAAAAGCCGAAACGAGTGCGCTGGTTTGAGAAGGTTAGTCTCTTTTCCCGTGTTCCTGTTTTGTATCTGATGGACTCGAATAAATACCACAGTTCAACGTATTTGAGAAGAATCGGCTCATCTTACCGATTTATTGGCCGCCGCTGGAGCATTGGCTATTAGCCGCTGTATTTTTCAAAACGACTAGTATTCGCATCTACGATAGCATTTATCAGCCATCCGGGAGTCGGGCGCATGCCATCTTTGGTCGCTTGATGGAGATGTTGCTATACGAGCACCTCCAGCTGTACGGGACGCCTCTGCCTGCGTCTTGGCCAGCATGGTCCCAGAAGGAGGTATTTAAATTCTTCAATTCAGTGAAATACACAATAAACTGATGGATCTGATAATAGAATGTCCCGCATGTACCACAGCAAAATAACGGCGTGGATTGTGGTCTTTTTACAATCACATTTGGGATGGCCACAGTCGAGGATGACCTTCCCGATGTGTCCACGTTTAAATACACTCCAGCAGATGCAGCCGCAGATCGGATCCGCTTTGCAAACCGCATCAACATCGGAATCCGAGCTGACCAGACAAACCACAAGGCTCTCAAGTTGGTCCCTCGTTCACCATCTCGCCCTCCGTCACCTGCACTTTCTGTCTCTTCTATTCATCCCGTTCCGGACCTGGAGGAAGAAGTGCCCGGTAAAATCAATGAACCCGAAGTCGTCTCGGAAGAACTTTTAGCACGCCAGACAATGTCAGTGTTCATCTTCTACAATTGTGTTCCTTACTGATTTTGACAAAAGTCCGAAAATTGATCGCTTCATTTTGGTGAAATCACCGGTCGCTACCATGGACCTATTTTTCCCTGTCAGAGTCATCTCGCTGGATGTCGATAGGGTTGAGGTCGAGTGGTTCTGTGACTCATTGTTTCTTGATGCTCGCATAGCGGTTCCGTCTGGTCGATTTCATCTCACACTGGAGGAGTGGCATGAGAGGGCAAATCAGACGCTGACCGCAGGGCAGGTAACCCTTGAATAGATTTTTGCCGCTACAAAAAATCTCATTATGTTTCCGTCTAGGTTGCACCGATTAAGTGGCCTGCCGCTCTCGGATTTTGGCATCGCTCTCTCCCACCATTAATATCCTCGTCAAACAGGATGCCGGAGCTCCTTGCTCATCTGGAGTCCCAACTTGACACCATGGCGACCGCTCTCCGTGGAAGCACTGTTCCCGACGTTACACTCATGGCAATCATGCATGACGCACGGAGTGATTACAAAGCGTTTACGGACAAGGCGCTGTGGTTAGTTTGGAAGCCGGCCCCTGGGATCGCCGCCGAGGTGACTCAGCTGAGTCAGAAGCTGGCAGCACAGGTGGTGAATCGGGATATCCGTCCCGCAACTGGCTCAGCAGCAGAGCTTGAGGAAAGATCAGACGGAGACATTACTGTCTGCAGAATTGCGAGTGTGATGTTGTGGGTTTGGGTACTCACGTCATTGACCAACAGCACCCCTGTGGAGGCATACAACTCAATCAAAGCTGACGCATTCCGACAACCAAGCATGCCAGTAGAATATGTCTGGTTGGCGTACAAGGAGGTGTTGGAATTGGTAATGCATGGGCGTTTACATCCGACACTACAAATCATCGTCCCAGGTATTATTGTTCCCGACCTAGAACTAGATTTTTCACCATAAATACATTGCCGATATATCTAGAACTCCTCAAATGCGACTGAAACGGCTGAAAAATCAACATGGCGTGGGTTTTTGAAGTGAAGAACACTGGACGCAAGCCAGACACACCAGGCCGGTGAGCTGGCATCGTCAGCGTCTTTTGCAGAAGAGAATAATAGCTCTAGGGACTCCAAGCGTGGCTGGGAGGCCAGCTGGCGTGAATGCACAAGCTCCTGTACATGGCCAGAGGGAACGTTGACAAGAGAAAGGTGTCGAAGTTGTGGCATGGTAGTGGCATCCGAGAATGTGGCCCAAAATTCGTCCTTGAGACCATTATGAAAGTTGAGCCGCAATGTTTTCAGATTGGAGAATGGAAGGAAGAAGGTTGCAGGGATATCAGGTGCGAAGGCAAAAAGGTTCAGGATAGTGAGACGCCGAGTGAATTCATGGTCCGACAGGAGACTGTGTACCTCCGCCATGGAAGTCTCTTTACCAAGGTCCCAAGAACGCATCTCTAACGTCAGCCCTGTCAGAAAAGGTGCGACGAGGATGCGAATAAACCGCGCCAGAGAGTCAGGATGGACTCGACGGAAGGATAGGTGTGTGAGAGCTGGAAGAGTGATCGGGGGAGGGTGCAGTAAAGCCGACGGTGGAGCCAAACTGGGCATAGTGCCATGGAAAACTATCTTGACAAGGGCTGGTGCACTTTGAAGGACTGGACCCAACTGCGGCCAGGACAGCACTCGAGTCAATGGGTGTGGACCCAGAATAAGTGTGTGGATGTGCGACGGAGGAGCCGGGAAAATGAGAGGAATATTGGTGCAGTGAAGTTTCGCAAGGCGTGGAAAGGGGAGATGATGGATGGTGTCTGTAGTACCCATCGGAAGACGGCCATAGGGACTGTAGTTCAACTCGGACTCGAGCATTACAGACAGGATTTGCACCCAGTCAAATGAATTCTCGGATAAAAAGTGCACAACATTGCCGGCAGTGTCATCGGGGGCAGTGATGAAGAGTGCGCGGAGTTTCTGCGAGCAGCTCGAGAGCATGTGGAAGATGGGTATGAGGTGGTCCTGCGGGCATTCTGGTGTCATGGTAATACCAACTGTGAGCTTGAGACCCTGTGCCCGGGCGATCCACTGTTGCGCCACGGCAAGGTCATTCAATGAATATTGTGGACCAAAAACAAGGTAGTTCCACAGGTATGTGATTGCTATGGCGTCAGTGTACCACCCCTGTGAGACTTGGAGAATCTGAGCAAGGGAAGCTCGAGGTACATTGCCCCAAATTTGCGTCAGAAGCTCAACGGCAAGGTGGGAAATCGGGGAGTTGGGGGATGGCAGAGCCTTCGGCAGTGTCTGAAAATAGTTGTAGGGCCTTCCAGCGGTAATGGATATGCAAGACGTACAAAATTCTGCATTGATTGATACAAGATTGATATGGAAGAGGGGAACCCGGTCTTCGGGTGGCTCCATCCGAAAGTAACAGTCGCAATCTGTGTGGGTACAGCCACTGAAAACACCGAAGTTGTTGTAGCAGGGCTGATAAAATGAATTCCGCCTTGATTGAGTTAGACTTGACTAGGGGGAAATAGCCAAGAACAAAGAGGCAAGGACAATATACAAAGGAAGACATCTATGCTCCAAAAGTGCGTATAAATGTAGAAGTGTAGCCTGTAGAACAAGTTTGACGAGGTGCATCGGGCTGGGGTCAATTTTCCCTGGTTTGGTGGGGATCAACTGTATCCCAACTCCATACTTGGAGGGATTGGTTGCAGGGGAAGGGGCAACCGTAAAAGCGGGACATGACCGACATGTTGGGGGACTGATCGATCATGTTGGGGGACCAAAAAGGAAAGTTGGGGGACATTATTTATATTTGCTTGGGAGATAAAACGTCCGTGAAGGGTAATTATCGGGGTGGACTTCGATACTTAGGGCTGCTGGAAGAAAGAGATTGTTTCTTTCTTTAATGTTATGCATCCTTGCAGTGTGCCCGAACACAATACAAAACTGCGTTTATAACGACCCAACGTGAAGCACTTTATATCGCCTTTGCTCCCCCGCAGCTTTGGCATGTAGTTGCCGTGTCTAGATGGAAGCACAGCATATCTTGGCAGAACTTTACATCGGCGACGCGGCTCGAGCTCCCCTGCTGGGAAGCAGGGTTTCTGCTTTCATCCATTTTTGTTTTCTTCCCTGGCTTTTTATTTTTGCCTTTCAATGGTGGGTCCGAATTCAAAGTCCCTTCAATGGAGTATAATAGACAACCATACTTACACACTAGTCTACATTCAAGTTCACTGACTGTAGACTGAAGGAATATTTTTTCACGCATCCACGGACATCAGGGTCTATCACGAACCACGGCGGGGTATATATCTCGATCTAACCTACAGAGAAGCACACCAGGGATTTCTAACTCGCGAGATTCGTGCAGTCAGGGGTATGTAGTGAGGCCGAACACAGTACAAAACTCTGTCGATCACTACCAAACTCATTTCCATTAATGTGCCCCGCTCTCAGTGCGGCATATCGCCGTTGTGTCTGGAAACCTCAGCGTCAGTCCAATCAGCGACGCGGCCACTTGTGGCATGTACTCAGTTGTTGTGTCGGTTACGGCCACGACAATCCTATCAACGCCACGGTCGTTCTGGGAGCGGGCCCAGTTCTTTTTATTTATTGGTTTGGCCAGCAGATAACATGAACTTGATGAAGCAATTGATTGTGTGGACAAAAAAAAATCAAGTAAATTGGTCTATCAGACTAGTCCTGTGTTTACCGCGCCCCTTGTATTGGCGATGAACCTTATTACAAATCATCGGACTTTAAATTACTTTCCCACACGCTAAATCTATTTTCAGCATCACGCCACTCTTCTCTCCTGCCATCGCACTACTCATGGACACTCCAGGGTACTATGCTCTCGAGTAGCGACTTCCTCGGCTCCAAATTCCGCCAACGAACCGCTGCGCCGTCGCCGCGCAAGCCTTACTTACACAAGACGGCTTGGAAACGAAGCTGGGATCTTTGACGTTGGTGGGCCATGTTGGTAACTCTTCACCTGTTGTGTATCTATGCCATCTTTCTTCATCCGCAAACCTCTCCCAAATCAATCCCAAATGCATCGAACATTGCTCATGGCAGGCCGGACAATTTCCGGGTGCGTCAATGTTGTAGAGCTTCTCCTCGTATGATAACAGGTCAGGCTTCTCAAGCGGAATCTAATCTTAACATGATCCAATTCGCGACATCTCTGACCGCGCTCCCTCTTTCATCTCAATTTGCTCTCACATCGCCGCTCGCAATGCTTGGCTGCACCGCATGACCCAGCCGACTTGCGTACGCCACATAACTGAATTCGACAGTCACCCGGTTTATCATACCTTCCGGCCACGTCGAATCCGCTCTGGTTTCCGCGACACATGCCATGAACGATGCAGTCGTACAGCCCCACGTCGGCGGTGCCACATCCCATCGACGCGTAGACTCGCAGGGGCGTACCAACTACACGTCAAAGACGGGCCGCGGCTCCAGCTGGTGACAACCGCAACGACTGTCCCACATGAACACGAGATGCCACACACACTTTCTGCACCACTGGCAAGTCGATGTGATCTAAAGTCCTCTTCAACCCATCCTTTTACGCTTGTTCGTGCCAGTCCCGGGAGCAGCCACCGCGTATCAGACGGGCCCGATTACACGCGAAGACGCTCGAAGCCCTCAGCGCAGCATTGCAAAGGCGCAGGATTTAGGCTTGCATGAGGGCCGTAAGCGAGCGTGACGGAACCTGAGAGGTCTGCGAAGGTACGCTCCAGCTTCCTCCCCAGGCTCGTAAGCACGCTTTTTTACAGTAGCTTTTGTAATAACGAAGCATTGACAACAAGTTGTTCGACTCAATTCTCTCCCCACCATGCGGCGCTACCTCCTTTCTTACCGCTGGTGAATACGGTGACTCGAGGGATAAGTAGTAAATCCTAATCTTCCCTTAATGGAGCTGTGCTCTCTGCGACAACAAGATACTCAGACGATGGCACGAAAAGTAATAATTTGCGGCATTCGGCAGCGACTACATTGAATAACAAACATTTGCATGTCCTTTTCTGCTAAGGACTTTGCCCAAGAAGTCCTGTTGGTTCGAAGCAAGAACAAAGGGAGGCGTATGGTTTTGATAGTTTGACTACATGCGATACTACGACCTTGAGACTCAATGAGACGGGGGTATTGAAACCAAGAAGCGAATCAAGCAACGGAGTCAGTTTGAACCTTGGAGTCGCGACAACCGAATTGATTTGCGTTGCACGTTGGTTGCACACGAGTTTTAAATATTGATTAGCCATTCTGTTAACTAGATGGTCATATGGAAACAGGCGCGGTGTCAGTCAAGTCAATTCTCCGGATAGGAAGAGCAATCGACGCGACCTGAACGCGACTTGAACGCGACGCGACGCGTGGGAACGCTGACAAACACTCATGATTGGTAATAAGGCTCATCGCCAATACACCGGTTCCGGTAACTAACAGACTACAACATGTGAGGAACGAACCTTTGTAGTCTGTCTAGGAGAGACTACTATCAGACATGTCCGCCGTTGCCCTTCTCCTTCGGATGCACGTCCACGTCGTCGGGGTATAGCTATATAACGTGGCAGTCAATCCGGAAGCACAGAAGGGAACCGACAGGAAGACGGAAAGAGATGTCGGAGAAGTGAATCACAGATGAAACAGGTCAGAAAATGTACAAGGGAGGCAAAGACGTGAGAATAAACGTAGGATTGACAACACGTACCTTCCCGGGATTAAACAGCCCTAGTGGATCGACCGCGCGCTTGATCGTCTTCATCAGCGCGACCGTCCCGGCGCCAAGTTCCTCGACGAGGAACTCGCGCTTGCCCACGCCCACACCGTGCTCTCCAGTGCCTATGCGTGTTGTGAGTTATGGCAGTGAATGCATAGGTGGAGAAACAGAAACGAGAACAGCGATGAAGACAAAGAGAAACTTGAACGTACACGTCCCATCCAGGGCAATCGCCCGCTCCACCATCCGATGCACCGCCTCCTTCACCTTCTCCAACTCCTCATCCGTCTTGAACAGCAAGAGGGCATGGAAGTTCCCGTCCCCGACATGCCCGACGATGGTGTAAGGCAACCCACTCCGCTCCAGATCCTTCTTCGTCTCCAGCACGAGTTCCGGGAGCTTCGATACCGGGACGCTATATATCGTGCACATATGGTCAGTAGGCCGTATCGTATCGGGTAATATGGATTAGGGAAGATAAATGAGAGTAAGGACGTAGGGAAGGCACGAAAAACGCACCACACATCCGTCGCCCACCCCTTCGCGCCGGGGACGAGCGACATCCCGGCGTGATGGGCGTTCTTCCTGTCCTGCCACATGTCGTGCGCCTCCTCCTCCCCAGCCGCCAGTCGGAAACCCGTCCCGCCGTGCTGCGCGCAGATCTGCTCCACGACATGCGCAGTCTCAGCGAGCGCGGCGGGCGAGTGGCCCTGGAACTTGAAGAAGAGGCCGTCCGACTCGGGGTAGGTGTGTTGAGAGACGCCTAGGCAATGAAGGAGATTTAATTGTTCATCATGAGCCTGTAATCGAGGGGACATAGAAAGGAGCAAGGGGGGGCGAGACGCACCGTACTTATTCGTCGCAGCCATGAAGGTGTCGTCCACCAGCTCGACGCATTCTGCAATTCAACATATATCATCAGCACACAGATACGCAACCTCGTAACTTTGAACTAAACACCCGGAAGTATGAACGAAACACTCACGTATCCCTGACGCGATGCCCGCCCTTAATATCTGTATCGACGCCTGCACCGCCGCCCGCACGTCCGGAAACTGCACGCTCGCGACCGTGGTGGGGAGGAGCGGCGCGAGGCGGAGGGTGAGCTCGGTGATTATTCCGAGGGTGCCTTCCTATCGAGGTAAGCATGTCAGCGAAGAGCAGTACAAAACAGCACGAAGGCTTTCAGCGGTAGACCCGGCAGGCGAAAGAGAACATAAACGGCACTCGAACGAGAACATAACATGGAGAAGAGAACATAAAATATTTTGAAAGCAACGCACCGCCCCGATAAACAACTTCGTCGTGTCGAATCCGGCGGAGCTCTTGCGCGAGCGGCGGCGCGTCTTGATGACCTCGCCGCTAGGGAGCACGACAGTCGCGTTGAGGAACCACTCGGCTTTGGCGGTGCCGTAGCGGACGGCGTTGGCTGTGGGTGCGGAGTTATTGTGTGGTCGTATAAAGTTAAGGGTTCGTGGGCACGGCTTGGTTCAAATATAGAACTTACTGCCTGAACAGCCGGTGCTGGCCATGCCGCCGATGGTGGCGTCTGGTGCAGGGTCGATCTTTGAATACGCTCGATGAGACGTGGGTGGATTTAGGCCTCAAATATGGTAATACGCACGGGGAAGAAGAGCGGGATTCCTGCATGTTAGTGAGCACGTGATAGTTGTGAAAGAAGAACATAGCATTCCACTCACCCTCGCTCTCCAACGTCTCATTTAGCTCCATCCATCCTAGGCCGGGCTGGCACACGACGTCCGCGTCCGCCTCTGGATATATGTATGGTTGGTTGAGTTGCACGGAGGAACAAGATGAGGAGTTGGTTGTGTACCGTGTATCTCCAATATCTTGTTCATGCGCGTCATGTCGACGCAGATGCCTCCGCCGATGCGCTGTTAGATTATAAACAAGGAATGATAGGATAAGGCGGAACACATACCCCGATAAACTGGCCCTCTAGGGCCGTTGCACCGGAATACGGCTGCGGCCAAGGGTTAGGAGATCCCCTTGAAGCTATGAAGACAACAAACAGTAATAGGCATCCGAAACTCGTTCGCAATCCTGACAATTTTGACCACATCCTCCGTCGATTCCGGATACACCACAACGCTGTGGTCGACGCCTGTACGACTTCAACAGCATATAATCAACCAGTCAATCCCCGACACTCACCAGTATGATATGTATTCGTCGACAATCCATGCAGCTTCAAATCATCCGGCACCGTAGACACGATATCCGGTCGGTCAGAAAACGCCTTCCTCAGTTGGTCGATTGCGTGGTCGAATTCCTGTGCTGTCCCGTATTGCGGCGGCTGATTTTGTTTTATGTTCTTTCCTTGTTGCTGGTGTTCTTGGCCAGTAGTCCCCGATGGTAGTAAACGGGCAGCACCCAATCCTACTGCGATTCCAAAGAAGCCAGTTCCGATGAGTTTAGTTAAGTTGGATTTCGGGTGCACGATTGAGGTGCTGTATAGCCTGGCCCCCGATCTGCAGGGGTTAAATCGGAAGGAACGCCGTAGGAATGGACGTAGAAGAGAAGCCATGGTTTCGGCGTCGTCGCCGACAACGCCTAAGCGTGTGCGTCAGCTGATCGGCAGCCGGGCCGGAAGTCAATACCGCTTTTTCAAGTAACTAAAAAGTTTTTGTGCTGAGGACTTCATAGCAGGAGAATCACCGAACGCCAAAATGATAAAATGTAGGGAGGAAAACGTATAACAGCGGACCGTACCGCCGATCGTCCCAAGACGTCTCACAACATCGTACACATTGATCTTAACCACAAATGCTTCGGACTTCCACTTCCACATAATTTCTGAGGTGTCGCCGGTCTTGAAAGCAAGGAAGCAGAAATTTCCATCCGCAGCATAGAACAACGCCATTGAATTTTATACAGTTACATCAGAAGAGCCAGCTGGATACGCCGCGTCCCCGTTCGAACAAGCGAACTCAGTTTGAGGGCCGGGAATCAAGAATCGAGCATAAAACTGACGCTACGAGCTGATCTCCTGAATCTGAGTTTATTCATTGTAAGGGGAACTGAAGAGAAAAATGAAGAGCAAACTCACCATCTCAGAATTGATGGTTCTGCCAAACCACTTCAGCGATGATTGAATATCCACCTTCAGTCCCTCGAAACGCAGATCGCGAATCCGGTCCAGCGCGAGCTCTACATCCAGATTGTGTTGCCTGAGGTTAGGACCGTCCTCGTATCTATCGTCCTGCCCGCAAGCGAGAGTGAAGGACTTCAGTTTCGGCGACATGTTCGCGCCCGGCGTTGTCATAAGCCATTCTTCGTCATCAGGAAAGCCATGTGTACCGTCGCGCAAGTCAGCATCCGGCGAGTCAGGATCCGGCGCCTCGTCCACACCCTCCATCCTTGCCACCAACATACGAACAAGGGGAACCACATCAATATTGATCTGGCAGTCATGGATGGTAAACGCCTCGAGCGCGGGCAATACGGACGGCCAGTCGAAAAGGAATTTGAAGAGGCTGGTATAGTCCTCCGTCCTGGCCCCGAGCCATGTCAGCTGCAACTCGTGGAGCGGGGGTGCGTTCAACAGGCAGTCGAATATCGGGGCAAGGTCTGGGTAGTAGACCCAAAGCACGAGCGTTCGCAGCGAGCACCCGGATCGGGTGATGAGCCCGCGCATGTGTTCGGAACATTCGATGGTAAGCCAGTCCAGGCGGAGGTTCGCGAGGGATGGGGTAATGAGGTATTCCATGAGCTCTGGACTGCTCTCAAGACCGATCTGAAGGGTGTGCAGGCGGGGGAGAGTACAGGGACTGGGCTCAGGGGCATTAGGTGGAAACCCTGGATCGGAGGCCTCGGTGGTGAAGATGAGGATCTCGAGATCTGGAGTATGCGCCAACATGTCGACACATTCGGCGACGGTGTGGTACCAGAGCTCCAGCTTCGTCAATTGCGCCCAGGGGAGGGAGGACCGCCAGTTGACCAGTTCGACACCCTCAAGCCGCACCTCGCGAAGAAGGGGGGAGCCACAAAGGCCTGGTATTGTGATCAGACCGCCCGGACGGAGTGAGAGGCTTTTTAATGCAGGAAATGGCCCTGCCTCGTCGGCAGGGAAAGTGATTGATCCGCGCGAGTGAAACTCCAGCTTCCCCCATCGAGAGGAGTACTGGGCGACGCTTCGAAGAATACTGTCGGATTCGGGACTGGGCGATGGAGGTAGATGGATTTCGAGATCAACAGGAATGCCACCCGCACGCAGAATCCAACACTCAAGTCGGTTGACAACAGCGGTGGGATTAGGTCTCCAGCCAAAATTCAACTGGGTCCAGAGTCTGCATGTGGAGAGTGCTACAGCGCGCCACAGCCTACAAATACTCGCCAGAACAAGCGGAGTATGGCGTGAAGCGTATCCGTTTGGGAGGAGACATAGCAAGAAGATTTCGGATATAATTTCGGGTGGAAGCTCCAGAACAGGATACGTTATATCAGCAAGATCATGTAAGACTTCCTCCCGCGCCGCATGCAGGAGCGCCATTTGAGATTCGACCGACGCAATCTGCTGCTCAAGTGCGTCAAGACGTGAGCGAAGCTTGGATGCCGTGAAGTTTGCGTTGGATCTGGTCCCTGGAGCGCAGTTGGGCTCATTCTGGTTGGTAGACATGGATGTAGAAGAGAGGACGCGTGAATCGGAGATGCGGAGTTTGAATAAAATTTGCTCCGGATTGTTCGGTCAAACTAACCCGGCTTCCTCCGGCTACCTTCGGCTACCTCCCACTTCCCCTGCAGAACATAACAAACAAAGAAGGGAGAAACTTCCTTGCGTAGTGCATGGAATGTGAGACATTCCGGAAAGCATTTCGAAAATCAACAACCAGGCACTCATTCGCAAGGCGAATTTCAATTTCTTTCGTGTTAAGATTTGGCACAGGGAGCCAAAGGGTGCTTTTTATTCCAGATATCGATTACAGCCACGAGGGTTGAATTCCTCTTCGACTTTGAAATCTTCCGTCACCTGTAAAGCTCCAAAGTGATGACAGTTTTTCATCTGGTGCAGCCCTACACTCGAAAAACAAAGGAAGACAACTTGAAAGTTGAGACAAAGTATGGGCATGACACTCCTGTCGCACGGAAAGGCGTGATTGCAATATGGCCAACATGCCCGACCTTCCCGTTGAATGCTAATTCAACCTCTCAACGCCTTTAACCTGCATTATGTATGCGCCATGGGATGGTAACATCTCGGCAACCGGGCCGGACTGCCGTCGTCAAATAGGGGCTGCCCTTCTTCCGGCCGATAATGAATGGAAACTGGTAAAAGATGAGAAAAACATGAACGCCTCGCTAGCTTGTACTGCATCGAGCTCTCGGAAAGCAATTATGTTTCCCTGGCAGCTGGCTCGAGTGACATCAGGTGCAGACGGCAACGGCAGGAGGGAGCGGGGTGCATCAGTGCGTAAATTTGGGCTAATCATCAACGTGGTTTTGTACAATGTTCACGATAACAGGAAATAAGTTATGGATGTTTATCAACCACAAAGGTCGGCTTCTACCGGAATTTTGGAGCTTATTTCGCTTTGAACTCAGTGTGGCTCTAAATAGACGGACAAGAGAAAGAGCATGCTCCCGTACGCCAGAGTCCGCGGTGTTCCGGATGACACATCCCGGGCACTGGTACGTAGCAACTCTGTATATGCCAGTGCAAGCCGGCGGCACAGAAGCTCATAATGTGGCTTCTATACCAGCAAGATCTTTATGAAGTTGTGTACCCTTTTTCAGGTCCCAGCTAATTTCCAAGTGGCATTGCAACATTACCGAAATGCCGGCGTCATTGTCACCCAGTGAAATCACGCCTTGAAAATGCGCAAGACTGTGCTTTCTTGGGTTAAGTACAACTGCTTCGTCTATTTATTGAACTCAATGCCCGTCCTGATCTCCGCTCAAACCCAATCCTTTGTTGGCTTCTCGTGACTTGTCGATAAGCAAGGAATGACACCTGGCTTGTTCTCGGCGTATGTATTCAGAAAAATCGTCCATGCACGATTGTCTTTGAGTACACTTGCTCGGCTTCAATGCTATTCTTCGCAAAGTAACCGGAGCTATTTTACTGATGACAGACCGGTCACGCAAAACGAAAAATGGCTCGAGCACCAAATTACATCGGCGTCATCCCTTGGCCCCCGAAAACCTTTCCCGCGAACCCATCTCACATCTGAAAGCAAATTGACTGTCCTATAGAAATAGCGCGCAGCCGTCACATGCGGGTGGAACGTGCCCGGCTAAGGCCGCTGTACCAACTACGACTCTCTTCGATCCATCCAAATCATAGCAAACACGCATCCAGTACCCACTCACCCGAGATGAATAGCGTTTTTTCTGTGAGCGGCCCTACTTTTCATCTGTCGAAATCATGAATGTGCAGCCTAACCTTCACCAGGTAGGCACGCACATTTTCTATTGGAATGGCGCAGGGAAAAAGGTGTCCGGCGTGGTGCAGCGTACGGCGAGGGGTGCTGATGTGAGTGCTGGGCACTATGGAGGCTTTCGCGACGACTGACAGACATGTTGCATACAGGGCACTGTTTACCTGGACATCAAGGTGGATGATACCGGGACGTCGGTGACTTTGCCGTGAGTAAGCTGCTGCTGCAGCTGCAGCAACTTGCATTTTACAATCCCATTATTTTATCTCAGAGCCACGTCGGTGACCAAAGTGGAGTGATCCTTCCACCGCGCAAAATGAGAGTTGCCTTTCCTTCATCTTCTTTTTTTCGTTGCGGGGCGCGAGAGAAAAGCAAAATCAGGCAGTCTTCTAGGAATTATGAGGAACTCTCCACATGGTCAATTATCACTGAAAATTGTTATCACAGCGTACTACGTCTGGTGTGTCTGCCAGTTTTAAAATAACCTAGGAACTCAATGTGAGCAAAAAAAAAAGAAAACTTCGAAAGTAGTGCCAAAAAAAAGTAAAGAGCCTTGCTCCTGGGTTCAATGCGGCCGCGTATGCCCACAGTCAACTAGACGAGTTAGCCCACTGTACATGCCGGTTGAACCTCAGAAACAAGGCACCACATGTTTACGTGCCAGAACGACTTCGGTAGAGTTATGTACCTTGTTCGGGTTCCCGGGCGGTGCTCAGTGACCTCAGAAAACCGGCTCCACCCTTTTCAGGGCTTGTGGAAGTAGGAAGCTTTGTTAATGAATCAGAGGTCGCGTCCATCTAACGACGTGTCCAGCACGTGTCCGCGTTTTCTTTGTGACAATGCGCCACAATCAAAGCGCCACAATGTGTGACATCGTCGTTCTTCCAAAACCACACGGAGGCAACATCGAGGGGTGCCTGGACCTGCCTGGACGCTCGTCCGCAATTTCAACATCCAGCGGATCAAGCTCAAGAACCACATGGACGGACACAGATGTCAAAGGCCTCATTTCCCCTGCTCTGGGCTGTGCATCTTGTGGAATGCGGTGCCTCTCCTCTCCGATCTTCGATGTAGCACAACTCGCATCTAGAGCTTCAAGTCAAACGTCGGGAGGAAATATTGCACACACCCGTACGTTGCTAATCACGCAAGAATTCATGTCTCGTTCGTGAAGTCACAAGTGTTTGAGATCAAATTACAGTCAACGAACATTGTCCATGATCATAGATGAGATATTATTCATTCTACTTCTTCCCAACCACCGTGTACGTCCAGATCTGGTTTGTGTTCCCCGCGACGCATGCCCAAATCTGCAGAGGATTGCGGTTCGCCTTTCTTCCGTCGGTGAGATCTAAGCACATGTCCTTGCCGCTGCTGATATTGAGGCGGATAGCAGGGGCGTTGGGGGAGCCGCGTCCGTTCCAGGACTGGTATGGGGAGCCGTCCTCGCCGCCGTCAGCCGATTTGTTGAGAACGGCCTTGATCCCGTTGACGAGAGGGAAGGTGGAGTCCCCGGCTGCGTGCGCGACGTCGAGAGCCCATTCAGAGCCATCGGCAGGGTTGGTCATCCGCGGCCCGCTGGTCGAGAACCACTTTTGCGTGGCGGAGCCATTACAGTCGTAACTGTTAATCATAGGGTGAGTCTGAAACCGAATGGATAGCCGCGGGATAACGCACATGTCCACTGCTGCGCCCACAACAAATGCTCCGCCCAAGACACCGACACATTTGGTCTTGTCACCGTTGGGATGGATCGTGTATACGTCCTGCGCGCGCGCCGTTAGCTGAGTTGGTGCGGCCGCGACAACAGAGACGAGAGCAAGAGCGAGGAGGGTGGTAAACTGCATTCTGTAAGTTGGAACAAGGGAACTTGAACGCTAGTCGGTGAACAGGGGTGTGCTCCTGGTATTTATATCCAATTTACACTCGGTCATGGTCGGCCGCTGCCAAGTCGATTAGGGGCGATCTATTCGTGCCTGAATGCGATCGAGTACGATCTTGCCACACAGAGCCTCACAGAGCCAGACCCGCTTACAAGCATGAAACACTCTACAAGTCACACGGGCGGTCCAGATCATGGAGCTGGGATGGAGAAAAAGCTGCTGACTCTTGAGCCGAGGCAGGGGCTGCTTAATTTGGAACTCGGGTTCAAATTGTCACGGCGCCTGGAACAAAGCATTAGACCAATCAGAGGAACCAAGAACCGACTGATCTTATCAGACGCAAGTTACAAGCTACAAGCAGAAATTGGGGCAACGTTTTCTTAGTATCGCAACATTGTTGTACTAACCTCTCCTTCAAGTTAAAGCTGTCACCAGTCGAATATTGATGACTGCTGATAGGCCGTTGACAGAATATCATTGCAACCCGCTCGCACATACACATCTGCTTGGTTCAACTCCAGGTCACCCCCCTCCCCACTCAATCCGTGCCGCCGGCTAAGGGCGATGTCCGGTGCAATGAAAGTACATGTTTTTAATCCTCTTCCTATACAATGTGTTATTGCAAAATGGTTCCATCCGCAATTTAAAGGTAGAGCATAAAGATGACTCACTCCAGAATATCAGCTATCGGAGTGACTGGACGGATAAGATTCCGTGTACAGGCGAAATTGGCATGTTTGAGACTGAAACACAAGCTTGAGACGTCTTATATCTGAAGGTCTGATTTCTTCTGTCGTGTTCTTTACTTTGCACGTTGTGAGTTGTCGAGGTTCCCTTATTTTTTTTTAGAACCAATGCCCCTTCCAGGACCTTACTGATTTGAAGCCAATTTTTCTGAACCGTCCTTCCCCAGATGCAGACGAGGAGGCCAAGATTCAGTTTATTCGATTTTTGGCCTTGGGCACAGCATCAGGTGATCGCGTTTTTTGACAGCTGGGCGCCAATCTGCTTTGCATCTCGACCACCATGTCCTCTACCTTCATCCTCCGGCTGGGGATCAATTACTGCATTCAGGACGAAGACGTAGCAGGTATAAAAGCTCTCCTCGTCGAACCCGCACTGCATTTGGCAGCCATCGACAAACTCAAGAAAAAGCGCAATGGCCTCGCTGCGTACGTGGATGCGCACAAAGCCTTTCCCCGGTTGGGTTCGACAACAAAATCCCTCCCACCATCCTGAAAACCCCTTCTCGCCGAAGTTGTAATGAGGTCTATGTTGTTGGTCCAGATCCAGCGAGACACTGAAATCCTGGATTTCAGTATTTCAGTCAGACAAGTGGTGGTTGGATTAGCTAACCATTCGAGAAATGGTAAGTGGGTGTACAGTAAGTACATCGAGGAGTGGTGGAGAGTGAAATAAATAGTGAGGGGAGGTAAGTAATATACTCTATGTTACGTCTAAGCAAATCAAACGATGAACGACGCTAGTCCAGAATAATCAGAGTCACTGCAGGTGAGGAGTCCAGAATAATGCATGAAAACAAAATACGCTTTGGTTGTTGGGTACCGCCAGCCATCGTCTACTTCCCACCCGTGGTGCCCAGCCCCATCGCCGTCTTGCACGAGTCGTAGATCCACCATTGAAAGCCCGTCAACGTTCCTGCAGAAAAATGGGTAAATAAATGGAAATGCCTCGAAGGATAGAAGATAATCCGAGATGCGATGCGGAAATAAAACCCACCAAGCATGAAAATCCTCGTCCCCAGCCCTTTTGTCGCGAGCGTGCCGAACCCAACTTCAGATATGATCTGGCTCGCGGACTTGCCCTTGTTGTCCACCTTGCCGAGCTGCGAGATGAGCGAGTCGGCGGGGTTGGAGACGATGGCGGAGACGACGCCCGCGAGGTAACCCGAAGTAAATGTGACGCCGAGCTGTGTGGGCTTGCTGTACGAGTCCTTGGGCTCGGTGAGTACGTGCGTGTAGAACATCTGCGCGATCTGCTCGAACATGCAGAATTTCGCGATTGTGTAGGGGATCTATCATAGACAACTGTTAGCGATGTTCGAGTTCAAAGGAACAAAAGGTCGAACCTGGCGCGACCAGAGCGGCACTAAAGAACCGAAGGGGAATCGTGTCTCTGCACGGGTGGCACTCATCTGCCTCAAAGCAGGCAGGAACGCCGTCGGGAACGTCCCACTCGGGCTCGTCTGAATCTTGACCTTGGTCATCTCCAGCGGACAGAGCGCGATGTCCGCGAACACCTCTGCCGACGCAGACCCCGCGGCCCACAGCAGCGGCTTGTACCTCTCGGAGAGCTCCTCTCCCGCGAGGTTCATGTAGGCGTCTTTGAATATCTCGTACAGCCCGTACTTGAACATCCCCTGCAGCGAGTACCCGACGAGCGTCGGGCCGAAGCCCTTGAAGATCCCGCGCGCGCCCTCTTCCTTGAGAAGCGTCTGGATGCCCGATACGGTGCCGCGGTATTTTACGGGGTCGACCTGGAAAAAAAATATCGTGAGCCTTTGTGTGTTACGACAGAGATTGTTTTATTGCGTGCCTGCATGTTGCATTTCGCTACGTCGACTGGGGTCATCCCGGCGTGTGTCAGGCCGCACGCAAGGCCACCTGCGAAGAGGCATTTACTGTAATAGCTGGCGTCGTGGGGGACCGGACCCAGGAATCTGCGGCCGTCAGCATCTTGACTTGACTATAAGATGGGAGAAGATATGCGCACCGTGCATCCCACGCTGCTCGAGGAGAAGTTGTACTGGCCATTCTCTAGGGACGGTATCCGAGGGGATTCGGGAATCGAGGAAGGCGAAACTGAAGAGGTGCTGAGGGGGCCATGTATGTAGCCATCCGATCCTTTGAGCACGGACTCGGATGCCTACCCGTGGCTGTTTCTCACAGCCGCGCTCTCCGCTCACAAAGCGCCGCTCATCATGAGTCCGACGGATGCCGATGCCGACTAGACCCATTACGTAACTGATCGGTGGTTAAACCGCGGCGATTATTCAGCCTAATTACAGCGAGGTGCGAGGCAAGTGTGAGGTGTAGTTCAAATGATAGGAAGTAGCCGCAAGCGGCGGGTCACAAACAGGCGGGAAAAAGAAATACTGCCTCCAGCGGATGAGCTGTGAGAACAGTGAAATTACGGTTGAAAAAATTGAACCAGAACCCAGTTCAGTTCAGGTGAGTTTTATGCGGGGGAGGCCTGGTTTATTGCACATTAATGCTGACTCCAGCTCGATGTTCGCTCGGTCATCGCTTGGGCGCCGACCAGCTCACATCGAGCCTCCTAATTAAAGAACAATACTTGAATGACGATGGGAAATGCCGGTCACCTATCAAGTCCCCAACCAATCAGCTTTGAGATTACATAAGCCAAAAGCGGACATTTTCGGTCCCCACTAACACAAACAGTGCCTGTTTGTGAATTAGTTGAATCAAGTAAGTGGACGCAAAAAAAGAAAAATTGCGGGTGATGAATAACCCTACTAACGCATTGCGGTCCAAGGGTTGCGAGAGCTCGACAAGGCATCCAAAGGTGTCTTGGTTCGAAATATTCGAAACTTGAACTTGAAAGCTGCACCATTTGGCAAAAGAAAAGAAACGGTTCCATTCAATAATGTATATGCGACTTGTTGGTGAGTTTCACAGCTGTGCGAAGATATTACCTAGCGGTGGTTGGGAATTTATTGCTCCAGTGCGCCAGATCACATCTTGTGCGTGAGCATATGCTTCCCATAGCTTTGCGTGGACTGCAGAATCCTCCTGCAACCTCGAATAGGGCACCGCACAGCCAAGCTCTGAAAATGCAAGAGCGCAATATGTCGCGGCATGTGGAGATACTGCACCGTCTTCTCACACTCTGGAAACTGGCACACGACCGCGAAAGAGTGCCGGTTCAGCTGCGCCTCGTACGGGATTCCGAAGCAGAAGAACTTGATGTGTTTCGCGATCTCGGCGACGCTGCCCAGAATTTGTTTCGAGCAGTCAGGCCAATCGCATGTATACAGCTTGTCCAGGGGATGGAGGCGCCGGGGGGTGACGCTGTAGCGTTGACTGGGGTTGAGTTGAAGCTTCTTAACTACACGGTCGATTTCTTTTTCGAGCAGTTCGTCAACAGGGCCAGATTGCCTATAATAAACAGACTTGAATGCTTCCGACAGTGGAAGGGAAGTCGAAGGACTTACGCGACAGAATTAATCGTCGAATATGATGCATTATCAAATTCCGTACGCTCTCCATAGAACCCGTTTGTGGGAATGGCAGCCGCGCTGGGAAGCTGGCAAGCGTTATAGACAGAAGAAGGTCCATGCGTGTCCGGGCACTCCACTCTGTTTGTCTCAGACCAATTACATGAGTCCGACCCAAACAAGAGATGTCCGAAGCCATCACCCTCATCGGTGTACACGGCGCCGGACGCGGAAGGGTAGGGTGGATATTGGACGGCATCGGTGTACGGTTCAGGACCGGACACGGTGGGATAGACCGGCGCGGATGACAGTTCGAGGGGCGATTCCTCGCCGAAGGAGGCGGGTTCAGGATCAGCCGCGGGGGGATCGTGAGAGTCGCAACCCATGTTTTGAGGGGCCGGGGTTTCGGACGTACGGATGGATTGCATCGCTTCGAACGTGTGGCGCGCGACGAAAGCGACGTGCAGCGCTTCTAAGACGAGATCTCGCGGAACGGCGCGCACAGCAACTGGATCGCGGAGTTTCTGCACTGAACGCTCATACTCGGAGTCCCCCGGATCGAAGCTCACTTGGTTGAAGTCGTACCCAGCAAACATCGCCTCGATGCGCTCCGCGCACGCGAAGGCCGACCAGACGTCCCCGCGTCCTGCGGCGTCCAGCAGCGCTCCGATGCGGAGACGCGTGAGTGTAGTGGGTTCGAGTGCGGTGGAATTTGAGCCGCTTGAGGGGGGATCATCCATCACATTGCCAAAAAATTCTGGTGCGGTGGAACCACGGAAACTTTGTGATACGGATGAATCGGTTAAACGCGACGGGTGGGATTCATTGCCTATATGCAAGGGTGTATCGGGGTGATGCTGATGTGCAAATTCGTACTCCCTTTCGGGATATGCGGATTGGTCGCAGTGGTGCAGCGAAGGGTATTCGCTCTGAGCTGCGCAATGACCGGTGGCACTTGTGTATTGACCCACGCCGCCTGACTGGGACGTGTCGACGTTCGCGACTGCGTATTGGGCGGTGGCATCGGCCAGGGGGCTACGATATCCAGACGATAAGTCGTGAGGCGAGAGGGTGGCATGGACGGGGACGAAGTCGGGGGTGGCAGAGGCATTCTCGTTATCCCATAACCCTGAGAAGGCAGTCCTGGCAGGTGGCATGGCGTTCAATTAGATACGAAAGGCCGCCGTAGGAAGACTATGGCACGTACAGGCTCTGCGGTGAATCGCCGTGCGGAATACGCTGCAACTGTGCTCCAGCAGAGAGATTTCTGCGGTAGGAGCGATACGAAATGAGTAAGCACGGTGGCATCCCAGGACGGATTTCACGGGCCACGTACAGGTTAGCAGGACCGGCCTGAATAAGCCACCTGGCCGAAGTCGACATGGAGAAGGAGAGTACGCGGGTTACGACTCGTGCGGGACGAATTTCAGCAGTAGGTGGCTAGAGCCTAGGAGAGAGTAAGAGGCAAAGGCCAAACACGGTATGATGCGGGCCTCCCTTGACTCGGTCTGAATTTGTTGCCATTGTTAGGTTCGCTCAAAGCGTTAAGCGTAGTCCTTGCCTTTCCGGGTAATGTTTCGCAGAACGACGCGCGTGTGGGCCAACAATCCTTTCTCTTGGCCTTGGCGGGCAGCCTATTTGCGCGCTGGGAGCGAAAAATGTTCAGCATAAATAAAATAAAATAAGTCGCGAATAACAAGAAAGTTCGGCACATTTTTTTGCTACGGGTGGCCCGCGTCAGAAGAGTTCCCAAGGACCATCCACCCGTAAAGAATGCATGAGAGCTTCAACAGACCTGAAATTCACCCGGACTAGCCGGTTTGTTGTCCCTGGGCGTCAAAAAATGTTTATCGATGCATTCTGGCTTGATTTTCTTGCCCGATTCCAAGTAGTTCCCAGTGCTTCAGCCGTAAGAATGGAATCGTGTGGTTTGGAGTGAAGAGGTGGGTACCCTGGCGGGCTAGAGAGACAGAAGGAATACCAATTAACAGACCCAGGCTACGACACAGAATAAGGGCAAGCTGAGACTGAGAGACCGAGACGGGACGAAAAATCGGCTGATCATCATCATATGGCGGAGTTTGAAGCATATTCCCACGGATTGCTCCGACATGATCCGTTGTTCACCGTTCGCGTTCCTTCTTGGAAAGATTGGTGTTTGAACGCTCTCCATCCATTCGCATTGGTCAAAGCTTGAGGTTCAAACACCAGAGGATGGAAAAAACGACGCCACAGAAAAGAATTATCTCCGTTCCTGCCGGTCCAGGTACTAGTGCGGCCCTCGTGAATCTCAGGCGATAGCATTTGGAGAAGAGGAAAGGCGGGCACGTATTCACCCTGGCGGCCCAAAATTTACCATTTGAGGACTGCCCAATCAAGAGATCGCTGATCATCCAACTGAACGTTCCTTGAAGTCTTTGCCTTTTCTTCGAGAATTTCCGGAGGAACTTTGAGATCTTGGTGGGTTGTTGGTCATTTGTTCACATGATACTGAAGAGTCACTGGACACGGAGGGATGTATGCACCGACACAAAGCATATATGACGTCTGAGGTGGTAGCGTTTCAGAACTGACCATTGACGCCGAGCTACCACCGCAGACATGAGGCTGACATACATCGGGAAACAATTTATTCACCAAGAATGGGCCATGTTCCACAAGGTCCTCATGCTCAAGCTCTGTCAATGACGTCGATAGTCAACAACAGAGGTTCCGCTTTCGGCCATGTTGAACCACGCTCTTTCCCCGCATTGCCGAAAATAACCCGTGCACCACTTGAACCAGCAAGATTCACTGCAAATGCAACAAGTGACGAATCTGACGAATCTTTTCTGGGACAGAGCATAAGTCACAGCAACCACAGCTGTGAGCTAATGCGCGTCGGGCGCCCTGATGTTTTGCACGTTTCTGCGTTGGATCACTGGTATTTTCAAGGCTATTTTGAACCTCGCGGTCTGATTGACCTGGCGTGAGAGCCGCGGCGCTGCGGGATAACATTTGGAAAATTCCGCTCCACAGATCAATTCAGGATTCTGTGTCCGTCTGTCGTCCGTCAATCTTTCTTAATTCATCCTGTCGTTCGCAATTCAGTTTTCTGATTTTTTGTCCTCTGTTTTTTGCACAAGGACTCCACTGCTCCACAATTCCAGTGTCGTGTTCATCGTTCCTGAGCCCATACGATGTCGCGGTGAGCCTCATTGTATCATCGGTGAGGTCTGACCGTCCTCGTGGATCGCGGGAATGTTCAGCCAGACAACGTATAAAACCCCTGCGGTTTGTCTGAAATCTTCACTCGAACACATCCCTCGTCGTTCAAGCTCTTTAACAAACAAACATGTTCTCCAAGCTCTCTGTCGTTGTCACTTCGGTGCTCATTGTGAGTCGCTGAACATTGACCAAGGCAACATATTGATCATTTGTTTTCAGACCCTTGCTGCCGCCATCCCGACCACCACTCCCCCGGTGACGACCCCGGACTCGCCTCAATGCTGCAGCAGCGTCGTTCCGTCAAGCGACACAGCGGCCTCCGCCGTCGCGGCACTCCTGGGCCTTGATCTCACCGGGCTCGCCGTTGACGTTGGCCTGAGCTGCTCCCCCATTACCGTCATTGGTAACAACTGGTAAGCTGTCGAACAGATTCACAGTCTACCCATAACTCACCTTGCTGCCAGCGGTGGAACCACCGTCACCTGTGAGGCCCCCGAGAAGGAGTGGGGTTCGTGACCGATTTTCGAGTCAAATAGTCATCCAAGACTCATCTTTATCTTTCTTCTTTAGGTGGTCTCATCGCCATCAACTGCATTCCCATCACCCTCTAAACAGGAGTGGAGAGGAAATTATGCCGGGTCGGGTTGTATCGTTTTTGAGTTGATGTTGTGACCTCGTACTTTCTATGTACGCTCGGACTATGTCGTGTTCAATGTCACGAATTTATCCCTTTTTTGCTCCAT
This sequence comes from Mycena crocata, assembly GCA_029281795.1. NCBI lineage: Eukaryota > Fungi > Basidiomycota > Agaricomycetes > Agaricales > Mycenaceae > Mycena > Mycena crocata. The sequence goes on along the minus strand of JARJCP010000042.1, from coordinate 199,663 downwards.
AAATCTGTTGCAGTTAATAGCTGGTTGGAGTGACTTCCACCACCAAACGAAAGAGAGCTGATATTTTGTAGATCTTTACGACGGTGCTAAGATGCTCGACTGCCGTGGATTGGCACGCTTCCCAGAGTTTACCACTCCACTGAACATCGCCGAATCTGTTACGGTTTAAACATCGGACAGTATTGATATTTCAAGTGGAAATCAATCCTCAGGTTAATTTGATACTTACCGGCCCGGTCGCATACCAAGTGATTCAACATTGGGCGGGGGTGGGTTGATATTCATTGCGACAGGGTCTGACAGTCACAAAGCGACGTGCCACGAGCCATCAGCTCTTTGGGGGTTCCCCAAGTTGTGATACAAAACAGGTGAAAGCTAGCTTAAGCCGGGGCCTTCCAATGAATAGTTTCTGCAGCGCTTGTGGGACAGTATCTCTGTACTAGCTGGCTTGTATGTTTGAAACTTGCCAGTGAATGAAAGTTCAGGAGCTCATCGGTACATAGGCATCGTTAGTAAACGACGATGCTCATAATTGAACTCGGGAAAACACGGAGAGTTCATCCCGGTAGATCCGACTTGAAGCTGTGTATGGTCCGTGCGCGACTGATTCGGACCACCATCTTGCCACCATCAGCTACTCCCGACAGTACTCAAGGACACTCACTTACCCGTTTCATACCTTTTTGATACCAACTTTTGAAGGAGATCAATCAGCCGCAGTCCAGCGCAGCCTTCCGCAGCGTGAAAGATCATTGACACGCAGCATTCCACGGCACCTTCTTTCCGTCTTGTAACACTCTTGTTCCCGTCTCAAACGCCCTCAAACGACGCTCTGGAGTTGCCTGAAGCTAAGATGTATTCTGCTGGCTACAATTTTCCCCCGGAGTTGGAACGAGAAATCTTCGAGGTAGCGGCGCTCATGTATCCCAAGATGATTCCCAATCTTCTACGCGTGGCCCATCGCGTGCTTCTGTGGTACGTCTCCAGCGCGCGAAATGCTCATCGACTTTGCCTTAAGCGTTGTCTAGGATCGAACCTCTTCTTTATAGAACGATCCTAATACCAATCTTCGAGGCATATGACGGGGCCAGTTCTCAGATGCTCCGACTTGGCAAGACCAAACCACCCGATTTCTTTCACCACGCCGTGAAGGACGTAAACCTATATGCCTTCCAAATCATGCGGAACAATAAGAGTTTTTGGTCCAATGATGACCTAGAGAGTGTTCTCCGCCAATGCTCTGGTGCAGAGCGATTACTCATGGTCGCTGAGGCCCGCGCGCCACCCATGCTCCCAATGCTCGAGGAAATGCGTCCAAAACAGGTCACCCTAATACTCCGCCTCAACAACCTGCACCTCGATTTCTCGCGTCCTCTCTTTCGAAACGTTACGCATCTCGCCATCGGCGAGTTGGAGCGCAACAGCAGCCTCGGCGAGCCAATCCCAGCACAGTGGCACCACTGGCAAGCAATTTTCCGCCTTCCAGCGCTTACCCATCTCGCTCTCGGGCATGCAACTCCTGCCTCCTCCGTGCAGGCCATGTTATCAGCGATGCCACGGCTCCGCGTCCTTCTGATCATAACAGACAGCGAATTCGCCGCGGCCGATTTTTCCACCAACCTCCTGCCCCCCGACGATCGTGTGGTCATCCTGGACTTTGCCAGTTTGCACCATCTCGACGTCCTCGCTGGTACGCGCGCCATTGACGATATCTGGTCCTGGGCGAATGATTTCGTATCGCGCAAACGAGGCGGTCAGATCGACGGTCTGTAGTGTCGCATTCTCGGAGACTGCATTCTCACTATCTTCTTAGCGTCCAGTCATTATATGCCTCCCTCCGATTTCAACTTTCCAGCTCGCGCTAATGATCATCCGAAGCCTCCTTCGCCGAATGTCGAAGGCCCGGAGTTGTTGGAGATTCCAGAACCGTCAGATGCTGACACTCCAACCGCCAACACTGTTGAAGATCCTGATATCTGTCTATTAAACCTGGACGAATCCACTCATGTCGAGTTACCGGCTACTGATTATGGTGACTGTAATTGACCCTCTGATTCAGCGGGACGGAAACGACCGACAACCGTGCTTATGCGTTGTGTGATAAGATGCACTCCCAGACATGTTACAGAGCGTCGCGAACGAAGATGCAAACCATAAAGAGGACCGCATAAATAAATATTTGAACCACGACTGCTGAAAAAAATTGAGATTCCAACCAAATTCTAACCAAAATTCGACGGCCGCTGTTTAAATTTAGACATGGTCCTCATGGTCTACTTCATCGACTCTCCCTATCGCCAAGTCCCAGTTTTGGAGTTGGGAGTGGACAGTTTCACCGGGCCGCTTTTCCCGACGTCCATTTCTCTGTTCCGATGAATCCGATCAACACAGCCCAGTCCCCACTTTGACAAGCTACCAAGAGGCGATTGATCTCTGGATCGCGGAAATTGATCTGTGCACGTGAGCGCCACTGATGAGAATTCGGGTTCAAGAAAAATTCCAAATATTTGTTGGCCAATGGAACAGAAGCCTCAATGAGACATGCTGAATGGGTGGATGAACAATCTCGACGCCGTTGCGCATGGCCGTTAGGTACAAGTGTTCGGCCAATGGATGGCGGTGCTGATGCCGCTGAGTCAGACCTGCCTTATATGGGGGGTAGGTACCCCGTGGGACTTTATCCATGATCCAGAGATCAAACGCCTCTTGCAAGCTACCACAATGGCGCCTAAGAGGGACCCCGCCAGAGAAGCCTTTGAGTCGGTTGCCCCATCATCCAGTACCATTCGCTCAGCCAGAAGTAAGATGCATGCGGCTTGCACAACGTGTCTCAAGAGGGAGGGACCTGGTGTGGAGCTGCGCCGGTGTGGCAAGGTATGCGTATGATGGGGAAGCGACGTGCAAGCCGCTCATTTCCATCCTCGCAGTGCAAAAGTATCTGCTATTGCTCTAAACAGGTACGAGTACTCGGAAGTATTTGTGTAATAACAAATCCGGCTCCTGATGTTTCTGCGATCACAGTGTCAGACAAAAAACTGGTACGCACAGTCGGATTTCTAGGGTAGCATATGTCAATCCTTCGCAGGCCAGAGCACAAAAAGATGTGCGGCGGAATGGATGGCACCGGCCTCTTACGCCTCGTTCAGGCTTTATGGGCGAATGATCTTCTTACCGTCTACCTCCAAGCTTGTTGCGTCCTGGACTGCGATCTCCGCCACAACCCTCGCGCCGATAAGCCATTCATGGCCCGCATAGACTTCGGCATCGAGCCAACAGACGTCGTCGATCTCTTCAAGATCTTCTTCGGCGAGTCGCCTCCGACCAAACTCAAGGCGATGCTGCAGCTGAATGGCTTCACGGCGTCCCGTACCGCCGACGTAGCATCGCTCCCCTATCGCGCCAAGGAGATATGGCTTCAAGAGTGGGCGAGAGCAGACGCGCACGGGCTCAAGGAACAGCCCTTGGGTCTTGTGGAGATGTGCAACGGTGACGGCGGGCTGGGGATCATGCTTCCGCTTCTGATCGACAAAGCAGCAATGCGCCTGGTCGACAACTCAGAGCCATGGGAAATCCACACACCCGGTATAGGTCAGGTCACACACCGGCCTTTCACAATTGAGACATGCATGGAGTGCGCTCTTTCTGTCTCGCGATGTAGTATTTAATGCAAATATTTACAGGTTCGTGAATTCGCATATCCGCCAGGACAAGAAGAACCAGTTACGCCTGCGCGCCGACATGCGGCCCCGGGCTCTGACGGGCTCCCCGCGCGTTTGTTGCGCGAAAAAATGGCCAGGGAGCTTATCTACGAGCCGTTGGTCACACGCGACGATATGAAGCCGCTGTTCGAGAAGCGCCGTTGTGAATGCTGCAACCACGCCATCCCGCGTACCCGATTCGCTGCAGCATGTTCACATGAACCTTGATGAACAGTTTGGTGGATGTAATTTTAATTCGCTTCATGACGCAGCTACTAGTATCATGCCATGTAAGTAATGCAATGCCACCAAAAAATAAAACAGCCAGCGGTGGATACCTCCTTCATCCAATTCCCTTCAAATTTACCCGTCAACTGAAAGGTCAGGACTATTGGCAAACTGTGCCGTTTTTGGACTTGCCCCGCATTGCATCCGAATTTGGAGTGCGCCCGCTTATAAAACAACTGCTGACCAATCGCTCCTTCTTTCGCTTCCAACTGCCACTGCCTTCACCGTTAGACTGCACATACACTCCGTAGACGGCCAAGAAGGGGCGCAACGTCCCAAAACTTTTGCATAGTAGCCGTTCTTGAGGATCTTGGGTGGTTTAATCGGAGTTTGTGAGTCAGAACCTCAATTTACGGGGGCAAAAATTATAGTATTTCCGATTTTTCCAGTGTTTTTTACCGACTTTTCCGAGCGCAGTCCATACTTTTGCGACTCCTAATCACTTCTCTCGAATGCGATGGTTCCGTCGCCCTCCTTCACGTTTCCGGAACGACCAAATTCCCCACCGTCCCTCACCCGCCTTCTCGCGTCCAACGATGAACCGTGTACCATGCAATCCGGCCTAGCGAGCCGCTACATTGACCAGCTCGAATGTCAAATATCTCTGGCCGACGAAGCCATCGTCTTCCTCCTACGACGCCGCGCAGAACTCATGGAAACAGCCAGCGCTCACAGAGCCATCCTATCCCCGATACGTCGCCTCCCGCCCGAAATCCTCGGGGAGATCTTCTCCTTTGCCGTCGATGCGTCGTTTCACTTTGGCGATATTTCCGAGGTGTCTGGGCCCGCGTCGAACCACGCACCATGGTTGCTTACGCGGGTGTGTCGGCATTGGGCGGCGGTGGCGCTGGCTGCTCCGACACTGTGGTCTATGGTTTTCTTGGACTTGGATGGCCTGGAGGAGCGAGGCGCAGTTCCCATGACGAAACTTTGTCTTCAGCGATCCGGAACCGTACCACTAACGGTAAAGATTGTGTACGAGCGCGACGATGACCTCGAGTTTGACTCTAATCTCGTTTTCGATACCGTCATTGGAGCTTCCGAGCGGTGGAGGAGCGCGGATCTCAATGTAAGATTACCACTGCTCCTCCAGTTAGCGACTATCCACGGACATCTCTCCGCTTTAACCACACTCACTATTTCCCTCGACCTTACGCTCGACGATCTGCAAGTAGATCCCAGGTTTCGGGACTCCTTTGCTATAGCACCCAACCTGAGATCTCTCTGTGCCGTCTTCTGGGACGACTCCCATCTTTGTCGAGCCCCATTTTCACTTTCTTGGGACCAGCTCACCCGTCTGTCGACAACAGCCACGTCCAACACCGAGGTGCTTACCCTTTTGGAGAAATTACCAGCCATCGTCGAATGCAAGTTCCAGTACGAGACGACGAACGCTATATCACCGGCGCCCGGCTTAATCCGCCTACCGTACCTCCGCTCGCTCACTCTTCAGTTGGAGGAGGAGTTTTTCAGCGCCACGCAACCACCAAACGCCTACCCCTCCCTCCTCGCCTTCCTCGAGACGCCGCGCCTCGAGCGCCTCACCACACACAACACCGCCGACGTTGACGCAGTCCACGGCCTCCTTATGCGCTCCGCCTGCGCCCCCTCCATGCGCGCGCTCCAGTTCCACTCCTTGGCGCGCCCGCCCCACGACGCGATCCTGCACCTCGCCGGGTCGCTACCCGCGCTCGAGACGCTCGAGATCGGGGATTTGAACGGCACGCTCCTACCGCGGTCGTCCGTCCCTGCGTTCGTGTGTGCGTTCGCGTACCAGTGGCTCGGCGCCCAGGCGCATGTAAGTCCGGTCGCTGCCCCGCCGCCCGGGGAGGACCTGCCCCCCGCACCACCACGGAAGACTGCGCGTGCGCATTATTGATCGGCAGTATTCGCGTGACATTTCGCGCGAGATGGGTACGATGCATAAGGATGGGCTGTTCGTTGAGGTGGCGCAGCTGGCACGCTTTCGGTCCGTTATTATGGATAGGTTCGATTAACATCCTTCGTGGGGTCGAGTAACGTAAGTTCGCCATCGAGTAGATGTATATTGATTTACTGATCGCGGTGTAGGAGTGGATGGACGCAAATGAATCTGTGTTCGTTTTTGCCCGAGTGCTAATATGACTTTGTCCAGCAGAAAGAGGTGACGGGACCCAATTCACAACCCGGCAGAATGCACCTCTACGCACCTATTGTGGCCATTTAATAAAAGATGACCAACTCACCGATTTAAGTGGTAAACATTCAACCCTCTTGAGAACATCCTTTTAGCGGTACGTGCGTCGTGTACTGCTACCCACCCATCTAAATCCTATAATCAGTTAATCACACCTCGCATCTCACATCATGCCAGCAGCTTCTCTGCACAGAGCAGACAGATCGTTGATTGGTTGGTGATGCTTTCACCATTTGCTTTTCGCCGACCTCTTCTCAGTCGGTAGGATACATAACAGTTCTTCCCGATTCAAACTCCATGTTTCCCACACCGCTCAAACTGGATTGTTTCCGGTCACGGACTCCCGCCGGGGAAGACAAAAAAATGCTCTGGCCTCAATCTTAGACTTGACCGATGAGTCTGGGTATCCAGGCAATCGTGACGACCCAGACTCTGACGCACCGCTCGCGCACTAGCTGCAGGACATCTGCCCTTGGATGGACAATACTTCACATATTCGGAACAAAGTAAATCTCAAGGTATCCACTCGCGGCGCGCCTAAACAACGGAACCAGGGCGTTCTTGTACTTTGCATTGTATCCTCTCCTGGAACAAGGCCAAATACCTTCCTGTTGCGCTGGGGGCCTTTTCACGTCGCTTGTGGAGATACAAAGGTCCTGCTTAGTTATGTAATATTAATTTTCTTCTCTGCACGTATCGCGCGGTAGAGTCGTGTACTACATAAAAAAAGGCTCCGTAGCTGAATTTGTTTGAGGGCCTGAATCGAATAGTCACTCCGCGAACAACGGTAGTCGAAAGGCTCCCCGATGTCTCCCCGCATTGGTGCACTGAACCCCAACTGGGTTGAAAGGTAGACCCGTGCTGCAGTGCAGGTCCCACCATCAATTGACTAGCCCAGGTGAAGACCACGAAACTACATGAAATTTGCCAGCTGTGGCAGTTGAAACATCCTGTCAATGATGAAAACGTCCCAGACAATCATAATGAGGTCTCGCGCGAACTTGACCGGAAAAAGACGTTCAAAACGACACGATTTACGGATCTGAGCAGTCCGATTGCAACGTACACCGCGACAGCAAGTAAGTGCTGTGTTGTAAAGCGTGCGAGATTGATGGAGAAACCAAAAGAAAAAGTTAGACACTACCGTGGTTCGAACACGGGACCCCATGATTGTTGAACGTATCGTTGCAATCATATGCTCCACCACTAAGCCATAGTGTCGTGGAAGACGAGGTCAAATGATGTTGCTACCTCACTTTGTGATTGTCTGGTGACACTTCAACCTTTCTCAAGATTTTCAGAGCCATCGGATTCTTCAAAACACTCTTACGAAAGAAAATGCTAGAACAGCAGAGTACGAGAGAGGACTCAGGAGGAGCGGTATGTCAATTCTCCTCGTATTGAAATGGTAGATCTGCCAAATGCGGATGCCATCGGGTGCTAGATCTCTCTCCAAGGTCATAAATCACCGACTGCAATGAATCCCTAGCTTTTGCCCATGCGTATGGCTCTTTTGTTCGGATTTCTGCAACAGTTTTAATTTGAAACATTTTACAAACAATTAGTTTGCTCTCGTTGGGTGGTTTACCGAGACGATACCAAAAAGAAACGGACATCACAATGAAAACCCGGCTAAAATGGCAAGAGACCGGTTACACGGAGCCCTTGGTAATGGGTTAGTCAGTGCAATACTCTGCGGTAGGGAATATGTATCTCTCAGCAAATTTGCGCCGCCAACAATCAGTCAGCAAAGCCGCACTGAGCTGAATCAGCACTGAACGGCTCAACTCGGTTCCACTGGAACCGACTGCAACCGAGTTGTTTCAACCAAGCTGCTTCATCAGCTTGAATGTCACCACCACCTGATTTGATCGAACGCAACTTAGTGAAGAACGTGGACACTAATCATGTCGCACATAGGTAGTTTCTAATCGCGTAACCGCTTGGGCTTAATACGGATAATACGGATCCTTATGCGGATCTTTCGAACGCACCAGACTTAACCCATCTCCGAAATTCACATGACCACGGCACTCTCCTTCCAGTGCCCTGCGCGTATGTATAGTCCTTCCTAAGCGCAACTACTTAAGGCGCGAGAACATAGCGTGGTGTAGGTAAAATGTTTTCTCCATCTCACCTTCTCGTATCGCTTTTGATTTCGACATTATCTGTCGCCAAGGAGCCGGTCATATCCCTGGACTATGGGACATTCCTCGGTGTCCAGGATGGGAATTTAACCAAGTACCTCGGAGTACCTTTCGCGGAGCCTGCGTAGGTCGCTCGCGTCTGAGGCCTGGCAAAACGAATAATATGGGCGCTATTTCAGGGCACGCTTCCAGCTTCCGAAGCAACCAAAACGGCTACATGGAATCCAGAATGCCACAGTGTTTGGTCCGGCATGCCCTCAGCAGAAGGTGACCCCGCCTCCGTTTGATTACCTGACGAAGTACGACTCGACCTCGGAGTCATGTAGGTCATGGTTGATAATGGATTTATTTTGAGGTTGATTTCTGGCAGGCCTCACGGTGGACGTATTCATTCCGGCGGGGACTCGTCCGAGCTCAAAACTTCCGGTATTAATGGTGCATCCTCCTCTTCTTTCCTCCACCATATATGCCGACTGACCAATGCATATCAGTGGTTCTATGGCGGTATGTGCCCGGTGTAAACTCCTCCTACTTTGACATCCATTATTCATTCATACCCACCAGGTGCCTGGGAGATTGGGAACACCCGCGACACAGATTTCCGGCCTGCAGTCGAACACTCCATAGCTCTCGGCGAACCCGTCATCATTGTGGCATCGAACTACAGACTTAGCGGTACGCGTTCCCGTCTTGATTCCTACACTTGACTGTAAAAAAACCTACCATAGGGTTGGGATACTTGGCAGGGAAGGAAGTGACTGCAGCCGGTATTACCAATCTTGGGATGCGAGACCGTATGCCTACTCCACGTTCCGTCCTCGATAATGTGCCCTGAACATTTTACAGAGATATTCGCTCTCGAGTGGGTGCAAAAATACATCTCCTCGTTCGGTGGTGACCCAAAACGCGTCGTGCTGTGAGTGAAGATTTATTCTCCTTCCCGTTTCCCCGCGCTGAACTGCTTGCTGCAGGGGCGGGGCCAGCGCTGGCGCAATCTCCACCGGTCTCCTTACGGTCTCCAACAAGCGTACAACGCCCGATTTATTCCGGGGCGCTTTCATGGTAGAGCTGCAGTTTCAACGACGAGTAAAGACCTTCTTAAAATTCTCCGCAGGTATCCGGATCGCCGCTCCCCGTTCGCTCGCAAGCAGAGGGCCAGCAATATTACGACCAGATCGTTGCCGCTAACAACTGCACAACGGCGGAAGACACACTGGACTGTCTGCGCAGCGTGCCATTTGAATCCCTGTTTGCCAGCATCAATGAAACACCGGACATCTTTTCATACCAGGGCGTCTCACTAAACTGGAGCCCGAGCGTGGATGGAGATATTGTCGTCCAGAATCCGGCGGTGTCTGTCTCGCAGGGCGCGTATGCGAAGGTGAGGGTCACAGTTCTTGGATAAGTGTGTGGTTGCGCGTCTCACCGTATCTCCAGATTCCCCTCCTCACGGGCGACGACGACGACGAAGGAACGTGAGTACATCCGCCAAGTATCAAACTGACAAAGTGGCTAACATCTCGCAGCGTTTTCTCTTTCTCGAGTTTTAACGTTACGTGGGTACTGAATACGTTTCGTGGTCTTCGCTGCTAATATCACTGCAGAACGGAGGATGGCTTCCTACAATATCTCCGTGACCTGTGTGTTCTCCCGTCGTTTCACGCTTCGCTCAGACATCTGAATTCCGGTGGTTCCAGCTACCTCCCACAAGCGACGGCAGACCAGATATCCCGAGTCGCGGCGCTGTATCCTCAAGATCCAACACAGGTGGGTTCGGCGATTTCTACAACAACCACATATTCATAAACAACCACAGGGGTCGCCATTCGGAACCGGAACCGACAACCAGCTCACGCATGTACCTCTTCTGTCTCAACTTGCCATCTCTGACTTTCTACAGTCCTCAATACAAACGTATCGCTGCTGTTGCCGGGGATTTCATTTTTCAAGCCCCCCGGCGCGCATTTCTCCAGCAGGCTTCGAAAACTCAAAATACCTGGAGCTGGTGTAGGATTATTCAACGCATACTTCTTCGTGGGCTCACAAAAAGTTATTTTTCAGTGAACAAGCGAGACAAGCTGCCGTCCTTCGGGAGCTCCCACACTGCGGCAATGGCTCTCTTCTTCGCCACCGCGCCCAGTCCCAGGGACAACGTCGCTGCCAATGCCCTGAGTACGACCGCATTGAATTTGAACTTCTCCTTGACTCACCTGAGGCAATTATGCAGTCAATTTCATCAACACCCTGGATCCGAATCGCCCCGCTGCATCTGCTTCGCAGCTTGCGAACAACAGTGTGTTTTGGCCGAAGTATCAGACTCCTTCCTCGAAGGGATCAACGTCCTTGTTGACGTTCACCGACCCATTGGCCACGGAAATCACCGCTGACAACTACCGGGCTGACGCCATGCAGTCCATCATCGAGCTTCAGTTAGCAGGAGTTACTACCGGGTTCCCCGGTCCCGCTGAGGGGAATTGAACTGGAGTCTTGGAGCATCTCTTGGAAAGAGTGTTCGTCGCATTACGCTACATATACATTACGTCTCTACATTATTCAAAGCGTTCTTGAATTACTGTTCTACGGATATTCAAATATCTGATTAGGTTTGCACATTTGATTGGTCCGAAAGCGGATGAATACTGGACTTTGAAAACTACACGAAAGACAAGAACAGAGTAAAACCTGGAAGAATACTTAGCTACACCGTGGTCTACAGGCTAGAACAGCAGGCAATGAGAGCAAAAAATGACGGTGAAAGTTCTTGGAAAGTTTTGTGAAAGTTCGAAGAATCTGTGTAGAGGCAACCTCTGTGCCCAGCGCGACCAACTTCGAACCTATGTGGATCCGCACACGGCCTTGAAGTCTCAACTTGAAGGTCGCCGTCTACCGCAGGATCTCTTGATCATAACGCCCTACTCAGTCCAAAGCATGCGCCGCAGCTTTTGTGCCATGTCTGCAGCACCTGGCGCTTCGCTGCTTTGTTCCTGCCAATACTTTGGGCTTCTGTGAATATCCCAGTACAATTTGCGTGGGGGAGGATGCAGGTCGTTATGGATTGGTTGGAGCGGTCGGGGCCACTTCCTATTGTGCTCTCTCTTCATTGCGCCTACCTGGTATGGAACGACTGCTCGGGTCGGAACTACCGCCTCCATGAATATCTTCTTTCGGAAAACGACGTATGGATGAGGTTCCTCCAGGCGCATCTCGATTCTGAAACCGCACTCCGCCGATTGGAGATTGAATTCAAGTGTGAGAAGCCCGAAGTTCTCCCAAACATCCAGCCGTTCCTTTCTTCTAGGCTGGATGTGATCCCGAAATATAAGCCAAAAAAAACCAAGCCCTCTTATGGCTCGCCTTCAGAGGGGTGCTGGCAATTTCCAGCTTGCAGTGGGGGTTTGTGGTCGGTGAGTCACATCGCATCAATATTCTAGGAATTATTCCGCTCATTCAGCTCAGATCATTTCAGGCGCAAAACGACCAAATATATGTTTATTGGTCTAGGGCTGCTAATATCGGTAACTCTTGGCACCTTCCTGAGGTGTGAGGCTTCGGTACGCCTGAATACAAATCGAACCAAGCAAAGATTGAGAAATCAGGAAATTAAATTTGCTAGGAAAGGAAACTCCGAGATTCGAATTTTCAACCTTCCAAAAATGAATGAGCCTATGAGGTGAGGTTCCCCACCTTCCCTACTTGATTTGTGTTCTTCCTGGTTTGGTTGAAGCCGTTGCATGCATTTTAGGATTCATTGCGCATGTTTGGCTGGATCGAAGGTCGCGCCTCATCCACGTGGTCTAGATTCTCTTACAGTTACACTTTCCCATCATGACAATAGTCCTGGAATCGCCTTTCCTCGCTCACTTTCACACCAACTACGTCCCAGACGACTCAGAGGTCGAAACGATTCAGAACCACATCATTCCGCCAGCCAGGGCAGAATATTTGCGTCTTGAGGCGCTTATCCGCGATCTCTCCATCCAGCACGACAACCTCAAAGACTACATCGACTCGCATATGGCCCTCATTTCTCCTTTCAGAAGAATGCCACACGATGTCGTTCAATCCATCTTCCTGGCATGTCTTCCCACTGCACGCAATGCAGTCATGGCTGTCTACGAGGCGCCGCTCATCTTGGGTCGCATCTGCAGCGCCTGGAGAGCTGTGGCATATTCTACGCCGATGCTTTGGGCCAGCTTGAATGTTTCCCTCGGTTTTATTCAGGCAGACGAACGAAGAGTCTTGGCCTTGACAGAATGGCTGGCGAGATCAGCGGCCTGTCCTTTGTCCCTCTCCATAACAGGTTACCATCCAGGAGACACTCCAACACTGGTGAATCCAGTGGTAGATATTATATTGAAGGTGGCGGAACGTTGGCGCTGTATCACACTGTGCGACTTACGTGATGTCGGTCTTCGCCAAATCGCCAACACTTCCGCCCCGGCGCTGGAGGTCGTCTCAATCCGCGACGAATTTCAAGAACTCCCTGATTTTCCTATTTTACACGGAACCCACCTTAACGACATTTCCTTGTACGTTTATGCCCTCCCACACTCACTGGGGAGTGCATTTTCGGCGGCAGACCATCTCCTCCATCTATCCCTCATCTCTACTTCAGATGGTAGGAGTGGTATGCAGGGCGAGACCATCCTGCGATTACTGCGACAACATCCGCGAATCGTAACTTTAGCCCTCCACATTGGTCGCGATGACGGATTTCAGGGCGAGCAACCGGTGCTTGTTCCCTGCTTAAAAAAATTCAAGTTAATGACTTCGACTATGTACGACGCGTCGGGCTTCAACAGACTGCTGGAACTTTTAATCATGCCACAGTTGCTCTGCCTAGAGTTTCCTCCAACGGAGTCGGCCGTCTCGGATACTCTCTTGTTCACCTCTATTCGACGCTTTCCTCTTATCGAAAGTCTTGCAATATTTTTACCAAGTTTCACAAGACAATCGTTATGTGCAACCCTTCGGGAGCTTCCTTCCCTGAAGAGCATGATAGTAAATGCTTTCGTTGGACTTGGGCATCCAACGCCAAGTACCATCGACCCTGAGGCGTTTTTCAGGCTGTTAACTGCAGACCCCGACGACACCAACTCCCTTCTTTGCCCAGCGTTGACAAACCTCCATATTTTCAACTCACATTCATTAATGGATGATACAATACGTTCATTTCTGGACCGACGAACCGAGCGCGAGGGTCCCTTCCGCTCACTCAAAGTATTTTCTTGCTCTGCTGCGCCAACCACTCCCCTTGACCTAGAACCCTTCCGTGCACGCGGTGTTCAAGTTTCGTTTTTTTATCCGCCTATAGCCCCTCCTGTCGTCATCCCCGTCGTCTCAGCATGGGCCGGTTTGAACTTTCACCGAGACTTTCCCCATTGATTGCGCCTAGGTGATTATTGGCAACCTGCGTTGATTCCTCGGCCGCGGAGCCCACAATAGATTTCAACTCTCCTCTGTAAATCGTGGATCCTTATAATTCAACTGCTTAGCATTGTCTTCAGAGTATGAATTGAAATTTGAGTTTGGAGCAGGTGCGACACGACAAAGACTAGATAAAATAAATAGAACATTGAATCCACAAATATCCATCCCTTGCATTCCAGCTCCAGGCTGCAGCGCAGACTTCTTCAAAATACGGCGCATCATCGGGCTGTTCCGCCAGGACACCCTCAAAAGTCTGTACTCCTGCGGAGGGTCCGAGTTCCAACCATTTTGAAACACAAGGGCATCTTCGGCGGTGGGAAATTGGATCAGCGCCTTCTGCGGATCGTCGTCCATCGTTCTGGCAGTGATATTCCGGTTGCCTGTGTACTGCTGCGACGATACCTCGAACAGCTTTCTAAAAACGGCGAAAATGATCTGGAGGACAAGGACCTTCACGACGGAATAAGTACAACACCCATTGTTAGCGTTCTGGTAGCAGCTCTCAGCCCCGGTCCATGAAAACAATCAGGACAATCATATGTCGATGGAGTTCGTCTGTATGTCTCGATGTTTGGAGGTTTCGTGATTCCCTGAGAATATAGAGGCTGTTGTTCTACATCCTCGGCGGTGATTCTCTCGTTCCAAAAAAAGGTACAGCGTAACCGCAAACATGGGCACATCTTATGGGAGAACACGTAAGACAAGGAAGAAAAAAGAGCAATCAACGAACGACTCGGACCATACCTAGTACCTACATTATATATATCGGACTGTTCCACAACGTAAGGCACCGGAGGTGAGTAGTGGATACTTTTGAATTAATATTCCCATAAGGATACCTACCTTCCTACGGCAACTAGCCGCCTGCCTAGCTCTACCAACCAAATCGTGCCGCCCACGCACGGACCCATTTACTCCGGCCTAAGTTTAAACACCCGCTCGCCCACCGGCTGGCCCAACACATGCCGCTGCACGTACTCGTTCCGGAACACGCCCTGCGGAGAAAGTAAATAAGGTTTTTCAAAACATTACTTGAAGTTGAGGTAGGATTGGTTGAAGAAGAATGACTCAAACGAACCTGCGGATCCACCTCCCCAATCACCCTCACAAAGTCGTCGAAGTGCGGGTATAGGCGGCGCAGCGTGTCGGGCGCGAAGTGGTGCGCCTTGGCCCAGTGTGGGCGCCCGCCGTGGCGCGCTACGATCGCCTCGAAGCCCGCGAAGAAGCGCCGGTAGGGGACGTTGAGGCCGTAGGGTCTGGACGATTGGCGAGGTTAGCGGGGAGTAGGTTCAATCAGGTTGAATTGGGAGATGAAGTAGGTGAATGAGATTAAGACGATGAAGGGTTTAAGACCCCGACGATAACGCAGATTAAAGAAGAGGTAGGTAGTAGGGAGGAAATGCACGATAAGGTAAATAAGGCAAGGAAACGGACGCACTTGTACTGGGCAATCCCAATCCAACACGTCTCCTGCCCGTAGCTCGGACTGAGCCAGATATCGTCCGCGGCGGAGAAGCGGATCTCGAACGGGAAGTGCGGGCGAATGCCATTGGGGTCCGCAGCCTCGCCGTCCATCCAATCATGCAGCTCGCGCAGACACCGCGGCGCGTTTTCGAAGGGAATCGCCCACTCCGTCGTGTGTTGCGGGTACTGTAAACGAACAAACGGAGTCGAAGATGAATATGCAATCATTGATGAACTCGATGGCGCGACGCGGTATGTACGTACCCGACACTCGACGTTGAATATGGTATGGCTGTCGTCGATGAGGGTGACGGGCTTGCTCGAGAGCCAGGCCACGAAGCGGCCCGTGAGCGTGTTGACGTATGGGAACATCCGGCCGACGAAGAGGAAGAACTGCACCACGTGGAAGGCCAGCAGCGAGCTCCAGAACCACGGAATCGGGGGTAGCTTCGCCTGCAGATAGATGTAGATGGTCGTTAGGACGGACGGCGGGGGAACTCGGGACGCACCTCTCGCGTACGGTTGACCACGCTGCACTTGACAGTGTGCGTCGCCGCAATCCACCAGAAGCGCACATGCTCCGCGGAGCGCACGAGGGTGTCGAGGTTGTGGACAAAGTCTTCGAACGTCCGCGAGAACTGCTCGTCTTTGAGACGGAACGCACGTTCGACCTCGAGCTGCACGGAGAGGATGATCCCTGTGGCGCCAAGCCCACACAACGTCGCGAGAAAAAGGTCCGTGCGCTCGTTCCGCGAGCACGTCACCCGCGAGCCGTCCGCGAGGAGAAGCGTCAGCCCAGCGACGTCGGAGGACATTACTGGATACGAGATGCCTGAGCCGTGGCTGGCGGTGGTAACGATCCCGCCGAGCGTCTGGTCAGATATCGAGCCGAGGTTCCGCATGGCGAGTCCGTGTTTTCCGAGCTCGACATGGAGATCTGTCAGGGTAATGCCGGCCTGGACCACGACGTAGAGCTTTTCTAGGTTGACCTGCGCAGCCCAGGAGTGAGCCCTACATCAGCAGCGGGACAGTAATGGGACACACCTCGAGCAGCTTGTTCAGCTTGGTCATCTTCATCATGAAGTCCCCCGTGCAGGCGAGGTCGCTCGGACTGTGGCCCACGCCGACTGCCTTGAGCACCCGCTCCTCCCGCCGCGCAAACTCCAGAATCAGCTCGCAGTGGTCCTCATTTTCGGGCTCAAAAATGGCAAGGGGATTGCAGTGGTAGGTGAGCCCCCAGTTGACGAATCTCGCTCTGGGGGAGGACGAGGGGACGGTAATCGATGCGAGAATAGCGTCCTTGTCTGCACGCTGGAGGGTGGACGTGGCCATCGCAGAAGATAAGGACAGACGCGCGTTTTTGCTTTTTGCATCGATCGATGGCGTATTCGTGAGCACACGATTTTCAAGCCGGCGTGATTTCGGTCATATGATATTACGTACTTGAAAAAATTGCGATCCGACACCCAGCGGAGGCAAAAAAAGCTGAGGAAAGTTCCAGAAAGTGGCCAGAAGTTGCAGAGTATATGGGAAAAAACGCCAAAGCAGAATTTCAGCGCGGCGGATATATTCCAGTCCAGTCCAAGTGGTGTGCTCCCATAGGCTCCCATCCCAGCTTTCCGTGCGAGCATAAAAGTGTAAAAGAGGGCTGCCGAGAACGACCGAGACCGTCATGTGCGGCCGACATCGCCAGCCAGTACCAGCAGTGAAGGCAGAAAAAAAAACGGCCAGCGGCCCATTCCACCTCGGCGCCAAGGAGTTGATTGAAATCTGAACACCGAGTGGCGAGACTTGTCTGGAATCAGCGCGCAGAGAGATGTATTCCTTCCTCCGAGAAAAAAGAGTCCAGCATTGCTGTATCCCACAGAATGGCGTCAGTCGGGAGCACATGGGAGTAGATCCTCTTGGGTAACACGATACTAAGCCCAGCATTCCACACGATCGGTGATCTTCCCGTCCTTAGTTGAGGAGGTACTCAATAGGCGAGGAGCGGGGAAAATGGGTGATGTGGGGAGGAGAAAGAGGATCAGAAGATCAAAACGTTTTTACGTTTTTTTTACGTCTTAACCCCGCGTGTCGAATACCGCCTTCCTTCCTTCCTTCCATCCTTCCGCCCACAGGCGCCTACAAGTAGATGTACCCTGACGGCGATGGTAACTCAATACAATGCTTTCAGCACAAAACCTATAATTTGGTGATAAACCTCAATCTAGGCTCGATATATTAATGAATCTTGGACATTCAAAACGTATGATTAAGTTATCATCGCCCGATTGTTTCGATATGAGGTGCTCGAGTACGACAACATGATCGAGTACCAAGTAGTCGAGCTGTTTAGGAAGATAGTCGGATGAGTAGACTCGGAGAATATAATAAAAAATACTAGCTAGCAACGGGAGAAGGCGAACGTGAAACAGGATTGTCCTGTGAATCCCAACCGAAAGACGATGGTTGGTCGGCCCGGATTTCAAGCACATTCGCGAGGATTGCTTTCCCGAGCGGCGTCTGCCACCGTTCATCACTGAGAGGAACCATCTCAGTCTCATTGCGATGATCACTACCGAGGTAGTCGACGCCAAGTTCATCCATCATCGCGAAAATCTTGTGGTTCGGATATACTGAGGCGATGTCCCCACCACGGAGCAAGAAATTGAGCGTGTAGCGGCAGTGCATGCGGAGAAACTCGTCCGCGGCCGCATCGTGGGCATCGCTGGGTGGAAGATGCGTTGGGAGGAGCGCCTGCACATCGCCCATCGAACATAAGACAAGGATGCGATAGTTGTCGTCCACAGTGAAATGGTTGCATAGGAGGTAAAATGCGAGCTGCTTCTCCATCGTGAGGATGTTGGCGCCGACAAAGAACGGCGACAAATCTATATCAGGATCGCGGCCTCCCCAATCATCCATCTGCGACAGAGATAATTGAGAAAACAAGCGTTGAGGTGTGGGATACGAAACCAACCAACCTCCCAAGATATCGCGGGGGGATGATCCAGGTCGGCACAACATCTGATTGCAAACCTGTGAGCCTGCACCGGCGGCCGTCTCGCTCAGAGACGCGTTCGTGTAAGACTGGTGGAATGGGGTCCTGCGGCCGGGTCGGCAAAGGTGTTTCGTTTATCACCAGGCAAGTGACGTACCATGATACTCCGTTTCTTTGGGGGCAACGAAGTCGAGAAGCGGGCCGCGAAAGTTGCCACTCGTTGCCGCACATGAGTAAGTCCTGGAAACCCACTGAATTTGCACTCGCATAGGGAGAACAGATAACCTAAAGAAGGGCAGTTTGGATACGGCACACACTCACGATCGAAGTAAATGCCGTAGTTCCCCGGGGGGATTAGCTCTGTGGAAAATGGCTCGATTGGAGGCCCATTCCGTTTAGCATAGTACGACATGATTCCGGCTGAATTCATAGTGACAGGAGCTAGAAAATAGTCCTGCATGTCGTACGGGCCACACATGAGTTCTATCCACCGGCGGAGGGTGGCATCCGACAACGTTGTGAGCTTCTGGTTTATCCCTGCGCTACACTAGGGGAAGTCAAAGCCCTCGGGAGGGTCCGATTCTGGAGCCGATTCTGGAGCCGATTCTTACTAGACTCTACGGAATGAATCGCTTCAGAATCGAGACAGCTTTGACCGGTCCCATTCTGGGGCCGATTCTGGCGTTGATTCTGAAGGGTCGGAAACGGGTGTCATGAGAATCGAAATGCAGAATCGGCGATTCTGATGCAGTTCCTCCTCCGGAGTAGGAACACCGATTCTCGCCGATTCTGGATAATCACCGATTCTTGATCGATTCTGGAGTTGAGAATCGGCCTCAGAACCGGCCTCAGAACCGACTCAGAATCGATCCCTCCCGAGGGCTTTGACTTCCCCTACTATGTAGGCATGCTTCTAGAGCCATAGATTCGGATGTGACGCACCGAGAAAGAGATACGACTTTCCGAGACTGGTCATGAAGATGAAGGTATCGCGCTGGAGATCCTCCGATTTCTGGCTCAGGATATGGCCATAGGGCGCGTCGTCCGAAGACATGGTGGTTGGGAGTGAGTCTTTCGTCACGCCGCCGGTCCGCGAATCAATCCGCTCACGGGTCCGATCTTTCCCGAATTGTTCCGGACTTCGGTTCAAATATCCAGTGTTGGATGTAGCCACCTGGGTTCGCACTGGAACCGCATGTGCCTGCGCCTTGAAATGGTGAGTGATCTATGGGGAGATTCGATTTGGGCACGGAGAAATATTCTTGTGATTGTTGGTTCGCCGTAGATTGAAGCCGGTATGAAAGTAAATATTATAATTAAGTCGTACGGTTGACTTATAGTAGACATTTGAATCCGCCAAAGTGGCAAGAGCGCGTTGAGCCCCGGGTAATAAGTTGTACAATTGAACCACGTACTCGATCACTACTACTTTTACAGTGCAAAACAGAGAGGATGACATATGGTTCATAGGTAAGGAGAGCATAATGCGCATAGGTAGATAGGTAGGTGCATAATCATAATGTGTGGAGTATCGCGAGTCTAATCTTCACTTTCCAGTTCGGCAGCCGATGGTACCTCCTGCCGCTCGTGAGATGGTACATCCCGCAGCTTACCCGTTGGGCGAAACGATATCGTTCCCCCAGCTAAATCCACCCTCCCTTTCACGCGGTATTTTCCCAGAGTCTCGCACAGATTCTGGTGCCCGAGCACCAAGAACAACGCCTGGAGTGTTACTGCCATGTCGACAGTATCAGCCGAACCCGACTCCGAGTCCCGAACCGAGCCGCTGCTGTTTAGGTTGAGTTTGCGGCGGTGGAGGACTTTATGTTTGGCCGCCGTGGATGCATGGGTGCGGTGGAGCATGGCTTGGTGTTTATGCGAGTTCTGCCTGTCCTGCATCGCCTTGCACTCCTCCCGCACCATGGCCTTCAACTCCCGCCGGAGTCCCACCAATTTAGGTTTCGGGACAAACTTCCTCCTGTTACGGCGGGCTGCGTGTCGTGCGTATCGGGCCATTGGTGGGATATGTATGGAAGGAAATATGTGAAAGCGAGGCGGGAGATTGGTGAGTTTGGATGGGAGAGTGAGTGGGCAGCTGAGAATGGAATGGATCTCAGGATGTCTACTGACTTCGTCGTTTCCACCATGTTTTATATGATTGGCTGTGCTTGGGCCGTGGTACTTTTGAATGTGGTGGCTTTGGCGTAATGTATCAATGCTGCGGCCTGCAATCACAAACTATAGCTTGGACCTCTCCAACCAAAGCGTCTTTGAATGGGTGACGTATAATCTGCTTGGTTGCACTGCTCCCTAGCGATTGATTATGGATTCATGAACTGTGGTAAATCTTTACCCTGTAGGTCGATTAAGACCGGACTTGTGTTAATCGGCGGTTTGGAATACTACTGTAATTCTTTTTTGTCAAATGTATCAAGTCGCCAAAATCCTCGATGTGAATCGATTTTCCACAGAATTGAGGTGGGACTATTGAGATTGTTGTTCCTAGCCAGGCCACGGCGCTTTAGGAATGTAAATCAAGCTTTGGTCTTCGGTACAGAGCATCGGCGTTCTCGGATGGCCCAAGCGTTTTCTTGTTATAGATTCGAGGGCCCCGGCCGAAGCGCAGAATCTTCACATTGGGGCGAAGATCATTTCATTGTGTTTCACTCATGTAGAGTTTAGTAACGGTAACGCATCTCAAACCCACCAAGTGAATTGGTGCAAGTTCGCTGCAAGTCAAGTTCAACTTCATTTTAGAAGCGCATTCAAAGTGCGTCGGAACTTTCACCTCTATCCTCCGTACAGCCCATAACATCGCACAAAAGTTTTCGACTTGGTCTGCGTCCTCGATGCTAATAGAACTGAATGCGATAGAGGGATTAAGAAATCGATTATTACTAATCATATGCTTTATGGGGGTATGCATATGTTGTGTCACAACTCTTGTGTCAAATGGCTGCTCTGAGCGATCATATTACGAATCACTCTCTGCAAGTGACCACCATGTCCGAAACCGCCATACCTGAGGGCACCAAAAAGAGAAGGCTGCGTGGTGCCTGTGACATTTGTCGTGTTCAGAAAAGTGCGTGAAGTCCTCGCCAAGTTCATTCTCTCTGAACAAACCCCACAGTACGATGTGAGAGCAAACCCCTCTGAGCTCGTACTTTGCTCATGCCTCGTAACGGGTAATTCCAGGCGACAGCGCGAAAATGCCGGGCAAAATATGTTCGAACTGCGTCGCTTTCAATTCAGACTGCACGCATGTTAGCATCTTTACTGACCATCCGATCCCTGGAAGGCTGACCTTTAATAGGAAGGAAAAGGCTCACGTCGGTAAGAATCGGACGTTTTGAAAATGTAGACGGTTCTCAAATTCTGTCAGAAAACGGAAGGTTGTTCCGCCAGAACCCGTCGCTGAGCCGGTTGGCATAGTATGCATGCTTTCAAAATCGTTACTGTGTTCTAATGCGAATCTCAGACATCTGGGGGTCGAGTTTTAGAAACAGCGAAGAGTGTTGTCGACGGTCTACTCCGCGAAACGTATCAAGCACCGCAAGATCGCGACGCGCTGCTTCAACTCCTTCTTCATATCGCTCGCTACACGAGACAGCTGGAGCACGATCTGGAATCCCGCTCTCCTTCGGCTCGGACAAACAGTGAAGGCATCTCTCCCAAAGCGGATGATGGAGATGCCGCTGGGATAGTTCTGGATATTCAAAAACTCCCCAAACAGCTCCAGTGGGTTACTCCGGATACATCGGATGGTCGGTTTTTCGGGAAGAACAGCAGTATGATGTTTGTCAAGGCTGCTTTCGAAGCACGTCCGACAGATGCTGTTACTACACCCGCCTTGCACTCGAGAAGAACAGAATACTGGACCACCTGGCCCGTGAGTCCAACCGTTATTCGTTGGTTTATATGCAGACCTTTTGTAGTGGGACGTGCACCCAGAGCCTCGCCCTCTTCAGAAATTTCCGCCCCCAGATCTTCTGCGTGATCTGGTGAATATCTATTTCGTGCAGGTGAACATCTTCAACTTCATATTGCACCGCCCCACTTTCGAGAAGTCTATTGCCGAAGATCTTCACCTGCGTGATCACAAATTTGGCGATATCGTTCTTGCAGTATGCGCTCTGGCGAGCAAAAACTCTCCTGACGAGCGCGTCCTTCTGCCTGGTCAAGGTGAGCTTTGCGCTGGCTGGAAGTGGTTCCGGCAAATCCAGCGACCCTTTTCCGGCCACAACGAAAGACGTACCTTATACGATCTGCAAATCTCCTGTGTAGGCAAATTTTCTTTGTGTTCAATTTCTATTTTCTCAAACTCCCCAACCTTAGCTGTTCATCCTGTTCCAGCAGACAATCTCGGACATCGAGTCCTGCTGGCTAATCATCGGGATAAGCCTCCTACATGGACAGGATGTGGGAGCTCACAAACGTGCCTACCTAAGTGAATCGGCGATCGAAGCTGAGCAGTCTGTGCGGAGCTCGCTTTTCCTTGGCGTGTACGATGCTATCTGCAGTGCCTGTTTTGGGAGGCCTCGAGTTTCCAAAGGTATTGGATGCGATCTTGGTGTTGGAAAACCCATGGTATGCGATAGTCTCTCTTGACAGACGCCGTATTATTCCACACCCCTCATTCCCCTCGCATGTAGGTATGCGATGACGAGTATTGGGAGAATTCCGATATCGAAAAGGCGTTCAAACAACCACCAGGAAAACCCTCGCTGTTCGAATACAACATTTCGTACATTTTCCTGATCAACACTTTTACGTTTGCTTGGCGGCCATCGGTAA
The DNA here is from genome assembly GCA_029281795.1 of Mycena crocata. NCBI lineage: Eukaryota > Fungi > Basidiomycota > Agaricomycetes > Agaricales > Mycenaceae > Mycena > Mycena crocata. Next base: position 176,683 of record JARJCP010000042.1, on the reverse strand, counting down.
GCGATAGAGCTTCCTATGCTGTTCCGATGTCTAAACCTCCCAGCACGAGCACGAAGATTATACTGGACAGAAACCACTAGAACCAGAGACGATAGAAGAACTAGAGTGGGTACCGATCCAACTTGTCCAGACTCGACGGTTAACAAAATGCAAATCAGCGAGCGTCTCGGCATATGGGCTAAGAAAATCCCAGAACATCGTATGAGGTGTTTGCTGCTTCTCATCATAACTAATTCGCCTCTAGTTCTTTGGAATCCATATATGGAGGACGACACCTTTTTCGACCAGAGTGCTGGTGCGTCCCGCATTGCATGATACCCAGTTGTGGCTGATTTCCGCAGCTTTATATGCTGCATACTACCACAGTTTGGAATCCGCTGTCCTACGCACCGCGTCATGTATTGAAATTCTTTTCAGTCCAAATTCTGATACATCGTCCCGGCCTTCAAAGTGCACCCACGTCTGCATCCGTAAGGTTCAGTTCGAATCGAAATTTCCGGCTTATTGATTGGATTGGGGTAATTTCAGGCGTTCAAATCCCTGGCGATATGCGCCAACGCAGCGCGCAGTGCCGCCCACGTTGCCGATGTCAAAAGCCGTCGCGGGTTTCTCCCAACCGCGCTTTTCTTGGTCTCTTTAATTCATGTCCTGGCGCATGCCGTTTTTCATCGTTTCTAGAAATCGATTTTCGAATCGGCCATTGTCCTTGTGCTCAACATTTCCGGTGGCGCACGATACGGACTTTCAATCGATACGGATAGGGAACTCGTACATGTTTACAAATGCATGGCATTACTCCGCTCGGTCGAGCGTCGGTTCGTGAACCATATGCCACTCTTTCCACTGGTCTCACAATTTCACAATCTCAGATTGCAAATCGCGGGTCGTTTCAAGTGAGTGTTTAAAAATTGCGACTCCGATGCTCATAGATTCCGTATTTCCCTAGCGACATTCTTTGTGAACTACTCAATGCAAGTAACCTTCCCCTTCCTGTTTTGGCCTCCGACGGATTCCTGGACCGAAGCACCGCCAACGCCAATAATCCCGTACCTACTGTCGAACCTGAATCGTCGATCTTCTCCTTACCTATGGGCGCCGACGATCTCGGCCGCTTGCCCATCTACGATTCGTTGGATTCCGGGGGCATGGATTTCCTGGACGAATCCATCGCAGATTTTCCCCAGGTTAACGCCGACAGAACGGGGCCCGTCGACGCGCTTTTGAACATGGGGCACTCGGCCGACGCAGGTGCGGATGTTTACAGTGCCTCTAACGGGCCCGCCGCGGAAACATATGCCGATTTGGGTGACGTGGAGATGAGTGGATATTTGTGGGCCGCTTTCTATCTCCGTGCCCAGATACACACAACTCACATCTTGATAGGTCTCATTGGCTTCCATATTGGTCGCGCACATCCACGTTGGTACAGGGCCTCCAGGCGATGCAAAATTCTTCGTCGCAGAATTGATGACCATGCCTTGTCCAAAGCTACACCTGACAATTTCCCACATAAGTCCCAAACTGTTGGGCCTTGAGGCTCCCTGAACAGCCAAAGATGAGAGAGTTTGCTGCTTATTACACTAAGTGAGTTTCTTCCCCCTTCGGTTACTTTTCTCTCTCTCTCCTTGCTCCGCTGTCCGGCGCTCAGGTTTTGGATTGATTGACATCGAATATGATGCCGTACTTCGAGTTCCAAATTGCGAATCCCAATGGGATGCATGGATCTGATCAGCACAGTTAACGGAACGGAGGTACTGTGCGAACGTCCTTTCCAAAAGGCGTGAATACTGGTTAGTCCGGGCTAAAGCTTCCCACATGTGGGAGCATCTTGCTGCATTCGCATCTCCAGCTGACTCGGATGGTGGCCCGAATTGATCTCGGAGTGTCCGACGGACTTTCCACAGGCCAAAAATACAACAACTCTTCTGCAAAGTGATCATAAACGCGCACAATTTCCTCAAAGCACCTACACATTCACAATGCTGTCCTCATTCGCCAAATGCCCAGGTTGAGCACATTCACTAGCTTCCTGGCCTTGTCTATTTCTTCTGTCGCCGCTCTTTTCGAGACGACGTGCCACTCCTCCTCGCTAGAAATCCAACCGTTCAACATCGTCGAAAAGTCCCCGCTTTACGACCCCGACAACACCACTCTCTTTCTCGTCTGTCCGCTCGGCCTCATCGTTGCGCAACCTGGCCCGACGATGTACACTGCAGGGGGCGACCTCGTATGGTCCGACCCGAGTCTCGCCAACTGCAACGATCTGAACTTGCAGACGTTTGACGGGCAGCAGTACCTCACGCTGTGGGTCGGCATCGGCTCGGCTGAAGCGGGTTTTGGAAGGGGAACGCTGTGATGTTGAACTCGAACTATGAGATTGCGATGAACGTTACCGCAGGGAACCCAGAGGGTATGGACCTGCATGAATTCTATATCGTGCAGCCCGCCAACAAGACCGTCCTCGCGACGGCGTTCCACCCTATTCCGGTACGTGGTTTGCTAATACGTGGTTGCAATTTATCAATGATTTCGTTCTGAAGCTCGACCTCACTTCGGTAGGGGGTCCGCAGGAAGGGTGGTATTTGAACTCGATTATCCAGGAGATTGATATCGCTTCGGGCGAGATCCTGTTCAACTGGACCTCCATCGACCATATCGCCCTCAATGAGTCCTACAACAACATCTCTGTGACTGGTCAGGGCAACAATTCGTCCGATCCGTGGGACCCAGTGCACATCAATTCTATCGACAAGGTTCATTTTCCACCGCCCCCTTTTTGACGGCATTAACTTGTGAGCAAATTACATGTATATCAGGACCGCGACGGCAACTACCTCATCTCTGCGCGTAACTGCCAGACGATCTATAAGCTCGATAAGAATGGGACCATCATCTGGCGTCTGGGCGGCAAAGCCTCGGATTTCACGGCTCAAAGCGACGATGTCGAGTTCCACTGGCAGCATCATGCACGGTGGCGCATGGACGAAACGCAAATCTCGCTTTTCGACGACGGGGCTGCGATTATAGAAACGTCGCTGTTCATCGACGAACCAGTCGCCAGTGGGAAGTATCTCAAGGTCGACCAAAGCGAGATGACGGTGTCGCTCGCTAAGAAATTCTCTCCTTCTCCCAGTACGTCTTTCATTCACCCCAAGCGAGGATCACTCACAAAGTGAACAGTCAGGAACAATAGCTTCGCCGCCGGAGGCATCGAACCCTACGGAGACACCGTCGTTGTGGGGTACGGCAGCCTTCCCTGGGTTCAGGTGTACGATCTCGAGAGCGAGGCGGTCCTCTTCTCAGCCGTAATCGGTCCCAACAACCCCGCGCTCTGGCTCGGTGGCGTCGGGAACTACCGCGTCTTCCAGACCTCCACGCTCGAATTCACGGGACACCCGGCGCAGCCGCCCAATGTTTCGGTTACGGGGGACGACCTGTATGTCTCGTGGAACGGGGCGACGCATGTTGCGTCGTACACTCTTCTCACTGGGAAGCATCCTGATTCGGTGTCGAGGGAGGTCAGGAAGGTTTGGAAGTCTGGATTTGAGACGAAGATGAGCGCGGTGGGGAGTAGCACGTTTATCTCGGTCGCTGCGCTTGCGGCTAACGGCACCACGTTGGGAACGAGTGCCGTTTACAAGGCTAGTGATGGGAGTGTTGTGGGCTGAGTGAAATGGTTGAATATCAATGTACTGAGAAGCAGTTTACGAATTGCGCCTGTCTGTCGAATCTAGCCAAGACAGTGCTCTGAACTTGCACGGAAACTTCATCGAGCCAAATGGCAAATTTCAAGGCACCTTTTTGTTCACCTCGATGTTGGTTCGCCTCGCCTCCCACAAAAGCCTGTCAACAACGCATTCAACGAGAAGTCAACAATTAGTAACTAACACGTTCAGTGTGTAAAGTACGCGAACGGTGCGCCGGTTTTTGGGTATATAACTGATCACAAGCCTCAAGTGAGGCGATCATCTCTACATCTCCACATCCATCCTCCATCCTCTCTTCCCTCGCCACCTCAGTCGCATCTCGCAGCATCGCGCCTGCGGACGCTCACAGAAAAAGCAAAGCCGGACAACGACCACAGGCCACAAGAAGAGCAACGATCACAGGAAGAACGCCGCCCCACCCACAAGCGCAAGCGCACTAACCAGCGCACCGGGTACGCGGAGGTTGAGAGCAGCGCTGTCGCCCTTGGCGCCGCCGATGCCGCTGCTGCTGTTGCCACCGCTGCTGTTCCCTTTCCCAGAGGAGGAGTTGGTGCCGGATTTGGGGCGGGCGGCGATGTCTGTTGGCGTTTGTCAGTTTGGCATGGATGGTGAAGTGAAAGAAGGAAGAAGATGTGAGTGAATCAATGAGTCAGAGAGTGGGGATGATCAGGAAGGAAGGAAGTGAGTGGGGGGTTATTAGGAAGATGGAGGAAGAATGGATGGAAGGGAACGCACATTCAGCAAAAGAGGGCATCGTGACGTTGGTCTCGGTGTACGGGTTCGTCTTGTTCTGCGCAACCGCGATCGGGACGATGTGCTGCAGGGGAACGTTAGTTGTCGATATTGCCGTTAGGATGAAGGAATAAAAACAACATGAGAACCGAGGTATGAAAACAAACGAAAGCGGGTGTATGAAAACAAACGAAAGCGGGTGTACGAAAACAAACGAGAGCGTTTGTATGACTACTCCGGAAGAATGTATAAAGCCCGGTACGGCGTATGTAAGAAAGAACCCCAAAAAGGCAAGTATAGGAGAGAGAGCGGAAGAGAAGAGGGACGCACGTCAAACGCGGCTGCGAGCCGGGGGTAATTCTCCACCGCCATCTGCATCGTGAAGTTCGACAACTCGTGTGCGAGGATGATCGCGCCGACCTATAGTGCGAATAAAATAATAATCAATAATCAATACTACAAAGCTCAAGTTCAAAGCACACGCACATGGTCGAACGCCCCAGCGCTCAAATTGCCCAGCAGCCCATCGTAGTTGGCCTTGACGACCGCAGGCTCCTCGGTCGTGTAGTCGAACGTGTCGAACTTCCACAGGACGTTGTCGAGCCCGAGCTGGTTCGCGATGTACCGGATGCGGTCATCGACGTCGCCGGTCGGGGGCTGGGAGTGGAGTGGATTAGTGAGTGTTGTGTGTGGTCATAGAAAGAGAAAAAAACGAACCCTCCAGCACTTGGGCGTGTACCCAGTGACGAGCTTGATGGCCTGGATGGTGTACCAGAGCTCGGCGAACGCGCCCTCGTTGGTGAACGTCGTCATCGGGCGGTGGGACCAGGTGTCTGGTTGGAGGATGGTAGTTGGTATTATATTTTGTTTATAGCAGAAGGAAAGAACACTCACGAACACAGATCTCGTGTCCGTCGTCCACTGCGCGCTGCGCCTGCAGCGGCCAGTCAATCACGTTCGAGCCGACGAAGAACATCGCTGGGGTGATGGTTAGCGGTCGTTCGCCAGAAAGAAAGAAAAAGAGCGCCACTTACTAGCCTTCTGGTTCTGCTGCGTGAGGTAGTCGTAGAACGCGTTGTGCGAGCAGTTTGGGCCGTCGTCGAAGCCGTAGCCGAGCGTGCGGGGCTGTTGAACATGAATGAGGATGAGACGAAATGGATACGGAACTGGGCGCGAGGAAAGGCGAACGCACCTCGGGCACAGTCGCGATATCCGGAGGCACACCCGCCGTCTTGGGCGTCACGCACTGGCTGCGCGTCCACCAGCAGTCAGGGTCGGTGTCGCTGTACGTGAAGCCCTCGAAGGGTTCGACAGCGCCGAATTTGCCCTGAGTGGGGGCGTTAGTCATGTCAACATATTGCGAGGAGACGCACCTTGGGCGCGATCTTGGGAATACCGGCGCTGATTGCAGCGAACTTGGCCTTTCCAGCAGCATCGTTAGCGGTGAGCTGCGTCACGGGCGTCCACACGGTGGGGAACAGCCCCGTCGCGTTCGCTGCAGTGATGGCAGGGAAGCCGGCGTAGGTGCATTGCGCGGTGGGGTCTATCCAACGAGATAGTGGTCAGTGTCGGCGATGACACGCATCAAAGAGTTAGGCGGCATCAAGACTCAGGCACGTCAGATTTTGCGCTGAAGCAAGACCGCAGAGACGTGGCCCAGCGCTGAGGCATGCAAAGGGCGCTCGCCCAGCATTTCCCCCCGACTTTACCGAGCCAAGACCCGCCAAAAAGAGACTCAGATTCACCTTGGATGGCGGCCTGCTCGACCGACGTCGCCCCCCATGCGCGGGTGGCTCCCAGCAGGAGCGCCGAGGCACTCAGCATTGGTGTGCTCCGCATCTAGGGCGAAGTAGAAGATCTCCGGGGTAAAGAGCGGAAGGAGGGAGCGGCGGACAAACGCCGAACGAGGAGAGGGAAAAGAGGGTGGGTGCCAAGGTGGGCGTCGATAGAAAGGAGGGCCTGGGCGCTTGATTTTTTTTCCCTCGGCGACCAGTCGCCGCATGGTATCGAATAACCGATCCCCATCGGTGACGGTTGCTTGATTGATCAAATGTTTCGGTGTTTCGACGGCCCCGTAGCAGGAAATTGGCATCTGTACATTATTCTGACTCGGAGTTGCATTCACTTGTAGGAGAGGGCAAGAGAGGAGCCCGATTTTGAAGAGAAAGGCAGCACTGGAGAGCGCATCATTGGCGCATCAATAGTATATCCAAGTTTCCCACGGTTCAGAATCGGTCGCTCGGAGCTTCCCGACAGTTCCCGACTTTGTTCCGACTTGCTCAAGCGCGCTCAAAAATCTCTCCGCCGTGCTTCTAATATCAGGGCCGCCATACTTCTGGCGTAGGAACAAGAGAGTCGCCCTAAAAAGGGACGAGACAATGAGAGGAACAGTGGTGATCGCTTTTGGAGTCGAGTCGGCCGAAGCCGGTTCGGCCTTGACTCCCAGTCTCCGACATCCGCCGAATGCGGAAGTTCCAGCCTCGAGCTGTTCTAAGGTTGGTTGAAACTTGAACGTCGAACCATCGAATTTATTTATGCCAGTACAACGTCAAAGAACATCAATGCTTGTGAGTATACTAAAGATACAATGGTATATGTAAGTGCGCGTGAAATACTCCAACCAGCTATGACGACGAGTCAAAGCCAATCAACTCTGGATAGTATCGCTTTGATCTCATCCACTGCATCACTTCAACCTCCACATCCCGGGATGTCTGCGCAGCTAGTTCCCGTCGAAAGGTGTCCTCAACGGCGTGATGATAATCCAGCGTTGACCGGAACGCCACACGAGTCAGCGCTGGCAACATAGTCAGCCAGGGCAGGATTCTGTCCAGGTCCTTGTTATACCATGTTTCAAGCTCAACATAGGTGACGTTGCGCAGGGACTTCATCATCTCCTGTTCCTCTTCATCCACCAGCACTGGATCCAGATCACGCCTCGAATGGTTGAACTCAATAATTAAACCCGTCTCCACTTGTAGTTCGGCAATGCGATGCAGTATCGGTTTCCATTCAACGCCCCGGGCGACCGCTGCTGATTCGCCTTCGTATCCGATTCCAACAGTGCACGGGAAAGAGAATCTGACGCCGTTGATTAGGGGAATGGCGGCATTATTCCGATGCGGCGATGAAAGCAGCCGTAGGTGGGGAAGGGCCACTGCGGGAGTTATGAGCACCGGTGGTACGGGTAGGTGTTCCTCCAGCTCGTAGTACAACTCCACCAGGGCCTTGTGCCGACCGAGGAATGCGCTGAGAATCGTTGGATCGATTCCCGATGTCCTGATACGCAACTCCTTCAAGCACGGCAATGTAATATGCGGAAGGATGGCGTTCAATGCGAGAGCCGTGGGACGTGCGCTGCCGTGAGGCACCTCTGCATCGTTGGGGAATACCAGAACCCCAGCAGTATCGTTGTTCAGGACGATCATCCGGCCCGGCCCATGTCCGCAAGATGATGGAAGAGGGACGACTTTAATGCTCAAAACCGAGATCAGCTCGAGCCCAGCGATCCAGTTCTGCAGCCGCCGGCGAATCCCGGATTCTCTCTCGAACGGCTTCCTGAGTGCGGGAAACAATCGAACAGTCTCCCCGACAGAACCCACGAAAGCGACGGGTCCCAGCGGCCCATCGACCGGGAGTGCGGAACAATAAAGGACACTGTGTATCGCGGCGCGGAGGGTGTCGTCCGAGCAATCGTCAACATCGCGGTTGAGGATTGGATGCAAGAAGGAAATTTTGAGATGGCTGATGCCAGTGGCGTAAGGAAGTACACGGCTCAACACTTGGAGATCGCCGACGATAGTGTCCCCGGTGAATGTACAGGAGAGGCGACGGATGGTATGGAAGAAAACCGCGCGTTGGAGGCCCCCGGGCCTAGTGAGCGGCGATTTGAGAGACAAAGTCCCACTCGGGATAGAGTCGGTCGAAATGCTGTTGCCATGGGCCAGGAAAATGTCGAAGCAAAGCTGGTTGAATGTATGGCACGCGGTGGCCGCGACCCGGAGATCGTCGTCGGATAGGATGTCGAGGATGCAGGTCCACATTTCCAGCGGAAGGATATCTTCTGGAAGCCGAAGCTGGATCTGTTCGCGGCGGAGGCGGATGGCGAGATTCGCAAGCGAAAACATGGGGGATGAGTACAAGGAAGGTCGGGGGCCACAGCGCCTGAAGTGATCAATATATAGTTTTCAACACGTGGCTCGCTGATGGCGGCAAGTTCAATTGTTGTTGGCTTTTGTTCTTTGTAACAACGTATTCTGTGTCGGCAATCCCATCATCATGTTCATGGGAAGTGCAGTCGCATTGTCTGTGCGAGTCGCTCTCGGATAATGTTATTGTACATCTTCCTTCTCATCTCCATTTCGCCACTTGACTTGGTATGGGTTTTCGTTCGAAATTGAAGGAAGACAAATGGCACGGTGGAGTTAAGCGTTAGCGTCTAATGAATACCTGCTGATATAATTGTGTTACAGCATATGGATTCAGTTAAAGCACCTGAATGCGGAAAATCGAGAGGGACGCGGTCAATGGGATCAATTATTTCGGTGTGGCAACGGGGCACAGACCACTTTGAATTACTCGCACTCAACCAAAATCAAGCTCGCATTTCTTGTAAACCACCCAGTTTTGAAGAATAAGAGATTGTTCAGGACATCAGAGGACATCAATTCTATCCTCATGTTTCCCACGGTTCAGTATCCGCACTGCAGCTTGAAACTTATTGAAGTTGCCAATTCGGAGTGCTCAAGTGTGGCGGAGAAACTCGCCCTGTCGTGGTCGAGACAAAAATGGTCCCTGTATCAATATTGTGTGCGTCTGCTTAGCAGTGAGTAAGCACTCGATGTCAGCCACTTGGATTTACATCTTCATTGGACTGCTTGTCAGCCACTTCAAGCTTACCTCTTCCCCCACATCCTCTACCTTAACTGCAGCAGAAATGCTCAGTTTTCTATCCAGTCGACCAGCAAAACTCCTGATTTCGGGCACGGTGTTGCTCGCCTTCGTATCCCTATTTTTCTCGGTCCCCCAGGAATATCGGCGGCATAGTTCAGCTCGCCCAGAAGGACACCGGTCGAAAATAGCCAAGGTTTCTGTCGCATTCGGTCGTTCCAGCTCGCCTACGATTCAACGCGCGTTTGAGACGCACTTCAAGCACAACGCCATGCATGGGTATCAGCACTTCATTGACCACCAGATGCTCGTGGACGAAATCCCCGATCCTGCCGGTAACCCAAAGGGCCCTTGGAGCAAGCCGGCCTACCTATTGTCGCTCATCCTCACCGAGCTCACCAAGGACCCGGAGGAGAGATTAGACTGGCTCTTGTGAGTTGCCTCTCTATTGCACTTGTTGTTTTGTGCTGACCGTGCTGCAGCTGGTTTGATGCCGACACCATAATCGCCAACCCGTACACCCCTCTAGAGATTTCGCAATCCGCATCCACCTCTGGTCTGTCTGGTTCCTCAGCGCCGTCAGCGCCTATCCGATCTACTTCGAGGGTCCTGCACGAACCAAAAACCGGTTTCAAGAGCAATCTGCCATGGCGTGGCTGCTCCAATCACCCGAATCGCCGGCAGTTCTCAACGCCAAAGACCATTGGGCGAAGGTCCCGATGCGCTGGTTCAACTCGCTGCCGTTCAACAACCAACTGGGAGAGAACAGGAACTTGCTGTACCCAATCGCTATGACGGCGGAGACGTTCGATGAGGGCACGGAAGTTGTGTACGATGGAGGGTTCTTGCCTGGTGTGCGGCCGTGGAAGGTCATGAGGGGCGATCTGCTGGTGCATTTCCCGGGCACAGCGAACACAAGAGATAGCTGGATGCTCCCTTGGCTAGATCGGGTGGAGGCGATGGAGCCGGAGTGGGCGGATCCCCAGGCGAAGGATAGCCCTGTTTTGGCAGGGTAAAGCGAATGGGATCGGAAATTCGCTGGTGCCCGAGTAGCATGCTGTTGTACTGAATACACGCCTGTTCTTTCAATTGTCAGGATCGTGATTTCTCTTCGGGCTCGGTTCACAAATTTTCTGCCTGCATTCGTTCTGGGCGACGCTGGGGAGTATTTCTGGATTTGTTGCGTAGGCGGGCGCAGGCGCGTCACTGGGAAGCGAACGGATTCCGCTCGGTATACACGTTGTCCCTTGGTATTGGCTACCTCGCTACCCACAGCAATCTTCCAGGCTATCGGCGCGCTCACCGTCCGCACGACCAAGGTGACCACGACACGCTGAAGGGTGCGTGGATCAGTCAACCGCCCAAACATGAAATCGAGGAGGTTGTCGTCAGAGGATGCTTCGCATTCGGATACGCAAAGCTCTTGTAATAGAGGACAACAAAACGAGGCCGATTCGGGGGACGGGGTGAGAAGTGCTAAAATGCTGTTGCGGGAGAGGACGGTGTACCGCATACTACGCCAGGACGTTGAATCAGTAATGCGAAGGCTCGTCAAGGTGGGAGGAACGCAGTTGAAGAGGTCTGACAGCGACGACTTTGTGAGTGCATCGATGTTCAGGTCCAGTATTTCCAAGTGCGGGGAGGCGGTGAGGAAAGGGACAAAAGAGAGATCGTCATTGCTTGAGCAATTTCGCCGCACTTTGAAGTGTCGTAATCCGGGAAGGGAAACACGGGCAAAAAATCGATCATGGATTTTCACCTCCTGCCCTGCGCATATGAGGCCAAATACGCGGAGGGATGTGTCGTGGAGACCTTCCGTGGCGTATGGATCGAAATCGATGTATAGGCGGAGCTGACAGCTTTTTAGCGATGGACATCGCGAGACTACTTGCAATGCCACTTCACAGGAGGGTGAAGCTGCTTTGTGGCCATTCCATTTCTCCAGGATGGAAAGATTCCTCAAGCGATCCCAATGAGTAGGACTGGCTAGCAAATTTTCCACCAAGCTCGGCGATAAACTGGACAGACTGGAGAGAAGGGAAGCCTGGAGAACACCCCATGAGCCCAATCGAATGGAGCGGTATTGGTTGAAGTCGAGCTCCTGAATACGAAAGGACCTGAGCCTAGGCACGGCGGTCCCGGAGAGTTTCGACACTCTCCAAAACCTCATGCGGGAGGGCGACGTTGATGGTTTCCAACGGGATGCAGATGAAAGGCTATGAAAGGATGGTGTCCATTAAGCTGCGAGCGTCAGACCAATCGAACAGCATTGAGTCGCGAGATGGAGCGGACATGAACGATATGGATAGGGCGCCCTGTCCGGATCGTCCTAGCCACATTTTAGTGGTTTCAACTCGCCGCACCCGCGTCTCCTTGAATAACCGGCGGGCCGAGGGAAGAGCGTCACGCGGAGGTGGTATGGGTTCGACGATATGCAGACTGCACCAAAGGCGAGGGGTAGAGATGGATACGATTCTCTATAAACTGCATATGCGACCGAGGAGAATAGGCGCCTCACTGGCACTCATAACGCAATTTCGGTGTGTTGGGATGCAGGCAATGAATATCTCTCGCAAGATGTCCAAAGCTATCCCACGAAAGGGGGATATACGTGCTTTGTGGGCCTCGATGTACGCCGAAAGACGTTCGCGCTCCTTAAGCTCGGTAAGTTTGGCGATTTCATCGTCCAGCGATTTCAATCGTGAGGAGGGGTCCATGAGAAGATTATTTTCATGTCTGCTATCTCCTGGTCTGATGGACAGTAGTTGGTCCCAAGTTTGGCTGCGAACGGAGACGACATGGTGGAAGAAAGCAAGGTGCGTTGATCGATTGCCTGATCTCGCCAAAGAAGTCACAACAGCGCGTCCACAAGGTAAATTCAGGAAGGAAAAAAATAATTCACATCCTACCTTACAGTATGAAGTAGAATGTTTCCCAGGGATTTTTATACGCCCGTCGTTACAGTTTTTAACGGCCAGCTCGCCGATCATCTAAAAACCGATCAAACCAAATGATTACATCTATGGATACATTGGAGGAGAAAGGGTTCAAGGGTCGTTCGGCACATCATCCAGACCCTGCCACGGTGAGTAGCGGAAAACATGAGGAGTAACATAGGATAATTCCACCCGAAGACCTGCTTCCATGAACCGCCGGAGATCCGGTAGGATATCTTGTTGCATTGGCCGCGCACAATCGACAACCACACGCTTGAGTGTAGGATGTACTCCGTCTGTCATCCGCGCCTGTATAAAGCGCGCAAAAGATGGCCGTCAGAAAAGCCGATGCACTCGTGTATGCAAAGCTCTTGTAAAGCTGGGCAGAACGGCCTGCCAGCTTCCGGCGATGGGGTAAGGAGTGCCAAAAGATGCTCATCTCGCTGTTCGACTGCCAATGTTACGTGCTGCTCCCATTGTTCCTCGACATCGGTAATCTCGATTTTCCGCAAAGTATGCGAAAGCGAGCCGAACAAAGGCGCCAGAAATGTTTGTGTGAATGCATAGATGCCGATGTCGAGTCTTTCCAGTAGAGGAGATGCAAGGAGAAGGGGACTGTCTGTGGGAAGTGAACTGTCCCCACTAGAATGGCCGCGAAGCCTGAGGTCCCGCAATTCCGGAAGAGCAAGCTGACTGAGCCAGACGATGAAGAGTGATTTCGAAGAAGCGGGTGCATGTGAGATCAAAGGTGTAAATGGAGGTGTGCTCAAAAACTGGATCCAATGCTCTGCTGTCGTCTGACGGATCATCCTGAACCTGCAACCGGCAAGTTCGCAGCAACGGACACCATGGTAGTAAACGCAAGGCTGTCTGGCTTGACATCGGAACCGCCCCGGGACTCCACGCGTCCGAGATGGCAAGTTCTGTTAATAAATTCCAGGCGACCGGTAGTTTGAGCACTGGTGCCATGGACATGGGCAACGAGAGGGAGAGCCGGGAGAGACCTGAAGCCTGTAGAAGCCCAAAGGAGGCCCATTGGATGGAACTAGGGGTATGAGTATAAAACCCATTTATGGATAGCGACTTCAGCATTGGGACATCGGCTGGAGTAAGCTGCGCAGCAGTTTCTAACATGGCCGCGGGGCTCCAGAATTTAACAATCTCCCAACGTGATGCAAATGGAAGGATTGCAGCCATAATGGGATATGGTGATACTGCAAGGTTCTGTGGAGAACTGTATAACGATATGGACAAAGGGCATTGGCGAGCTCGGTCCAGCCACATTTTCGTGATCTCCGAACGTTGCGCCAGCTTTTCTTCGGATGACAGGCGGGCCGGATGAAATTCGAAGGGTGGAGAGATAGGCTGGGCTATGTGAAGCCTAGACCAGAGGCGAGGTGTCGCGAGGGATATGGATCTCCAGGAGCTGCAGATACGTCCAAGAAGGACAGGCGCTTCTGCTGCACTCATAACGCAATTACGGTGTGTTGGCATGCAGGCAATGAATATCTCTTGGATTATATCCAGAGGGATTCTCCGAACGGGAGAAATAAGAGCTCTGTGCGCATCCACGTATGCAGCAAGGCCGTCGCGCTCTGTCGTGAGTTTATTGATGGCTCGTTGCATAGCGGCGATTTCGCCGGTCAGAGAAGCCAAATGCAGGGAGGGTTCGACGAGAAGGGCTTTTATATCCGCCATCTCTTCGTCCTGAGGGGTGTAGTTGGTCCCCAGCTTGTCGGCGAAGGGGGACGACATGGTGGTCATGATTCAAAAGCGGACAAGATATGCCTCCGCTTCGCTCCGGCAGACATTGAGTACATAAAACCTGGAATACAACGACAAATTGAGTACCCAGCCAACGACGGCAACTTTTCCCCAAGCAGTGGTGTGTCCGAGATCTGTTCTGCTGGATCTGCTTCCGCAAATTCAGCGTTGAGAAAATTGAAGATGGAGTCTGTTGAATAAAATTGTGCTACTACTTAGGTACACATTCTGATGTAGTCTGTACACGAGAATTGGCCAAGTAAAAAGGCTTCGGAAGGGAAAGACATAAGTTACGGGCAGAACGAGGACCGAGAAAGAAGCAAGGTAAAAAGAACGTCAAGGCACGGGGCGGATTTGGAATCCGTTCTTAGGCCGTAATGAAACCAGCGCGAAGTGAACATTGTTGTTGATTCTGATAAGTCAAATCGGTAGCCTGTATGTAACGGCCAGGAAAAAAAGAAGTAAGGTCTCGCAAGAAGTCAGATTGAATTAGCAGAGTGAATCTCAACTGTGAACGTTTGAACGCGAGGACGGGGAAAGATAGATTGGCCAGCTAGTGGATTCTACACACTGAATGCGATGTTAGCGTGGAGGATCAAATTATTCACTGCAATAATTACACTCGTCATCTCTGGGAGCGAAGCGTTGTGTTTTGGGCGAGATTTCAATGAGTGCCGTGTGCTGGAAAGTTTGATAAATGATTAATGCCATGAGACTGGTGCCAGATCCTCCGCGTACCGAATGTGCTTGTGATTGCCTCCGTTTGAGCATCGGAGAGAAACGCGTTTCTCGAGAACAGTTAGAAGGCGTGATAGTAGATGGGTCAAGTAAGCCAGCAGCACCTCTGAGGCACACGAGAAGACTCAATGCAGGAAAGCACGAGACCCGAGCATGTAGATTAAAACATTTTGCATTCAGATCACTGCTTGGTCAAGCTTGACGGATTGAACATTGGTACGATCATGGACAGAAAACATTGAGGGATGTTGACAGTTTGACAGCGTCTCGTAGCATTGATTCTGGTTTAGAGTGGTTTGTGGCAGAGAGAAAGGGCAGCCCAGGAGCGGTTGAGGAATTTGAAGGATTTTGCGAGACCGGGATTGAGGTGGGGGGAAGCAAGAAAGGGAGTCGCCTACGCTTCGATGGCTCGGTATATATGATGCTGCGGCGGAAAATTCTCGGATCGGAGTAGTGGTTGGTTTTTGCTGGGAAAACAGAGAAAGCCTAATCGGTCCACGACCGCAGTGCACAGTCTGCCGCTGCGTAGCGGGTCATGGGTTCTGGTTCCCAGATAATGAGAGCTTTGGCAGTGCAAAAAAGGGTCAGCTGAACAGCCATTAATGGGGTTGAACATACTGGTTGAGCAGAGGACCAGCAATGGGGATAGGGCAAATGGGGCTTCGAGCACAGCTTGAGGGCCATTTCGTTAAAGAACGGATAATGTGGTGGTGTCAGCGGCTGTCAGAAACGCGATCACCTGATGTTGACGCGGTGAGTCAGTTCAACTCACCACGGCGCGTTGAGTCAGTTCAACTCACCACGGCGCGTTGAGGGCAAAACTAAAGCAAAGTATGTTTGCCGCTAAGAGTTTATGCCACCTTTCCCGCATTTTTACGCCAACCGACTTGACTCTGAATGAAACCAAGTACAATTTTGAAACCGTGTTGGGCGATATGATATGCACAAGGGTAGAAATGCGCGGAACAAATCAAGTACATGAAGACAAAAGAAGATCACAATGGGAAAAGGAGAAGACAGCTTTGCTTTCGCACGGTTTTGATCGACGGTCGAACTTGGATGCATCGATCAGGATCTCTCTTTCAAGTCCCCGGATGAGTTCAGGTGCAAAGGATTTACTGGCTCTGCTTTCCATCCTGCCAGATGGATTAACCGATGTGGAGCTGCTCCAAAGCAAGCTTCCCATACACGACCTCCTAGGCTGTAAATCGACATTACTCAGAACTTCTTTGGCATATATCGATGACAGGAAGCGACTCAAGTCACTGCACCCCGTTCGGGAGCACATGCAATGTTTATATCCGTGCTCTGAGGCCCTTGTTTTCTTTGTCTCCGAAACCATTTCCACGCACTTCTGGATCTGTACAACAATTATTTTGGAACTCATCAGATCGCTGGATGGCTCTGCCATCTAACAATGAACTTGGGGAACATACACCAAATACTCCTCCAGGGATTGCACCCAGAGACTCCTCACCTGACAGACACCATACATTGTGTAATTTCTCTGAATGATTTGTGTATTTGCCTTGGGACGAGGGTTGCATTCCCTGATGGATCATATCCCACCGCTTCTGCCAGTGGCTCATGCTTCCAATGATAAACTTGAAGTATCCTTCATCAAAGAACTGCTTTTGTCCATCAATCACAATCCTATTGAACAGCCTGAACAATCAATCACTCGAGGATTTTCACTTCTCCACAGCATGAATGATCCTGTCCTTGAATGTCAGTTATTTTCAACTTTTGACTACATGTAGACTGATGTTTTTCGCGGCAGGCAGATTCAACTGTGCGGTTGGATAGCACTACTCCTCCGAAGGTGAAAGAAGAAGAAAAGGTTCATTGAAATACTCTATGGCTTAATATGTAGTTGACCCTGTCTCATATTAAATGGCCAAAATATAATTATGAGAATACAAATCCTGCTCCGATGATTCAAACTTGTGATCTCTTCCATTTTCCCTCAAACGACATTTTTGATTTCTACAGTAACCATCGGCCAGAGTCGAAGTGTTCGGAACTCTCTCATTCATTGTTTCTCTGACAAAACCTCATCCCCTCGGATTCTCCTTGAACTGTGTGAGACGTGACACTACATACGTAGTTTTCGTTGTGCTTCACCGATTCGCGTCGTACTTATGGGAAAATGAATTTATCATGGTCCTAATTGCATTCGAGCTCATGCTTCGGCAGATGAGCAGTCATCGAGTCAGCGAATGCACCGCAATATAACCGTCCTCGGTATTCAGATTTGAACAACTCCGGAAAACCCGAACATAACATCATATGATGTCCGAGATAAACGCACATTTGTTTGTCAGCCTTCCAGAGACTTGCTTGGCGCGGAGGTAACGGCATGTCGCAGTCTCCCTTCCTCCACCACGCAACTTCGGATGCCGGCGAGTGACGGAGGCACCATTGTGGATCCTGAGGAGAAGGACCTCCCTGTGCTCGAGGTAGAAAAAGTGGAGGATGCGATCCAGGAGACCGAGTTTCCTGATGGCGGCCTGCGGGCATGGGGGACTGTTTTTGGGGTGAGTGGGAAGAGATATGTGCCTAATTTCCGCCCGCGCGCTCATTATTTCCGTCGAAATTTCCAGGCTTTCATGATCAACTTCTCCTGTTGTGCGTATACCGTTCGTCGTTCTGTATTTTCCTGCTGATCCTCTTCAGATGGCGTCGTAACGAGTGTACGCCACATCCTGGCTTTGCTGTGGTCTCGCTCCGTTAACTTTCAACCAGTTCGGCGTCTTTGAACAGCACTACAGCGTGAATCAGCTCTCGGATCAGCCTCTCAGCACCATCTCCTGGATTGGTTCTCTCCAGCTTTGCCTCGTCCTTCTCATGGGATGTGTGAGTGGCCCGTTATTTGACGCCGGGGTGAATTTTTCGTTCCCATTTTATTTTCCTCGCCGTTGAACGCTCCTAGTACCTAAAACCAATGCTTGCAAGCGCCGGAACATTTTATGTATTCTGCCTCTTCATGACATCGATATCAACGGGTAATCTAGTCTTCTACATTTTCTCACAGCCCACTGCAGCTCCGTTTTCAGAGTTTTATCAATTCGTACTCAGCCAGGGACTCGGCGTCGGTGTTCGTCTTTTCGCATATGTGCCTCCTTGCATGCGCGCTAATACACACTACAGATTGCAATGGGCATGCTCTTCTCGCCCGCCATGTCGACCATTGGGCACCATTTCAAGAAGTACAAGATCCTCGCATTGGGTATCTTCGCGTGCGGCGCCTCTGTCGGAGGCACCGTTGTGCCCATCGCCATGCGTCGACTGTTCGAGGAGGTGGGCTTTCCGTGGGCGGTGCGCACGCGTGAGCCACAACAGTTGATTCAATTTTACCTGTGTGTGTTTGCTGACTTTAATTTGCCAGTCGCATTCCTCGTGCTGGTATGCATGATATGCGGGTTCGTGTGTTGCTCCAGCAGGCTTCCCCCGCGAAAAAGCGGCGGTGTAGTGGATTTCAGCGTCTGTACGTGTTCTGCGTATTTATACCGGTCATAAATTGATTCTTACCTTCATCCTCACGCAGTTCAAGACCGTGCATATTGCTTCCTCGTCCTCGGCGCGTCGCTCGTTGGTATCGGGCTGTATGTGATTGCCTCTGTTGTGATTTCGAATTCCTGAAATACCTTCCGGCGCAGGTATGCACCAGTCAGCTACGGCGTCACGTACGCAGTCGCCCACGGCGTCTCGCAGGACCTCGCATTCTACTCGTGCGTCTGCCTCTGCGTCCTCATTCTCCACCCGCATCGTGATTGACTTAACTATTAAACGCACCGCGCAGACTCTCGATCCTCAACGCCCTCTCGCTCGTCGGCCGGCTGCTTCCGAACATCATCGCGCAGCGCGTGGGGCCGATGAACGTCCTCATCACCGCGTGTGCCCTGGCGGGCGCGCTTGATTACGTGTGGGTAGCCGCGCAGGGGCAGGCCGGCATCCTTGCCTTTAACGCCGCGTTCGGCGTCGCGAGCGGCGCCTACGTCGCCGTTCTCCCCGCGTCGATCGCGAGCCTCAGCAAGGAGACGCAGGATATAGGGTAAGCAAATATTTATTTATCTCACCCTCGCCGCTGTAATATTACAAACAGACTCACGTTTATACTTTACCAGGCTGCGCCTCGGCATGGCGTTCTTCTGCACGTCGTTCTTCTGGCTCGCAGGGTCGCCGATTCAGGGCGCGCTGATTAAATTGCACGGGACGTATTGGCCTGCGGCGGTGTTCAGCGGGAGCGCGGTGCTGCTCGGCGTGGGCATGATGTGCGTCGCGCGAGGGCTGGTGGTGCGGCGGACGGGGGTGCGGTGGGCGTAGACCGTCGACAAGCTGCGTGTGCTGAAGGACAGACTTTCGCGGTGTACTACTTGGTTGGTTAGATTCCGCGCGTACTGGCCATGATTCCGACTGTTTCTGTGTGGCCAGGTGTGTGGATCACGGCGGCGGGGCCGGGTGACCCACAGATCTTGAGATCTTGCGTACCAGTTAAGGAATATTCAGAAACATCAACCGAACACAAAACATAGTTCACTTGTGAAGTGATGTCTCTTTGCTACATCGTCTAGTTCAATAAATACTATCAATAATCCAGTATATAGATACGTAGTCGTTGGCTCCTCTAACCACTGATTTTTGTTCCCATTCACGTCCTCTTCATCGCGTTCCACCACAGGAACACTGTCCCGGCGGACATACGCAGCGCCTAACGAAACATGTTGGATACCACTTGCCACCCTCAGTTGGTGTAAGTAAGTACTCACTTTGTCGCGTACATAGGAGGAAGGCCGAAGTGCGAGAAATATTGGTCGTACTGGGAGGACGGTTGTGCGGGGACAGGTTGCTGGCGCGGCGCGTATACGGGAGTTGTTTGTGCGTATACAGCGGAAGCCGGAGGCGGGCCTTGGGCGTACTGCTGGTAGGACGATGTGCCGACCAGAGAATGGCTGGGTACGGGGCTGAATGCGCCTTGTTGGGGGTAAGGCGTCCATCCCGCTGCGCCATGTATCGGGGGCGCCCCACGGAATCCCGTACCATGCGACGGAGTCCGTCCTGACGAGTTCAAGCCTGAATACGCCGGCGTCGATGCGTGTCCCTCGCCTTCGGAGTGTCCGAGCAGCTGACCCTCGTATTCCACACACACAGGCATATATTCACATTGGAAGCTCCGCTCTGAACAGCGCTTGCACGGCGTGTCCTCTCCCTTTGTCACGCACTGAAAAGAATAAAATTGGGCCTCGGATACACTTCCACACAGACCTTGATCTTTCGTTTGCGGCAAAGCTTGCAAGCGAGGTAAGTCCTCTTACGGTCTTTTGAGGAAGGGAGGGCGGACATCGAGAGTTATCGATAACTTGAGGCCAGGTCTGATATTTTATGGAACTGAGAGTTGCCGTCGGCCCGTCGGGCGCTGCACGGAATTTGCCAAAGCGGGATGCATCGCAGCGTTGGAGTCTGTTCTTGGTTCGTTTGACGCAAGGGGTGGTCGCTTGAGGTAGCCGCGCAAAAGACCCCATTTGTGAAGATCCCGAGTCCTGGCGCAAAGACTGGAATTGTCAATAGCTACAGATTGCACAGGATCTGCTGAAACTTGACGCCCACAAATTTATCCATCAGATGGTATGCACAAGATGATTTTTTAGCAGTTCGGTGTGGTCCCTTGCCGTATGGTCTCATTGAAACTGGGATGCAAACGACATATGATACATTCTTGTACCCCAGGAAATAGTGTGGTATTTCTTGACGTCACGGCGTCGTTTTGCCGGGCCTTGTCCTATCACTGAAGACATTGATAATAATACTCGATCCGAAATAGGATGAGACGAACCGTGGAAACTTCAACCACTCATCCATCAGCAATGACCCACGCCTGTACCAACGTAGACATCATCATCGAATCGAACAGCAGTGCCCTAGCAGCGGCAAAGTCCCATCTCCTCCGACCAGAACCATCCCTGACACGGGAAGTTGCCGCAATTCGACTCACAATGACCGGAAGCATTGACGCGTCTCAACGGCAGGCTGCCTAGTATGCCTTGCGGTTGATCCGAGGTGCATGGGACTTGCTGGGACACAGAAAGACTGGCAGTGCGTATTGCAGAGGCAGCTTGATAGTATTCCCGCGCCGTGCGAAGAAGGCGAAACGGAAGTAGATTTAGACGAGCAGACGTGAGCCAGTGAATCAGCCGGAACGCCTCCTTGAGAGATTTGAATATTCCTGACACCGGTTTAATTTCTTCCGAGGCTGCCTCGTCAAGGAGGAACGACTGTACGACTGTAAAAGTTTTTTCTCCTCAAGACCGCCGAACTCCGAGTAACCGTCCAGCAAGAAGGTAGGTTCATTGTAGCTGGAGACGACTTTGGTGGTGTTAGGAGTACATTGGTGTGAGAAAGTTAGAGCTGAATGAAAGATGCAGGGACATGAGACGTTTGAGTACGAGGAACTGGAGAATAAGATGATTCTGATCGAGTGCCAACGGAGATGCCATCAGTGATTTGTTTTCCATCTTTGCTCCAACTTTGTTCTACATCAGACTTTTGACATTTCTATTGTGATCTTGTACAAGGCCAAACAAGGCCAAAAAAGATGCAACAAACCCGCAAGCTCGCAACATCACAATGTTTCAAAACAAGCTCACAAGATAAAATTCCTCCAAAAAAACTTTTTCTTTCCAGCACTCTGCTGGGCTCTCACAGGCATTCCTGAGGGGTCTTTTTGTGTACAACTTTATTTTTTGATCTTGTGAGGTTGTCGACAAGCTCACAATCCCAAACAAGCCGCACAAGATCACAATATAAATGTCAAAAGGCTGATGTACCTTGTCCTGGCATCTTCCATCTCAGTGTTTAAACAGCTTTTCCCTCAAACTGGCCTCCTCAGAACCTCACCTCGCAATGGCTCAATGAGTTCGAATCCACCGTCTTGAGAGTGAAGCTTCTTTCCACCTTCTCGAATGTCGCTTGATTCTCGCAGAAAGATTGTGTGCCATAGGGTGAGCAGGTTCCTCGTCGGGAATTATCTGGCGTTTTCTTTCATCAATGCACCGCACGCGCTCTTGCTGTGTATCGTGCAACCATCGAACATGCACTGATATCAAGTATTGCACGCTACGCCCGGGCGGGATGCTCCTGGCTCCTCGCGTGTGACGGGGAGACCAAGCTTTGTCCGCCCCACAGTCAATTGGCTCGAACTGTCTCGAAATGAACCCTAGTAAATTCCGAAAGCTGTTTTATTCCGTCGCACCCCGATCACATACCGTTTCGTATTGCCCATCTGCTTCACGCGACTTCGCGAAAGTGGAAAAGGTTTAGATAAATATCTGAATCCGTCGCCTATCTATAGGTCTTTTCTTCTATCCCGCC
This sequence comes from Mycena crocata, assembly GCA_029281795.1. Classification (NCBI taxonomy): domain Eukaryota; kingdom Fungi; phylum Basidiomycota; class Agaricomycetes; order Agaricales; family Mycenaceae; genus Mycena; species Mycena crocata. The sequence goes on along the minus strand of JARJCP010000042.1, from coordinate 154,548 downwards.
TTGGAGTAGAGTACGGGAGTTTCTGATTTAAGGCTTGGACAGGATTGCTTTCATTCCGACACATCAAGTGGATATCAACAGCATTCTATTTTGCTTTATGTAGTCCCCGCCGACGACATGGAACAAAATCGTAGATTCGACGCTTTGATCAACCCACGAAATTACTTACATATATCCCTACCAACGATGGGCGAAGACCCACACATGGTGTTGATTCAATTCCCACCGGCGAAGATGCCCTCGCGTTGCAAAATGGTTGCAACTCGGTGCAGCCTGAGCTGATGGAAGCAGTGGATATTGTTACAGTGATTTCAATTTTTTATCGAGAGTCTTTATCGTCTCGCACTTGCTTCAATCTCAAGTAACACTGTGAAGACAATGCTAAGCAGATAAACTAAGGATCCATTGTTTGTTTTGCTACATTATTACAGAGGACAGTTGAAATCTGTTGTGGGCTTCACGGCTGAGGGACTAATCCAGTCAGTCAACACAGGATCTCCCAATAATCATCTACCTGGAATCAATCGGGGAAGTCTGCGTGTGCGTCCAAACCGGCCCATGCTGAGAGGACGGGAAGTGGTTCAACAGGAGTATCCCTAGGCGGATAAACAAACGAAATTTTGACACCGCGTGCACGGAAGGGGTCGACGTCAAGGGGGATGGTTGGTTCCTGGGAGCGAGAAAAAACTTTTAGTGAGCGCAATGAACCCCCGCACTCGGTTCGTCGGTCCAAGAATAAAGGTATTGTCTCCATTAATGAATGGGAGTTGACGATTTCGAAATTTGTCAAAGCTGGACAAATAAGAGAGTTGGTGTCGTCGGGGTCTGGAGTTAACAGCCTGAAAAACATATCGGGATCGAGGGTACTTGGTACTGGATCCCCAATTCCAAAGATAGCATTTGCTGTCAAGCTCTTTAGGGAAGGAAGTCCTTGGAGAGTTTCGAATAGCGACCGTCTTGTGAAACTTTGTAGATAGATTGCAAGACTTTCGATAAGAGGGAAGCCCCGAAGAGAGGTGAACAAGGGAGTATCAGAGACGGCCGGCCCCGTTGGAGGAAATTCCAACTCGCATAGCTGCGGCATAATCAAAAGTTCCATCAGTCTGTTGAAGCCCGACGCGTCGCAGATAGACGACATAATAATTGCGAATGTATTTAGGCATGGAAGAAGTACCGGTTGTTCGTCGCGAAATTCGTCATCAGGACAGATGTGAAGGGCTCGAGTTATAATTCGCGGAAGTTGTCGCAGTAATTGCAGGATAGTTTCGCCCCTCATGCCGCTCCTACCCTCAGAACCGGAGATGAGGGATAGATGGAGGAGATGGTCTCCGGCCGAAGATACACTCACTGGGGAGTGTGGGAGCGTATAAACGTGCAACAAAATGTCGGTGAGGTTGGGTGCGTGTAGAAGAGGAAAATCAGGCGGTTCCTGAAATTCGTCGAGGATCGAGATGACTTCCAACGCCGGGGCAAAAGTGGTGGCGATTTGGCGGACACCGAAATCGCGAAGGTCGCACAGTGTGATACTGCGCCAACGTTCCGCCACCTTCAATATAATATCTACCACTGGATTCACCGGTGTTGGAGTGTCTCCTGGATGGTAACCTGTTATGGAGAGGGACAAAGGACAGGCCGCTGATCTCGCCAGCCATTCTGTCAAGGCCGATAGTCTTCGCTCGTCTGTTCACCAATTTTTTCACCGAAAAACTTGAAATGTTCAACCAGTGGCGATCTCTAATACATTGGCAACTTGAAGTTTACTAAATAGATTTAAATCGACGATGTGTCTTTTTACCCTAGACCAGTAAACATATATATGATTCGCAGGGTAGTGCCAGAGAGCTGGCCGTTTTGCACCTGAAATGATCTGAGCTGAATGAACGGAATAATTACGAGAATATGGATGCGATGTGACTCACCGACCATAAATCCCTACTGCAAGCTGGCAATTGCCAGCACCCCCTCTGAAGGCGAGCCACACGAGGCCTGGGTTTCCTTTGGCTTATGTTTCAGGCTCACATGTAGCCCAGAAGTCACGATAGGAACGGCTCAATGTCCAGAAGAACTCCGGGTTCCTCGCAGTTGAGTTCAATCTCAAATTGGCGGAGTGTGGTTTCGGAATTGAGATGCGCCTGAAGAAAGTTCATCCATATGTCACTTTCCGAAAGAAGACATTCATGGAGTCTAATTTCTTCCAGCGCCGGACATAAAGTCCCGCCGGACTATCGATATTGGGAGTGAGGAGGTCGAGGAAGTCTATCATGTCGGTGCCTATCTGGGCGGGATTCTTATACACGTAGTCGGTGGGAAGGTCGTTCACGGCACCGATTTTGGTGAGGGAGGAGAAGAGCGGGAGGCCATTGAAAAAGATCAGCTTTCGCAAAATACGCCAAACAGAGGCAAAGGTCTGATATCAGAGGCGAACATTCTGCAAGGAAGGGCAGGAATGACGCCGAGAATGTTGCGATGGATTGTTGGCTGGCGTGTACTGATGGCATGTGGAATTGTGTCAAGTTCGGCGCGACTAAATGGGCGATGACATCTGCTAAGACTTCCGAAGAAGCATTGGAGCCATCGGCGACCATCAATGTCTCAAGGCAGGGAAGCCGTAGAGTCTCCGCGGGGAATCAAGCGTTCATTTGCAGTCCATGCACGTGGACCCGAAGTGACACAAGGCGGGGGCATATCTTGAGGATGGTGTGCAACCCGGTAGGACGGAGGCAGAAGCTGGTGGTCCGGCTCCTTCCAGTTCGACATCGTTAAGAGGAACAGATTCGTAGCGGTACAAGGTGAGATGCGTGAGACGGGGCCAGGTATTCATGGCGCCCGGCATTACAAAACGGTCAGGCTTGGATGCATGAATCGCGATATTCTGCAAATTAGGCGCTTTGAAGATGTCGGACGCCAGGATCTGCGTGCAGTGCCCGTCGTTGTCGCCGTAGGTGAGATCAGGGCCGTCAGAACCCAAACTACTGGGCCTGAATGCAATCTTGATGTTGCTCAAGATAAGGGCGGTAATAGATTCCAGGCTGTCCTGAAACTCCGATACTTCGGTGTCATGAATCTCGACCTTCTGCAGCGGTGAGAATTGGGCCAGGGATTACAAAACCCCCAAATTCGGCTCGTTTTTCCATTCTGAGTGAGCCTCCCATCGAGAGCGTGCACCATGGAGAGATAGCACGATGGGAAGTGGATCCGACCGCTCCAACCAGTCCACGACGATCTGCATCCTCTCCCCATGGCCAAATTGGACCGGAATATGAATTGAGGCCCAAAGTCCCGGCAGTGACAACACAACGGAGCGGTAGGTGCTGCAGATGTGGCACAAAAGCTGCGGCGCACTCTTTGGGCCGAGTAGGGCATTATGATGAATGGGAAGGCAAGTCAAGAAAGATAGTCTTCAAGATACCCTGCGGTATGCGGCGTGCTTGAGACGTCAAGGCCTTGTGCGAATCCACATAGATTTTTAGTTGGTCGCGCTGGGCGCAGAGGTGCGAGATCTGCGACTCGAGCCGTGCAAGTTCTGACTCGTGAGGCCCAAGGTGACCGCGGATGAGCTCGATTTCTGCGTCAGTTGGCACATAGTTTGCGTTCAAATGCTGGTTGACCGGAGATTTCATGTTTGGAAAAAGGAGGGACAAATTGGTGGAAATAATGATGGAAGCCAAGAAGGGTCTAGACCACGTCACTGGATGAACCCGAGTTGAACCGCTGTTGCTGCATAAATATCCGTAACGCTCCGCCACGAAAGATATATTTGCTTTGAACTAGAGGTATTTCAAGGTACCTCTGACTCACAGATCCGTACGACGAGGGCACCGGATACTTGAAGGCTCCGGGGCAGCGTCATAAGCCATAAATTGGAGTCTGTTGCTCGAAAATTGACGGTCTCGGGAAATCGATCAAATCGTCGGAATCGCAAATGATATCCATTGAAATCTCTCAGTCAGTCAAATATACATCCTTCAACTGTAGAAAAAATGGTGAACTACGTCTTCCGCTGCCTAATTTCGCGACTATGGTATAATAGCTAGCTACTGAGCTGGCCATCATGGAGACGTCTCTTTTCGTCCAAACCTTCAATGAAAGACATGGGAATGATTCCATTGCGGGGGACCCCACCCCTGTTCAAGTTTTTGACCTCTCCGGCAGCCAATTCACGAATGTCCACGTATTTGGATCGCGTTTGAACACGCCATACCTTTAAAATCCCCTCCTCCACTGGCATAGGGGAAATGGAACAATGGCCAATGAGGGCGTGGAGGACTCGTGCGCCCCATGCAATTTTTCCCTGGAAAGGTTGTGACTGTTCTTTTGGGACGGCGAGTGTCCTGAACCCTCGAATTATTCCCGCCGAATCCGGAAAGCCAACGAATATTTCGGGTGTGCCTAGGAGGTACGATTGCACATTCATTTTTTCTCTATTCGGAATGCTATGGCCAGATGTTAACATAGGACGCACTTTGATTATGCATTGCATTACTGGCCTTTGATTCGTCGCGGTCCTTCCAGCACCCAATTTCCTTGTCTTGAGTTCCACATAGTTTTCGGGCCCAGGATGTTCCGAATAGCCCTCTTTTGATATCGCTCATGAACCCTGTCGATGGCAAAGTGAAAAAATAAGTATACCTTTGACGCAGTCCACTTCGCCCACGACTAATAGGCTCAAAGACCCTAATTTCCGTGTTACAGCTGCATTCTACAGGGTATGAAGATCCACTCCGTCAGTGTCGGGCTCGCCGCCTGGAGTGGCACTGGTGCAGAATGACTCGAATCTATGCCTGCCATACGACACGAATGTTAGAAACTGCGATTGAAAACGGATCTGAATATAGAACGCGCCCCATGTATGTGCCTTCGCTATTGTGGCTGGGTAATAAGATAAGAATGCAGGATGCTGAGCATGGATGGGAAACCTTACTCGAATTGTGCATTCATATTCGCCTCTTCCAGATACAAGACGCCCGGATAGTAAGAAACGTTGAGGTCAATTGCCTCTCCCCGCATGATTCTGTCAGGACAAAGTCCTCAGCAACGGTTGAAAAACAAAGATGACGAAGCCATACTTATTCATAATGCCTCGCCAAGTCACGACATCTGCCTTCAATAGCTCTTCACTGTTCTTCGAGGAAAGACACATCGCGAAAACATTATCCAGGCGCCTCGCACGCTTGAAGGCACGATCCCTGAACGGCAGTTTCAAAAATCTTTCCAAACCATCGCGTAAATTGAAGTTGGCATTCGACGGCGGATGCACGAAATAGCGCAACGCGGTCGTGCTATCGATCTCGAGGTGCTCTTTGCAGATTGAGAAGCAAGCCACCTGCGTTGCTGGGCCGAGCTCCGTCGGTAGAGGGTGGTCAGGGGGATCGGTCGCATTTATGAGACGAAGGGTATAACTCTGAGAGGACATGGGAGTCTAGGCGGAAAAGAGCGGCCATCGATAAAGGTCATTGTGCGTATTTATACTTATACTTATACAAGACCTCGTGGCACTACAGCGCCTATTGGATGTAAATCGGGCTCAATTAGCGCGCAGAACGCGAGGCCGAAAATACTTCGTTTCTTTAACGAGATGATGGGCTTTTGTTTACCTTTCCGCAGTTTTGATTCACCCAAAAACCAGCCAAGACCAAGCCAAGAACAAACCAAACATCTGTCTTCAGAATTTTACTCTCACCAACAGCTACAGCTTTCCTTGGCTTCAGTTTTTGGGCAACCATCGCATTTGAAAGCCGTTAAATTGAACAGCAGTGCAGTTAGCAGACCATCACATGGTCAAGACTTGAACCGTGCTATTGATCGGGTGTAATCCCCCGACTGCGTGAAATTGTGCTGCAGGGCGGCAAGCTTGAGGCTGTAACTTCCCGCAGCAATTTTTCCCGCAATAACTTCCCAATGAGTCGGATTGTCGCTTGGCCATTTTCACTTTGTCAAGTGCCGAGTTGGGCCGGAGCGTAGCGAAGGCCTATCTTGTTGAATCTAATCTTTTCCGCACTCCGAAAAGTAGTGATTTCAAACAACATTGATGACGCTATACCCTTCCACGGCAACTCAGAGTGAATCAGGAATTCAGTCCTGTCATAACAGATTTCCCTCCAATATTTAAGAACAACCGTGTAAGTGGAAACAGACAGTAAACTTTCGGGCAGTTATCGTGAAAGCAGATCGTGCTCTGGACCCAGTTATATTTGAGCTGTGTCTGAGTGCGAATTCAGCCGCGATCCCAGGCTTACAGAGAATATTTCTTACCTGCAACGTCACGAATGCTGGTCAATTTTCTCCACGCCCGCCCATGGCGAGCCACGTGCGGGCTCAACTTCAGCGGGTATGTACGTGAGCGAAACGTCCAGCCCGCGAGACAGGAATGGGCGGAGGTCAGGAAGAACGTGTTGCTCTGAGCTCCATCTCAAAACGGCGCAGAGTGGTCCCACTATCGAGATGTGCTTGTAGAAAGTCCATCCATACGCGGGTGTCAGAAATATGGCCCTGGAGTGAGAGCTCCTGGAGTGCTCGACACAGGTTCTGTGTGGGATGCGGAGTGAGGAGGTCGAGAAGGTCTCTCGTGTCCATGCCATTGTCGCCAGGCTCAGGGTATTCATACTGGGCTGGGTCGTCGTTCACGGCACTAAGTTTGGTGAGGGAGGGGAACAGTGAAAGGCCGTCCATGACATTCTCTTTTGTGAGGTGTGGGAGGCAGATGCGGAGATCTGAGATCAAAGGAAAACGTTCTGCCAGGAGGGGAAGGAATCTTGTTGCGAATGTATCGGCGTACGGGCGGTGGGGAGTAACACATGGCATATGGAAATGCACAAGCTTTGGCGCGACGAGATGTGCCATAACCTCCATTAAAAGATCTGGGCTAATAAGGGAGCCATCAAGAAGGACCAGGTCTCAAGGCGAGGCAGTACGATCGTCTCGTCGAGTCCTCCGTCGCCTAACCAAACGTGGACTCGGAGCGATACTAGGCGCGTGCAGCCCTGGAGGAGGATTTGTAGCCGATACGTGCTTATAGACCTCCACGGACCTTCGGATGGATCGTCGTCAGGGTCATCGGTAGAACGGGCGAGGGTGAGGTGCATAAAATTCTCCCAATTTCCAACAGTGAAAAGGTAATCGGGCTTGGAAGCGTAGATGGCGATGTTGTGCAGATTTGACCCAGTTCAGATGCCGGATGACAAGACACTAGTCAGACGGTTGTCAGACCGGTCCCGCGTGAACTCCCAGTCATCTTTGAATACAACCTTGATGTTGTCCAGTAAAGGGGCAACGACAGAATTCTGAGCCTTTAATGCCGCAGATCTCGATATTCTTCCAGCGATCGGCGAACCGAGCGAGCGAGCGAAGTGTATGCGGGTTCAAATCGCAACCATGGATTTGCCCAGACCGGTACTCGTATTCGTATTCTATGTCTGTACACTGGAGGGAGAGCGTGAGCGGAAAGGGGGCCGACCGTTCTAGCCAGTCCGTGACGACCTGCATCCTCTCTGTAAGCGAAACCGGGTTCAGGGAATGCTGTGAGCGAGTTGGTATTGCCTGTAGGCGATAGAGATAGAATAAGATGAGAAATTCCAACTAACCAAGTAAGACGTACCTACGCAAATCAAGTACCTTAAGCAGCCGTCTAACGAGAGTTAATCTTCGTTAGACACAAATACGGGAAACGTCTCCGTATTCTTAGGACTGCTGTACTAACCAAGATGTAAGCTTCTCGTGTTACTCAAGGTAGCCAACGGTAAACTGAGTTCACGCGAAATACAGGTTCAACTGTAGTAAATTGGGATAAAGAATAGTCGTCTTCACAAGAGAGAAGACTCCTCTTTTATAGCTACTGATGTATCTAAATATAAACTAATGACTCGCTTCGAGTCAGAGTCTGGTCCAGTCATTTGAGGCGATGAGGGTAAATACTTGAAACACATTTGATGGGAGACCGAGAATGTGAGGCACGACAACTTTAGTAGCATAGGTGTTCGGACCGAGGCCCGTATGCCTATTGATCCCTCGAACGCCTATCCATCATCCGGGGCAATCAAAGTATGATGGCGGCACTGTTTCTGCCCTATTCCTGCCGCGTAGCGGCTGGTTAAGGTTTGGGGTGGTTAGAGGTTAGGTGAGGGGGTAGGGTTTGAGGTAGAGTTTTGGTTAATGTTAGGGTCGGTTAGTGTCAGGGTCGAGGTATCTAAATGCTGTTGAACGAGGGACTTAGTGCAATTTCTGAGAAATAGCAGGAGTGATGGCCGATCAATCGCTTCATCCGGCAATAGTCGTTCAGCACAGAAATAGGCATTCGGAGGCGAAGCCGAATGCCTATGCTACTAATCTTGTATGTACTCCGAGAATGTGGAGGATAAGCTCTATTTGTCATACTAAGGTGTATACATCACAGAGCCCCCCCAGCCTACATGTACTCGGTCGAAAAACGCATCTAGAATAAATAAAGTACAGTGTTGAACTGTTAGATAGACGAAGCAAAGTGAGTGCGAAGAATAATAGAAAAATAGAAATTTTCAAAGAACAGCATCAACATCCATCGACTCTCCGTCGCTATCTTCCAGCAAGCTCTCCAACCGCTCCTCCAAACCATCCTCTGCAAGCGACCAGCGGACAAGTTGAGCAGCGGGCTCTCGTTCAACGACCTCCAGGTGTTGATCAGCGGACAACGGCCAGGTTGCAATCCAGCAAGCCGGATCCATGGGGTCACGATCGTCGCGAGTGATGAGGAGATGAGAGGTGTTCGGAGTGATGAGGCGAGCACAGGCTGAAAGTATGATTAATGTTAATGATGGTTTGGTGGCGCTGAATGTAAAGGCACATCGTACCAAAATCCATCTCACTCTGTTCCGCCTTATGACTCATGTGCACGGCAAGATCCGAGTATCCGCCATAGTGGAACGTCCTACCCGCACGATGAGCCCACTCTGTCTTGGCAACACCGAGATAGGCACCCCAGTTGATGCAGCTACTGTAAGCGCCGGAATCAAGGGTGATGCGCATACCATCGATGGCCCAGTGGAAGTTGTACATGCAGACCTTGCGAAGCTCGATAGCGTGTTCAAGGACGGCTTCACACGATGGAAACAGGCGATCCTCAAATGTCTGATGGATGTGACCACGGAAGAGAGAGATTGCCGGCATGCGTTTGTTGAGTTCGACGAGAGCGCGCTGGGGAAGGTGCATAGGGATTTGATGGCCCGAACCCCTTGCCAAGGGATTATGATCGTTGAGCGCGCAATGAATGATCGCGGCGAGCGTGTCGAGGCAGCGGCGATACTGATGAGCAAGGATAGGGCGAAGGACGAACGAATGTTTCCCCTCGTGGACTACTGGGAGAACATCCTCGATGGAGGCAGTCGGCGGCAATTTCGGGAGCGCGATGCGATAGAGGGTCCGTAGGGTAGGGTCACCTGAAAGCGGATTAATGGAATGAATAAATGATGGGAACAGTCATGTACCAATGACAGAATCCAATGCCAGAAACGGATTCTCAGGGTCGAAGGTACGGACGACGGCCAGCTGCAGGTGTGGCAGCGGCGACTCCGAGGTGTCCATCGGGGAAGGAGGATCACTGAAGTCGGATTGTGTCAAGATCGGACTTGTCGCTGGGGTCGACAGAGGAGTGATGAGCTGAGGAGGTGAAAGCGAACCACTCGAAGGAGTCTCCACCCTCGTAGGAAGTGCAAAGAGGGATCCAGTCGACGGAACGGCAGGCTCGGATTGAGCGCGAGCGAGTTGACACATCGATGGGAATTGGATTTCGGAATGACGTGGGAAGTTGGAATGGAAGTCGACGAACTCGCGTCGGTAGCGGTCCAGTACCACGGGGCGTGCGCGTCTGAGAGCGAAGGTACGGCAGCGGCCCATTGCGAAGGGAAATGGATGGTGGGTGTAAAAGATAATAATAAAATTCAAGGAAGAAGGTGGCCGCAGAAGGATGAAAGAGAATTGGCGAACGAACTTGAACGAAAATAGAGGAGGTCTTTAATATGTTTTTGGTGCCGGATAGGCGGCGTTCCGCAGCCGAGGAATTTGGAAATTATGATAAGGATGTTTCGTTTATTTGCATCTCGGGTGCGACGCGGCGGAGTTGTTGATGTACTCGTGATTCTTTGGCATTTGACCATTCCTCGAGAATAGATGGTACGTTCCTGAGTCCTTTTTTGGTGAGCCATTCATCGTCTTCTGGATTGAAGCCCTTCCACCTTACCTTGAATTGCTGAATGCGGCGACCGCGAATTTTGCGCCAACGCTCAGCGATGATATAGTCGATTTCCACTTCGGGTTTTGCATCAAAGTCATCGCGGTTCATAGCTTTTGATGGTCGATCCCCAAGATCTGCGGGGGATTTATGATAAGCATCGAGATGCGCGATATTTAGAATTGGATGAATGCCGTAGGATACCGGTAAACGCAACTGATAAGTGACCGGGCTCAACTTGCGGAGAATCTGAAAGGGACCGTCAAACTTCATGAGTAACTTTTTACCTCGGCCCTTCTCATCTCGCAGAAGATTTAGTGAATGGGGGTTGAGCACGACCAGATCGCCTTCTTCAAACTCCGTTGTCAGTCTGCCATCATTGTACGCACGTTTCTGAAAGATTTGAGATAGAAGCAACGCCTCCTGCGCTCGGGTACGGTTGGCCTGAAATTGATCAATCATTTCCTGTGCCTTCTCGTGAATCACCAAGTTATCCCCCCCTTCGATACCGGGGTTTCCATATGGTCGCGGAACAGATTCTGGAGACGAGATAAGCGAAGCACCGGTAATCGGATGGAAGCCTCGCATGAGATATGCTGGAGAGAATCCGGTACTGGTATGGGGTGTTGTGTTATAAGAAAGTGCTAGAGGGTCCAGGAATTCTGCCCAGTCATCGCGTGAAGGTCCGATGTACGCACGGAGGGCAATCTCCAGAGTCTGGTTGAGGTTTTCGGTTTGCCCGTCTGCTTGAGGATGATAAGCTGTAGTAAGTGCTCGTTTCATTCCCATCAAACGGCAAATCTCACCCCAAAAGTCGTGGCGCCAGCGAGTATCGCAATCGGTAATTACCTGTTTGGGGATACCGTAGTGAGTGATAACATGTTTGAAAAATAATCTGGCGGTCTCGACTTCGGAAATATTCACATGGCAGGGAATGAAGATAGCGTATTTGGTGAGCTTATCGACGATAACAAGGATGTTGTCAAATCCTGATGATTCAGGGAGCTCAGGGATGAAATCCATCGAAACAACCTCAAACGGCTGAGAAGGAATGGGAATGGGCTGTAATAAACCCGTGGGAGCATGGCGGCGCGGCTTACTTTTCTGGCAGATGTCGCATGTTGAAGTGTACCGTTTGAGGTCGCGGGACATCCTCGGCCAGTAGTAAGTTGCCGCAAGTCGGTTGTAAGATCTGTGATTACTGTGAGCAGCCTCCGTCAGCGTATCATGAATGTCGGACATCACGGAGGGCCGAAATTTCTCAGGCACACAAAGGCGATTATTGCCTTGCCAATCTTCGAAATATATCAGACCCGAATCACTGTAATGATATTGTGGGTACCGTGGGTTCGTCCAATCGCGTTCCATTTTCCAATTCTGAAGCACTTGTGAAAAATGCGGGTCTCCATGATAAGCTTCGGACCAAGCTTTGATTTCCTTTTCGGATATACCGACAAGGACGGAGAATGCACGCGAAGTAACATATGGTGCGGTAAGAAGCTCTTCCTGATCAAGGGAAATGTCAGCAGAATAAACTTCATCTGTCTGGGAGATATCCTCCTCCGAATGGACAAACCGAGTAGCAACCGTCAGAAGCTTCTCTTCGAAATGAGAGCCAAGATCATCGTACATGTTCTTTAACGGGTCCTCGCTACTTAGCTCTACGCTCGGAATTGAATCGGTAGCGGGGCTGTCTTGAATAGGAACTCGGCGTCGTAGTCGTGAAATTGGATCCACGTTGGAGTGGACACGTCCGGCGCGATGTACGATTTTAAGGTCGGGGTATGCCGAAAATACCGTTCCCCAAGTTAGAAGGCGGCGATTAACGTTCTGGAAAGTTCGGCTCCAAGTCAAAGCAGCGTGATCTGTAACAGCAATCACAGTCTCACCTTCCAGGAACGGTTGAAATTTGATGAGTGCCTCCTTCAATGCAAGGGCCTCCCTCTCGGTTGGAGAATAATTGCGCTCCGGGGACTTGAGAACACGGGACCAGTAGCAAATGACCCGCTCGATGTGGACTGTGGTGTCTTCAAAGTTCGAAGCCCAGGGTCCCGGTGTTGGAATGTCGTCAACGCCTTTGACGGCTGTGACAAGTACAGGGACTGGCTCACCGTTCTTAAATGCTCGTTCCAGCCGTTCATAAACCCGAGTACCACGCAGGTCTCGAATGAGGATAGGTTGAACATCAGACTTTTGACATTTCTATTGTGATCTTGTACAAGGCCAAACAAGGCCAAAAAAGACGCAACAAACCCGCAAGCTCGCAACATCACAATGTTTCAAAACAAGCTCACAAGATAAAATTCCTCCAAAAAAACCTTTTCTTTCCAGCACTCTGCTGGGCTCTCACAGGCATTCCTGAGGGGTCTTTTTGTGTACAACTTTATTTTTTGATCTTGTGAGGTTGTCGACAAGCTCACAATCCCAAACAAGCCGCACAAGATAACAATATAAATGTCAAAAGGCTGATGAACTTGCTGTAAGATTGCGGCGAGACCATAGTCACAAGCGTCACTGTAGACACGATACGGCTTACCCGCTATTGCGTAACCACGGACAGGGGCATTGGTGAGGATCTGTTTCGAAAGCTCGAACGCTTCCTGGTGCAATTCGGTCCAGTTCCACTTGGTGCCTTTCTTTAGAAGCTGGAAGAAAGGATGAGCGATCCAGGAGTAGAATGGTATATAGGAGGAAAAGTAGACCATCATGCCGAGAAATTGTTATAGTTCGTGAACGTTGCGTGGCTTGCTCAGCTGTAAGATCGCGTCAACTTTCTCCTTGTGAGTTGAAAGACCAAGTCGAGACACTTTCTGTCCGAGAAGAAGAAGGGATTGGTATGCGAAATGACATTTCGCAGGTGAAAGCGTAATGTTGGCGCTTGCAATCGCAGAAAAAACTTGGTCGAGGTGCGCTATATGATCTTCGAATGTCAGTGAAAAGACAACGATATCATCAATATATACCAGCGCAAAGATCCAAAGGAAAGGGGCTAAAACATTTTGCATGACCCGTTGGAATACGCTCGGTCCGTTGCGATACCCGAAAGGCATTCGGCGGAACTGCCATAGGCCTCGATGAGTACGGAACGCGAGCTTTTTCTTTATCCCAATTTACTACAGTTGAACCTGTATTTCGCGTGAACTCAGTTTACCGTTGGCTACCTTGAGTAACGCGAGAAGCTTACATCTTGGTTAGTACAGCAGTCCTAAGAATACGGAGACGTTTCCCGTATTTGTGTCTAACGAAGATTAACTCTCGTTAGACGGCTGCTTAAGGTACTTGATTTGCGTAGGTACGTCTTACTTGGTTAGTTGGAATTTCTCATCTTATTCTATCTCTATCGCCTACAGGCAATACCAACTCGCTCACAGCATTCCCTGAACCCGGTTTCGCTTACACTCAGGCGCAGCCCATGGACTTCTCGATGGCTCAATGACGCCGAGTTGAATCCAAGAATCCATCTGTTTATCAATAACCTGTTGATTAGCTGGAGAGACCGGGAAGGGAGGCAGTGAAACGGGCTCGAAACCTGGTTTCATAGGAATCTCAACCTGTACCTCATAATTTCCAAGCCTACCGTCCACTCCGAAAGCCGTTTTGCTTCGGATGATCATGTCTTCGAGAACCTTTCGCTGTTCCATGCTGATGTCTGGTGATATATCAACTGCTTCCAAGAGCTCGTCGCCCGAGATTGGGATATCCGGGACCTCAGAAGTTTTAGGACCTCCTTCAAGTGGCTCTTCTGCGAGAGGATCATCATCCTCAGTTGCATTGTGTTGTGCTTTAGAAGAAATGTCAGTCACAGAGATAGCCACCCTAGATTCAGAACTAGAGTTCTTGTGTCGACCTGGCCGGCAGTAGGGACAGGTCTCCTCCAATTCGGTGGTCTGGCCAGAGACGCGAGTCGGTGTTGCCAGCAAGGCCGGAGACACCGCCACTGATGGATGATGATGATCCGTGGAAGTAGAATTATCGGTCCTTTCGGTGCCGAGATCAGCGTCTGATTCGTGACTCTCTTGTGTGAGTCGTTCCTCAGCCGTGAATCGTTCCGATATCAAGCTCTTCATCAAGGATGCATGCGCGTTGATCTGGGCCTGTTGTTCCTTGGAGAACCTGCGCATCTTGTCCAACCAACTTCTAGGATTCCTCGCTTTCCCGAGTACTTGTCCTTTTGAAACAATCACAGTGGTTCGCGAGAAATTGGCAACGTGGATGCGGGGCCAGTCCTTAGAAATCAAAGTGTCTGCAGAACCATGTATCTCCTCGCCGTTTCCATGTGGTGCAAGTTCCCTCTCTACAAAAACAGAGTCTTGTCCATTTGGAAAATGAGCATGAATCGGCACTGCAACACTTGTCTCCGGTGGAATCACCACTCGTTCGGTAGCCCAAACCTCTGATTTTCCTTGACGCAAACGGCTTCGGCGCTTCAACTTCTGATTCTGACGGTGAACACTTGCATTCTGTCCATGATGATTTATTCCAGGACGGACATTAACTTTGAAAGCATGGCCCTCCTCATCCACCAGGGAAGAAGTCGAAGTTTCAACCTTGAGCATCCGTCCGGAGTTGCCAAATTGAAGATAGGCTTCTCCTTCATTTCTCAGAACCGAAATAGAGTACTGATCCGAGAAGTCGTTACCTAGGATGAACGGGGTTGACATTCCATCGACCACATATGCTTCGATACTCAACTTCACAGGTCCCTGTTCCGTGTGAAAGAATAGGTCCAGGTTTACAAAACCAGATATCGAGGAATTCCCGGTCACCTGAATGAGGTTAATCTGGTGGCCTGTTCTTAATTTCGGAGGGTGCGTGAGATTATCCAAAGCCTTTCGTGATATCAATGTAATGTCCGACCCGGAGTCCACGATGACAGTAATGGGATCAACATCTAAGCCGCCAACGGTAGCTGTTGTCTCCGTAGGGAGTGCACCAAGAAAAGAGCAGCCTGGCGGTCGAGCCATGTGTTTCCGCAACTCAATAAGAGCTTTAACGGAATCCTTCCCTGGTGAATGGACCACACAAAAATTGACTGCTTTTATTTCTCTAGCTAACCGTCTTCTGGTTCTCCGGTTCAATGCTGGCTTGGACCGATAGGTAGTGCATGCAGTAGATGTGGTCTGTACAGGGGTCTCCGGGGAGTCGTCCGCCGGGGCGAGAACCGAAGCCGTATTTTCCGGGTTTTCAAGTGAGTCAATTGACTTGCTGTTTCCCCCCAGGCCTGAATCCGCGTCAGATTCAGTACTCCTGAGGGGCTCCTCAAAACCCTGGCTGGTCGGTTCATCAGCACCGGAATCTTCTCCGCTGTCTAACCCATAGTACAGCTCATCGTAGTCGTCCTGCGCGTCGAAATCGTCACTGGTAGAAGTGGCCAAATTGGTCCTCGCTTCCCGATTCCCCTTGAATGAGTGTTTGCACTCATTGTCCCAGTGTTTACCACTGCCGCAATGACGGCAAGGGCGAGCACCTTTGGATTCAGGAGTTGCCCTCTTGGACACATTCCGGTCATCTTTAGGGAATTTTGGGGGTCCGAGATTTGCTGACCAGCCGACTAGATTAACACGAGCATTACGAACATCACTTCGCTGGTATTCCCGGTCACGATCGCGTTCACGATCGCGCGCCCGGTACGTGTTATCTCTCTCCTGAAGGTCAAGCCTCATCAGAGCATCCTCATGGTAGCGGATTGCGGCCTGGAATTCAACCACGTCACGATACATTTGAGTAGTAAGGATGGTATTCCAGATTGAGGGTGCACCATCCATAACTTCCAACATGATTTCTGAGTCTTCCATGGTATAAACAGTGTTGATAAGATCGGTCTTGCGAATGAAGTACTCACTGGGTGTCTCGCGTGAATGGCCAGACTCCCGATAAGTTGCTCTGTTCGCGCGTCCTCGCTGTCTGTCTAACCATTTCCGATTCAGGAAATATGTTGTAAATGCTTCTCTCAAAGTATCCCAGTTCTGTTCGATTTGCGACCGGTATTTAATGGGCAAGGACCAGTACCAGACCTCGGCACGACCCTCCAAACGCTTTGGAACTACGCGTCCCAGTTGTTGCCAGACTGTTTCAGATTCCCTAGCGAGGTCATTAACTTTCAACATCCATCTAATTATGGTATCGATGTTTCCGTCCCACTTAGGCACATTGTCATACTTCAGTTTGAGGTCGAAATGAGCCACTTTCGTAGAACTCACACCACTACTGGAATACGCCGCATTGCCGGTGTTACCATAATTACCTCGATTACCAGAGCGCCGGGATGGTACTGAACGACGACGAGCAGGATTTCCACGCTCATCGTCATCGTCATCGTCACCATCATCTGGATCGCCTCCAGGCGGTGCCCCACTAAAGCCACGTTGGAAACCTGGCGGCGTTTGAGTTTGAGAGGGCTGTGCACCTTGATTTCCACGCATGTGCGGGGGTGCATCCCTTTCTCTGTAATTTCCCTGAGGGGTCATACGTCTCATCTGCTCGGCTTCCGCAGGGTCTGTAGGGAGATGGCTGGAGGTGCGATCCGGCGCAGTCTGGAATATAGGTGCCATAGGATTCAGGATCTCAGTCATGCGTCTATTGTTTTGAGGTAGGCCATGATTTGGTGCAGTGGGGCCGAAACGAACGGTTGAACCAGTTGTTGTTGCGGGAGAAATAGCAGATCTCTTTGGCTTGGTCTCGGAATCGTTCTCAGAGCGAGGGAATCCCCGTATATTCGAGTCGGAACGGTCCGGAGCGTTCATTCTTCCAGTGGACCTGATCCACTCGCTGGCAGCGCTAGCAGCTTCGGTGTCGCGCTCCTGGGGCTTCCGATCAGCGAAGTTGTAATACTTATCGAGTACAAACAGGAAGTTTTCAACTTCAACTCGGTAACATACTCCAAGGACCTCGAAAGCGTTCGGATCATAAACTTCAAGGATATCCTCATCATCACCCCAAGATGGTAGGCTCTGAGGAGTTCTCCCTGCAGCTCGAAACGAATCTTCTGCGAGACCTCGGAGCTGAAGCAGAATGTGTTGCAGTTTCTGGAACTTCGCTCGAACCACGCGAAAGACAGGACTGCCATCGCGAAGTTCGAGCCTTTCAACATTGGTGAGTAAATCCTCCAACAAGTCAAGTTCCCCTGGAAAAACTGTCGAAAACAGTCTCCGAGAAGCCTTTTGAGCTGATAGAAGGACACCTTTACCTATTGCTGTTGCACCTTTAATCAACGCCTCAGATCGTCGAGCCAGGATGGCTGCATTGGTCCCAATTTTAAAAAGGGGTTTCAGCGTCGGAACCATTATCGTAGTGGCTGAAACTTCCATGGAAGCATTGATATCGTCGTCTTCCAAAGGACCGTCATACGGTTCGAGTGGTACATCCTCGAATTCTGTTGATGCGTTGAACTCAGCAGGTGGAGTTTGCGGGAGCGGAGATCGTCCTTGAGGTGGTGTCGAAGTACTAAGGTGATCGTCGGTCGTAGCCTGATCGTCGTAGATTGTTGTGGTAGACATTCAGGTGGTAGAAGTAGTAGATGCGTAGAAAGATCACAATTGGTTGATATTGGAAGTTCCCAATGCGTCCACCAGTGTAAGCGAAACCGGGTTCAGGGAATGCTGTGAGCGAGTTGGTATTGCCTGTAGGCGATAGAGATAGAATAAGATGAGAAATTCCAACTAACCAAGTAAGACGTACCTACGCAAATCAAGTACCTTAAGCAGCCGTCTAACGAGAGTTAATCTTCGTTAGACACAAATACGGGAAACGTCTCCGTATTCTTAGGACTGCTGTACTAACCAAGATGTAAGCTTCTCGTGTTACTCAAGGTAGCCAACGGTAAACTGAGTTCACGCGAAATACAGGTTCAACTGTAGTAAATTGGGATAAAGAATAGTCGTCTTCACAAGAGAGAAGACTCCTCTTTTATAGCTACTGATGTATCTAAATATAAACTAATGACTCGCTTCGAGTCAGAGTCCGGTCCAGTCATTTGAGGCGATGAGGGTAAATACTTGAAACACGTTTGATGGGAGACCGAGAATGTGGAGGATAAACTCTATTTGTCATACTAAGGTGTATACATCACACTCTCTCCACGAACAAATCGCGCAGAAATATGCAAAGATGTCCGGATTATGGGAAGAGATAACGCGATGGAGCGCCATGCGCTACAGATGTGGCACAAAAGCTGGGGTGGGTCGGAAGGAGCCATGACGGCGTTACGATGGGTCGGGAGGCACTCGAGAAATATTATCTCCAGGATATCCTGTGGCAGACGGCGGGCATAGGATATTAAGGCCTTGTGCGAGTCGACATAATCCTGGAGCCGGTCGCGCTGGGCAGAGAGGTCAGACAACAGCACATTGAGCCGCTCCAGTTTCGCCTCGTGGGGTACGAGATGAGAGTGGATGTCTTCAATCTCGGAATCGGTTGGAATATAGTTTGTGTTGAGATGCTCTTTGCATGGGGATTCCGTTATCATTGGAACGACGTTGTGCAGGTTTTGCACCGGCGGTAAGCACTGTCAACTTGGTCACTCGAAATTGAATAAGTGAGTATACACTGCGGCACACACTGCGTCCGGAGTTCAGATCGATTAGTCCAAGTCGAATCATCAGGTAGAAACTCACAGTCGAGAGGATTTCCCTCTCCACCTGCGCAAATCGATTTTTGAGCGACGTTGTCAGTATCAAGAGTGTGACCTACACCGTGACGTGTGACTCGGTAACCTGTTTCCGTCCTCCATCTCCACCCAATCTCCACCTCGACGTTCCACCCGTCAGGATGTCGCTGAATCCTTCATTTCGCGCCCTCACAAACCAAGAGAAGATTGACATCAAGCGAACCTCCGGGAAAGTACGTTTTCGCGTTTTCGAATGACCCCAATTACTACCCTCGACGTTTTAGGCACCCTGCGCAGAGTGTAAGAGGTAGAGCGCAGAGATCATGGTCCTTTGAAATCATAACATACTTCATGCAGGCTAAAACTCAAATGCGACAAAACAATACCTTGCGCCTCCTGCGGTAAGCAATGCTGATTACCCACAGTCTTTTACTGAATTCATGCCTCCAAAGTCCGTCGAGGATGCGGAGAAACTTGTCCCACCGGTAGAGGTCGTTGCCAGATATCGCCCATTTGTGCTTAGACTATGTGCCCAGGAACATACCTTCCAACGGGCCGCGGAAAGAGGTAATCGGGTTTCACGCGACGGACTGATGATAAATCTGACATGACCCAGAGCCGTACCCACCGAGGCATCGCGTCTGAAGCGCACCATCGCTGAGATGGAAAGCCGCATGAAAGACCTCGAGACCGCCATCACCCGCGCCAACTCTTTCCACCTCGACTACTGCCCGTATCTCGGCATCCTGCCCCCAGACGTCAAATCCGAGCCCGCAGACGAGCTCGCCGACAGTCTCGGGTCGCTGACCATCAACGAGTCCGGCGATTCCCAGTACTTTGGGCCCACAGCTGGAGCAGAGGTGTGTACTGTCGCCCTCTTTTTCCTACTCGTGACTCAATTCCAGCCAGGTCTTGTTAGCGGTCAGTTTGCGAGACACATACATGTACAGTAGACTCACACCCAGAAGTTCGAAGTCGGGGCCTCGGAGCTGGAGCTGGCGGTGAGCCGGACGTCCACCTTTGCCGCCGTGACCGACGCGTTCCCCGCCGCGTCAGACGGAACCGGCGCGTGGGACCCCGCCGCGGCACTCACACAGCTCCGCGCCCACCTGCCCCCGAAATCGCGCGCGTGGGCGCTCTGCGAGGTGTACTTCGAGAACGGCTGCTGGAGCGGGACGCCCATCATGCGCGACGAGCTCGTCGACCTGCTGGCCGTCGTATACTCTGGGTCTAATTCTCCCTCTTCACCGGGCCCGAAAGGCTGCTCCGTGCACGAGCTGGCGGTACTGTACATCGTCTTTGCGCTCGCGGCGCTCGTCGACCTCACCCTCCCGCCATACAACGCGGAGGCGGAGCACTACTTCGACCTGGGCCGCGCGGCGCTGGCGGTGCGGTCGGTGTTCGACGCGCCGGAGATCGCGACGGTGCAGGCACTCGTGCTGGTATCTGTGTTCTACTCCCACGGCGGGCCCAGATTTTCGTTGGAGTCCGCTTGGACCACGATATCCATGGCGTCGAGCCTCTGCCAAACGGTGCGTTGTTTTTCTTCCTCTCTCTCCAATTTGGGAGACTGAGGCTGGTGGTGTGAATGCAGATGGGCCTGCGTATGTAGTTTTTCCTCATATTGGCTGGTAATTGACGAACGACTGCTCGTAGATCGCGGGCGGCTGCAACCGGACTTGTCGCCAAAGCAGCTTCGGAGGCGGCGGACGCTGTTTTGGGAGACGTATTCCATCGAGACGATGCAGGGGCTTGCGGTGGGCCGTCCCACGGGCACATGTCTCGCGAACATCAGCTGCCCCTTCCCTACCGATGACGAGCAACATCTCGACCACGACGGGGGGATCCGCTGTGGGTGTGAGTACCGCCGCTGTAGCAAAAAATCATACATAAGTGAACGCTATTGTTTGCAGATTACCGCTCGCGTTGGGAGTTCGTGAAGCAGGTATGTATGGCTGCTCTCGGAATATAAACTGAATTATCATCACTTGTGGCAGGTGGCGGGACCCGTCATGGACATGTGTCTCACCGTCAACATCCCGCCGTACGAAGTGATCGTCGAGCTGGACCAGCGCATCCGCAAGTTCATGCATTCCTCCCACTGCACGAATCTCGGGCCGGACGACCCACTCAGCTCGTCCTCGCCCTCAGCGTACTTCCAGCGTCGAACCATCAACCAAATGTGCACATACAGTTGCGTCTGCATGCATCCTCGTCCTGTTTCCAGCGGCTGATATAACTAACTGCACTCTGTGATTACTACTCTTGTTTTTTTTCCCCAGTGCTGCTGTACATCCACAACAACGCCTTCGTCCGCGCTATCCAGGAGAACCCGGACGACCCCTACTACACGACGAAGGCGACCTCGTTCCTCTCAGCGTATCGGTACGCATCGGAGATCATCCGAGGAAACATCGAGACTTTCAAGCGGCATCCCGAATTGTCTTCGCGGTGGTGGCCGATTTGGAAGCCTTGTAAGTGACGCCGATGTTGGCTGCCATCTTAACTTGCCAAAGCACGCATGTTGACTGATATACACAGTATTCAATGCGGCTGTTCGTACTTACTACTTTTTTTCCCGTATCCTCTGTTCCGTCGGCCCAAATTGCTGAACATCCGCACAGATGATCGTTGGCGCCGTCGCCCTCAATCAAAACCCCTACGCGCCCCAGGCACTGCTGGAATTATTCGTGGCTGTGGATCTGTTCGAAGGCGGCGCCGTGTCGTCCTTCCGCGCCCGGAGTGCCCTTGTGAGTGCGCCCCGCGCCTGCCTTTGAGCCGAATCATTAACGACACCTCTGCGGATACTAGAACGTGCTCCGAAGGCTGCGCGACAAGGCGCTCGCCTCGTATACCGAACTCCATTCCAACGATGTGATACCGGAATGCGAGCTTGCGACAATCGACGTCCTCGCCGGCCAGGCGCGCGTCGTCGCGCAGAGTATCATCAGGGTTCACCGCTGTGTGCATCCTGCACCCAAGGCGAGTGGGCCGCCGCCGACCTTCGATCGGTCGCTGGTTGAGTACTTTTCGACGTATGGGCGGCCGGAGTTTGAGACGACTAGTGCTAAGCGGATGAAAAGCGAGGTGGACTTGGACTTGGACATGGGGGCGACTGCGAACTTTGGTGTGTTTGGGCCTGGGGTTGGGGACGGGCCCGCGGAGGGATCTGAGCAAGTTGCGTTTGCGGGGCCAGGCGGCGAGAAGGGGGATTATATTCCAGCGTTCTTCTTGGAAGAAGGACATGACCTGCAGTGGACGAGTTTCATAAACAATCTGTAGTGTTTATTTTTCATAGATGTTCTAGCACTCTCGTAGATGTTTTAGGACCACCCACACAACTTGAACTCAACCCAGAGCGTGGGTTGTTGCTCCACCACGTTGCTCGTCTGCTCCTGGGATTTGAAACTTAGCCTGCTGTAAATATGCATCCTGTTCTATCCCTCGATAATATATCTCGCCTGCCTCCATACCTCAGGGTGAGTGGCATTCAACTTCAAATGACTATGAAACGATAGCCCGGGCCCCGTCCCTGGGCATTAGTGCATATTTTTCTTCAATTTGAGCGTCGGGGTCGACCACATGGTCTACTTATACTCTCATCTCAGGATAGCAGTACTGACTATGTGGCTGTTACTCCACACTGCACAGACATTAGCGACCAATGCCTCAGGTGGCTCTCTGAGAGCTGCAGACCTTCTGCGTGCTCGCAGTAAAGATTTCAATCCCAAGGAGAAAATCTATCTCCTTCCAGTATTTTTCAAACTTCTCGATCCCGAAACAATTTCCACTCTTGACGAGTTGAACCAAAATTTTTCACTGGGAAAGATTTCGGCTGCGATTACTACGGCGCATTTATCCTTCAGCGCCCTGTACGAACTCGCGCTGAATAGCATTCCGGAGGAAATATTTCCCGAGCTGTGGTCGCCGGTGTGGGAATGGGCCTCATTCATGTACCGACAGCCCTACTCCAAAGCAAACAACAGCGACGGGTTTGAAAAAAGTCTCGTTATCGTATTCCTCCTCATCGGTGGCCTTCACGACCATTTGGAAACCCGCAGCATCATATATTCTACGCCCGGGATAGTAGTCTTAGCTGCGAGACTGTGGAAGGAGATTCTGTGTCGGACACCCACTAGTACTCAACTGGTCCCGCCAGTTCGGGAGGCTTTTATGCAAATGGGTGAATTCATCGGATGGTGCGAAAAGCCTCGATTCGAGGATTTTGTAGAAGGCGCAGGGGGCAGTCTCGATGACCTGGGCCCAATAATCGCCCGGCACATTGACCTCTTTAACTCGGGCGGCTCTCAGCTCGGCTTTTCGCCCTCGAATATGCCTTGTCTCCTTATGTCCTGACATTTCTCATCAACGCGGATACATATATTCGCCAAACTCCCTTCCTCGATAGGTTGATTTCTCATGGAATCGCGACTGCATTGACACGCGCCGTGTATTGTTTAGAGTCCACGAGGACTGCAGCAGATCATGAACGTATTACAGACAAATGTTGGGGTAGCTCGAGGCACCAATATTCTGCGCTCCACGCGAGGTCGACCATTGAGCTCGAGCGAGATGGTCGAGGTGTGAGGGAAGAAAAGTGGCTGACATGCCAATTACGAGCGGGAATGCGGCCCGGCAGTCCCAATAAGGGAATGCTAGATTCCCACGGTTCAAAACTTCAAGCTCATGGTAAACTCAGCATTCAACCAGATTCACCCTCGGAAATGCAGCTCGGAAATTCTCAGGGTTGCTCGAAAAGCAGTCACGTGTCTGCCGGAGTTTCATTGAGGATATTCAGTGTTGCAGCACATTACTGACTCGGCCCGACCTGGGATGCCGCTTTCGGCCAAAAAGGTCGTTCAACTCAGTTCAACTTCCGACGTGACAAGTGACAGTCACTCCTTTTTCGTTGGTTTCCCCCCCTCCGCGTCGTTCCACCGTTCGCCGCCTACTGTTGGTGTGAATCCAAGCTCACTGTGGATATGCATCCTTGTCTATCTCCCGATAATCGTTCTCTCCTTCCCCCCGCCGTTCAGGTAAGGAGTCAGGACTCAGCCTCTTCAAGCCCTCTTGGACTTGTCGCTCTGAATAATGACAGTGCTTGGGCGCTCGGATTCAGTTAATTCCTTCCCTGAAGCATAACATGCAATCATCCAACCCGAAACGTACTCAATCTTACTATGTTTCCTGTTTAGGTATTGGTATCGAAGTGCAAGGATGGCTCGTTGAGACATCTGCAACAGTTAACGGTCCATGCCACAAACTTGCCTGAAAATCAGAAGATATTTCTTCTTCCCCTATTATACAGCGTTCTCGATCCGAAAAACATTCCGACTCTCCAGGAGCTGGACGAAACGTTTTCGTCCGACCAGATATTACTTGCAGTGACAAAGGCAAACATGTCTTTCTGCGCCCTGTGGCAAATATTATCGGCAGGCATTCCACAAGGAGCCAGGAATGATATATGGGCACGGGTGTGGAACTGGGTGGCTTTTATCCACGAACAGCCCTACTTACCATTCAACCCCCTCGACCGCGCCTCACCTGGCATATTCTTGATACTGTCGGTATTCCTAACCCAGCCGGAACCAGATGATAGGTTGTATTCCATGGGAGGGCTCCCAGTCGTGGTAGCAACAATATGGAAGCAAACGCTCCAACCGCGATACCAGTTAATGAGCAATAGTGCATTCGCGGACGTTTGCAAATATCTCGCTCTCTGCGCGATCAAGGTTGAAAGCAACCGATTCGATGAGTTGGTGGAAGGGACCGGAGGTGATCTTGATGACTTGTGCCTTGTGGTAATCCGCCACATCGAGCTCTCCATGCGCAGCGAGTCCCAGCGCGGAGTCAACCCTCCATTAATCCTCCTCTTCTTTCACAGCATCCTGGCATTCCTCATCAATGCACAAATTCGCAAAACCTGCTTCCTTGAAGCTCTTGTAACTCGTGGAATCATTACAGCCTTGGTATCTGCCATGTACTTTCTGGAGACGTCGACTTCGGTTACCGAAGATGCCTCATCTCAAGCCGAGAAGGGTTGGGCCATTTTAGAGGGGCTTTTACTCGACGAGGTCGGATGGCGGAGAACAAATGAAGCACTCAAGGCAGGGCTTCTGCGAGCCATCGTGTCAGGATGTGAAAATAGACGCACTTGCAACACACTCCGATCCATTGCCAACATATTAACCATATGTCTACCGGCTGCCACCGTCTATCACACTGGCCTCACCCAAATCAAACTCTCATTGGCCGACGATATTCTAAAACTCGCAAACGGCGCGAAGTTTAAGGCCACAGGCACCTACGCTGTGTGGAATTCCGTTCACATCCTCCTCCAGCATCGGTTAGAATTGCTGGACTGGTATGATACTAAACGCAATCAATCTTACAAGGGTTGCGCCGACGCGGAGGTTGGTTGCGCGACTCTATCGGTTTCATGCAACTGACAGCTTTATCAGTGCAGCAAAATCCGCCAAAAATCCAACTTCCAGCGGTGTGGACGATGCTTGAGTGTTTATTATTGCTCGAAGGCCTGTCAAAGGCGTGACTGGCATGAAGGCGAGCATCGTAGATGCTGTGATAACCTTCGGAACGTGCGCGCCCGTAAGTTGCGTTTGTGATATACCTTGCAACTTTATTGAGCATCAAGTTTCAGGTGAAAATGAAGCAGGAATGACCGCGCGAAACCGGTCTTTTATGCGAATCCTCATGCAACACATCTATGAGACGGGCAAATCGCGTGTATTGCTGCTTCAGATATCATTCCTCAGCAAACACCCCGACGAACCATTTTGCACTGTGTTTGATTTCACGTTCTCGGAAGGCGCCCCGGGCCCATCCATCGGAGTAGTTTCTGTTACAGACCATCTCGTGCGGGATGTGGGTCAGCTGGCAAACTTTTCCCGACGTGAAAAGGCGGGTGTCGGCCGGGTGGAGTCGCACGTTCTCCTACTTCGTGATCCCCAAAGGCCAGATGGCCTTGCAAAATTGTTTCCCATGTGGTCGACTTCGTCGAAAGTCCAAGTTAAACTGAAGGATATTGCAACGCTCCCAAACTTGGCCGAAGTGGAGACGGGCGAGCTAGACAGGTGCCCATCTAGTGTTAGAGATGCAGTGGTTCGTTTAGCCAAGGAGCAGACTGCGACTGTCCTACGTATCCATTGACATCTGAATCTCGCCGTTCGAGACGATATCCGCAGATATATGTACAGAAGATGAGACAATTTTTGAACCGTGTTGATGTAATATTCGAGGCTCAAATGATTCATGTTGATACTGGGGCTGCCCGCAGCGCGTCGTACACACAGTGCCGGGACCAACGTCCAGGTCTGTTGTGATTTAGCTAGGCACAGTCAAAGTGAGAATCCCACACTCCTGCGCAGCCCAAAATTACAGTCTCAGGTAATTATCCAAGCCTTCGACACACTGAGTCTGCGTCCTGACAATGAAATGCACCTCGCCAAGGAACTGCCACACAACCCGCAACCTCTCAGCCGAATGGAAGTGTGGGCAAGGGATCACAACATCCGGCCATGCACGACGGTCCCGTCGAACAAAAACACGGATAGAAAGCGATTCGAGCCTTGGGGTGGAGCCGGGGAGAGATTCCAGCAAAAAGCCCTACGCCTCCCCCACTATGACATTCCCAAAAAGGAAAGTGCTTACAAATCAGTGATGCGAAGTCATAAGAACAGATTTTGCATATTTATCGCTCAACATTGGTCTTAAACTAAGTTTTCATGCGGAAGGATGTCTATGAGTAAGTCAGAGACAGCTGTTCAACTCTCATGCATCATCGTGATTTTTTATCAAGGTAAATTGGGTAAAGTAACCATTTGAGCTGTTTTTTTGGGGGGCGCAGCGACGTGTTTAGGACGCTTTTAAGCCTTGTGCACCATCTCTAGTTTATGAAATATGCTCTTCGTGGGTTTCCCGGGCAACGGGCCGAGACGTTGTACACCTATATGACATTGCCCATTATTAACTTAGCTTTATTTTATTTTATTTTATCCACCGCAGACTTCTAGTTTCGAGGCGGGAGGTTCTGCGGATTCCGCAAAGAACACGAGAAATGCATGGGAGAGAGAGAATTCAGAATTTGCCGAACACAACGAATTTGTTGAAAACTTTCGCGCACATGTCAAAAAAGGTTTCTGCGAGGCCCGAACGCTAGACCTCAGGAAAACAACACGTGACTCCAAGTGTGACCACGCAACCACTAGAGCATTCTGCCGATGAAAGCTCGAGCGTCCGGCGGTATGCGACGGCACCGGACAGCCGCTTTCCTTTTCGGGAATGTCATAGTGGGGGAGGCGTGGGCCAGCTATTCCAGCACGGACTCGAGCGGTGGAATGCGATTGGTGCTCGCAAATAAGAGTTGTAAAACCCGGAGGGCAGGAAGTACCGGGACGTCTAGCGAGGAAGGAAGGTCTGCGTGCACGGTGAGTGGTGCTGCTTATTTATGAGACAGCCATAAGACGCACGACGAAACACTGAGAACCGGAATTCGAGATGCTCCAGCGTTGCGTAAAATGCTGCTTCGTCCATAAGCCGCCTGCGATGTTCTAAATCTCCCTCTCTTCCAATCTCGAGCACCAATTTGCGCAGTGCGTTGAGGCGCAAGTGCAAATAAATGTCGACGACAAACTTTCCCGTGGCTTCTTCATACGGAGAGTGAAGAGTCAGATTTTTGAGTCGGCTAGAGTCCGGCGCTTCCCTCAGACGCGGGATAAAGGGCTTGTCGTCCGTAACGTCTTGGTGGACGCCGTGACTGCACAGACACTTCTTGGAGGAACGATGCTGCAAACAAGATGAGAGACGCCGGTACTCCCATAATGTACACGGATCGGAAATTCGGCAGAAGACAGACGTCCCGGAGCGAGGAGGTGAAGGCATCTGGCAGATCGCTCCAATGTGTCAACGGGTGGAACTGCATTACCAGACCGGTAAGATTGTGGACCACTTGCAGGACATTCGAGGTAAGCGTGTAGTCCGGCCCTGCCTCCAAGCAAATAGTCAAGTCGCCAACATAACCGGAAATGCGCGGAGACATCGCAAAGAGGGCGAGTTACAATATGTACATTCATTCTTCTGTCCCTTTGCAACGTACAATCCTGTACAACCATCTTCTACCATCCAAGTCAACGCACTCAATACGCGCTGACCTGCGCCGGCACTCCATTAGGAAAGACCTCTTTGAACAGGGCCGGATAATGCCGCTCCGCCACGTCGGGATGGCTCCTGGTTCAGAGGAAGTCAGGCTGAGGGCGAAGAATGCAAAAAAAGAAACCATAAGAAGAGAACAAACACGCACTTGACCCGTCCAATCAGATTGACGCGCCCCGACGGCTCGCGGTCGAATTCCGTGAAGTTGACGGCTGTGTAAGTGGGTCAGTTAGTATCGCCGTCTCTCGAAGGGGGGTGCAAATTGAATGGAAGATGGTAATAAAATCCAACGCACAATCAGTGGCCCCGACAGTCCCGCGCGCGTCCCGGAGCTTGAGAATCTCGGGAGGAACTGTGAGGCGTGCGGGAGGAAAGATTAGTCACGACGGTTAGAAGTAAAGAATGGATAAATGAAATAATGCGTGCAGAAGAACATAAGAAACGCACATTCGAGCACATGCTCCGCAAGCCGCACGTCGAGGCCGATATTCTGGAAGAAGGGCACCGAGTAGCGGGGGCCGGAGCCGCCCGAGGGGGAGATGACGCGGTGGGAGGTCGCGCGCGCGAGGCCCTGGGTGGCAAACTCTAGGGCTGGTGAAAAGATTGGTTAATATTGAGGTTGGATTCTCAGATGTGAGTAAGTGAAACACGTACCGCGGCCGATGTTGACAACAAAGGTCCCGGGGATGGGGGGCACGTCGATCCAGTCGCCGGTGAGGTTCTGCACCTGCAGTCCCTTGTGGTCGGAGGCTTGCAGTAACTGAACAACAAAATACATCTCGGTCAGTCACCGGACATCAAAATCTATCAATTCGCAGTACGCACGAAAGTGAGGAACCCCGCATCGTAGTGCGGGCCCACGCCCTGGCTCTCGCTTCCCGCCTCTGTTTGTGGGTACTGCACGATTTTGCCGCGGTGCTGCATCAGCTCGTCGCGGTCATAGAACTGCGCAAGGGCGTCGGAGGGCAGACCGAACGCCTCGGCCAGGAGGCTGATGAAGGAGTAGCTGAGCTGCTGCACCTCCAGCAGGTAGCGCTCCATGGTAGCTTTGAACCCAGGAATCAGCTCTTCGTCGGGCCACTGAAAGGTCGACGTCAATCACACTGGGAATTCGCGAGAACTGAAGAGACACACCTGCGATGGACCCCAGAGGCTCCAGTAGTCCGGATCCCCGCGTCCATCCACTGCGCGGCAGACATGCGGGGTCGCGATATCAAACTGCTCCCGCCAATCGGTGCGCCCCTTTGTCAGCTCCGAGCCCAGCGTATTGTATCCTAGAAAGTGCTTGCTGTTCACCATCCCAATCTTGTCCTTTGCCTCTTGAGGCAGCGCGAAGAGACGCGGGATGTATGCGACTAGCTCTTCCGTCTCGACAGGCACATTTGAGAGGTAGAGAAAGCCGACGTTGATGAGGGCATGCTGCAGCTCCTTGATGAACTGCGGCTTCGACGTCGGCGAAGCTATCTGCGAGTAGTCGAGCACTGGGACAGAGGAAAAGTTAGAGGATGAAGCCATGGGGTTATCGTGCATCGCGGTAGAGCGGGTTTTTCGGCTTTAAGGACCTGCGGATCGCCGCTCGCGTCATATGACGCGATTCTGATAGCACAGAAAAAAAAGCTAGAACCGAAGAATGAGCCCAGATTTGGCCCAGATTGAACTGAAGGATAAGGAGGATTGGATTCTTCACAGAACTTGCGAAAGTAGGAATTGGAAGAAAGAGCAGGAGGCAACAGCACAGTTGTGACATGTCACGGTGTAAGTCACGCTCTTTGGTCCTGACCACCGCATCGCTCAAAATTGTCGCGTCCATTTACAGTGTTGTACAGGTGGAACAGAAGAGCTACTGGTTAGTCTACATGATACTTCGACTCTTCTATATCCGATCTCAATGCCGGACCCAGTGTGTGCCGCAGGATTATATTCAGATTTCAATCTGGATTCTGGAGTCGACGCCGAGCGAAGTCGTCGGTAGTGAAGTGAACTTGTACAACACCGCTTCAATGGAATCCCCATTCAAAGAGCATCTCAACACAAACTATATTCCAACCGATTCGGAGATCGAAGACATCCACTCTCATCTCGTATCCCACGAGGCAGAACTGGAGCGGCTCAATGCGCTGCTGTCTGATCTCTCTGCGCAGCGCGACCGGCTCCAGGATTATGTCGACTCACATAAAGCCTTGATATCCCATGCCCGCCGTCTGCCGCAGGATATCCTGGAGATAATATTTCTCGAGTGCCTTCCGACCGGTCGTAACGCCGTCATGGCTGCTTCCGACCCACCCCAGCTTTTGTGCCACATCTGTAGCGCGTGGCGCTTCATCGCTCTTTCTATGCCAGGACTCTGGATGTCCTTACATATCCCTGCAAAATTTGTCCGCGGAGAGAGGATACAGGTCGTCACGGATTGGCTAGAGCGATCGGCGCCATTTCCGCTCACACTTTCGCTCCAGTGCACAGACCCAGAATGGGAACTCAGGCCCAATTGGACCGCTCATACCGACAACTACGACATGAACACGAATGCATTTCATGTGCTGGCCCGATTCTCGGATCGCTGGAAGAATATTGTGATCCATGGCATCGGAGGTTCGGAATTCTTGGAGCACCTGGCATCTGTCGTTGCCCCCTTATTGAGCTATATCAAGATTGTATTCAAGGATGGCCGGGATTTCGAGCGGGATGAGTCTTACAACCGTCTGACAGGCGTCTTGTCGTCCCAAATCTTCACAGCCTCCGATCTGCACAGTACCACCATCTATGCACCGAAACCTCTTTACCTTTCAAACTTCGGAGTGTTGGAACATTTCGTGCACCTCACCCTCGCCCGTTCTGAGCCTGGTCAAGATCTCAATCCGTCATACACTGCGTCAGGGGGATTTGTAGACTGCTATCGGCTACAGTTGCTTCTCCGAGGATGCACACGCCTCGTGTCGCTACGCGTCCATGTGTGGCTATGCGACCCAGGATTACAAGAGACTATCCTAGCGCCCCGCCTTGAGAGCCTCATCCTTCTTGATGGCTCTGTCCTTTCCCCACGTATCGTCATGAAGTTCATGGAGCATCTTAGTGCGCCAAACCTCGTGCAATTACATCTTCCATGCGTTGACTCCATTCACCCCTACATCCGGACATTTGCACCGGGATTCCTTCCCCTCCTTGCAGAACGTTTTCCTTTGATCTCAGATCTCCGCATCTGCCTCCCTCACGTCACAAAAGAGAATGTCATGGACGGCCTTTCACTGTTCCCCTCCCTCATCAAGCTTAGTGCCGTGAACGACGACCCAGCCCAGTATGAATACCCTGAGCCCGGTGACATCGGCATGGACACGAGAGCCCTTCTTGACCTCCTCACTCCTCATTCCGCGCAGAACCTGTGTCCAGCACTGCAGGAGCTCGCACTCCAGGCTTGCCATCTCTCCGACACTTGCGTATGGATGAACTTTCTCCAAGCACATCTCGATTACGAGACCTCTCTGCGGCGTTTAGAGATCGAGCTCAGAGCAACACCGCCCGCCGTTTTCCCTGACCTGAGCCCGTTCCTATCATGCGGGCTGGACGTTTCGCTCACGTATACACCCACTGAAGTCGAGCCCGCGCGGGGTTCGGCGTGGGCGGGCATGGAGGAAATTGCGCATTATACAGCCAAGAATTAACCAGTATCTGTCGGCAACTACCCAGCGAGATGTGGCAGGTAAGCAATATCGTCCGGAGATATGCAATAGCTCCTTGATTCGCCCTTTTAGATTTAAATTCCAGATATACCTGCTAGATACCCGAACCTATGTATCAGACCAAAATGCGCTTCGACCGGAGTATACATAACCTGTGTTTCCTGCCCTGGTGACGAAAGCACGGACGGCGCTGAAAAAGTGGTGTCCAATAATTTCTTTGTTTCAGATCTTCCTCGAAAAGACTTTGAGAGTGTGTCCAGATGGAGGCATCCCTTTTATCGGTCTGAAGGTATGGCAACATCTTCAATGTCCGGAGCGACCGGCTTGAAGGTTGGCATAATTCGCGTCGAAATTGAACCGCGAATGCTGGTGAAGTGTGCAATTCCAGTCACACGAACTTCAACTAATATCAACCACGGGAGAAACTCCACCCTCGGAAAATCGTTTGCCAGTTCTGCATTGCCTTGACTGAACAAACGGGCATTTTCATTGTTGCCATTTAGAATTAGGATTATGGGCGCTAGATGGATCCGCTTTAAACCCAATTGGGCGCCATACTAAGTAGCACGAAGTCACCACGAGGGCGTATATATATACCCCCCTTCTGTTATCGATCCCTGCTCTTCTCTCGTCTCCCATGGCATCCGCCCAGTATCGCGCCCTCCCTCTCATCCGGATCAGAGATCTCCCTCAAAGCTCTCTTCTGGTAGAGCTCGGCCCAGTCAAACAGGCGGCCTGCTTCTCGATCTGTAATGAGCGCCTCGAGGTCGACAGCACGGCAGCGTTGCGCTATTTCGCCCGTCCTCGTCCACATATCAATTTACGCGATGGTCTGGAACCGTTTTTGAACTTGCCTCTCGAGGATCGCGTGTTTTACCGCGCAAGGCGTCTTGATGACATATTCACGATCTGTCTCTCGTCGAAAAATAGCGAGGAATTGTTGAAGGCGGACGTGGTAACCTGGCGTGGTATCATGAACAGGTAATTGTATCGTCGGCGTCCAAAGAAAAATCGTTGAAAGATTCTGGTACCTAGGATCATGCGTGGGGATCCTATTGATCTGAACATTTCCTATTATCGCGGGGTGCTGTATCTGGAAGAAGAGAGCATTCATGGCAAATTTGAGTGAGTCATCACCCATGTTTTAGTCCGCAGATTCTTTCTTTCTCACTGCCCTGCATCAGCGAAGATAGTGAAGGCACATATATGGGGCATGTTCTGAACCCAAATCGTTTCCCTGAAGTAATCATCCTCTCATCCACAGACACAGATTTGAGGCGTTTTCCACAGCCGCTACTCCGGGCGGTGAGCCCGATTCTGACGGTGTGGATCTGCATACCATGTGGAACGTAGCAATTACGCGGAAATTGGGTTCCCTGAACCTATTACTTGTAGGAGAGGTCGATTGTGTCAAAGGTATACCCATCACGTCCTCCGTAGAACCTCAATAACGCTTAACATTAACAGAGGGCTACTCGAAAAATCCAGGTCCCGAAAATTACGTTGAACTCAAGACGAAGAAGTTAGGCGCCGAGAAAACTGTGGAGAATCAGAAGTTAGTAGCTGTATTCATCGAAGCAGGTGTTGTATTGATGACGACGACTGCTTTCAGCTTTCCGAATCTCGGGAAATGGTACATGCAATCATATCTACTCGGCACACCCGAAATATTTGTTGGATTTCGGAATGCGGAGGGTATCGTTCACGATTTCAGAACTTTGACAGTACCGCCAATAACGGAGTCCGAACCCGCCAGAAAAAAGGTGCTATGGGGCGCGCAGGCCCTCCACAGTCTGAGAAGATATTGTGCCCTGTCTCCAATGGAAGGAGGGACATTGAAAGTGTGGCGCGTTCAAGCTCGATTCAGATCCATGGAAATCCGCGAACTATCCACCGAAGAAGTTGAACAGCTGAACGAAGGCGGGTTGCCACGGAATGGTATCATTCCTTTGTCGTTTCTTGGAGGTTTGGAGCAGAGAATGTTTGACGACGCCTAAATCAGGATGCATTTATAACCGGCCGTGCGTGTATGTACAATAGTAAAGTACGATATTCCTTTGACGTTGCATCGAACGGACCATTATGCGACATCTCTACATCTACGTTCATCCTTCCTTATCCGAGTGTTTTAGAATGTGCGTATATAGTT
This sequence comes from Mycena crocata, assembly GCA_029281795.1. Classification (NCBI taxonomy): domain Eukaryota; kingdom Fungi; phylum Basidiomycota; class Agaricomycetes; order Agaricales; family Mycenaceae; genus Mycena; species Mycena crocata. The sequence continues at coordinate 120,754 of JARJCP010000042.1, read as the reverse complement.
ATGTTACATATATACTTGTACCAGAATTCTGCCAAGCAAGAAGCTGAACACGAATAATTGAACTGTTATGGGTAATCAGTGGATGTAGACAACGCTCTTGACTTGCTCCTCGACGAGAGTCTCGATCTCCCCCCGAATATCGGATGGACATTGATGTAACTCCATTTCTCTGGACATGGCAATCCTCCCCAACTCCTCTCGTATTCTCGATGAACTTGAATGCATGGAAAATATTCTTGTTATGTTGAAGAGGCCCTGCCGTACGACCATCAGGTGCACTTCAACTCGACTTCCCCGCGCCTTGTCGTATGATACCAAGTTCGAAAATTCCGTCCCACAGAGCGCATTTTTCGCTGGTTCAACGGTAAAGGTTACCGGTCCTTCGGCATAATCGAATAACGTGATGAACGGCTGCCCCGGGTTCTGGCGTAGAAATGCGATTTGAGCAAGAAGAATATCCTCTGTAGCCGCTTCGTAATCGTCGTGCAATAGGGCGCGCATGAATGATCTATCCCGCGTGGTGATTAAATTCGTAGTGTCCTCTATACAATTTTTTTGTCAGCTTCTATATATTCAGAATGACTGAGACGCACGGAGGCGCATTCCGCGAAGGTTGGGGCAAATTCTACGATGGCCACCCTCCTTCCAGTCACTAGTTTGACATGTTTTTGAACAATAGTACGCGCTGAGGCATCTTGAGCAGCGCATGAGTCTGGACTTCTCATGAATGTTACTGCACTGAGAAAGGCCCTTAGACTGGCACAACAATGCGAATACCAGGTAAGTGAACTAACCTTGACGTTATCGCACCCCTTATAAGATTCAAACTCTCTTGAATCATACCAGTCCAACAATTGGATCCGTTCTCGCGCCAGCTGAACCAACGCCTGCCACGGTAAATACAACCCGGATTTCGTTAATTCCTCCTCAAAATCCTCTGAAGCGGGGAAATCATCGTCGAGAGAGGCTTTCATCTGGTGGAGAACCGGATAATAAACGGTGGCGGCAGGGAAGTTGTGGTGTAAGACTCTCGACGTGCATTCGATCGCGATACAGGTGCGGTTATAGTCTCGTCCAAAGGCGATCACAAGTAAAAGCCCGGCTTGAAGGGACTGTAATAGATTCTGATATCCAGTCTCAGAGTTGAATATGCATTCCAACAAGATGAAGCAATTTTCAATGGCCCCGGGCGTATGGCTGCTGTCAAACTTCTCAAGATCGGATATAGCATTGGTTAGCGTTCGACTAAGTCCTTGGGATACGAGAACATCGAAAAAATGCGACTCGCGAATCTCAACTTGACCCAAAAACCTTAGCATGCTGTCAACGAGGCACACGACTTTGGGCGGCACTTCGGAGTGAGGATGGGGCCCGACGCTAATCAGGTCCGTGATGTGCTTTAGAACCAACAGCGCGCATTCCCAAATATTTCCGCCGGTCCCATCAATGAGCTCATCCAAAAGCCCTGTGGGATCCTTGCTATAGCAAAGAAAGTCGCAAACAGTTGTAAATGCATCATTGCCAAAGATCCGGTACCCCGGTTGGAGCGACATTTTCCAGATTTTTGCGACCACGATACCAACGCCGGGCGTGGAATGAATGAGTGTCCGGGTTACCGAGTGACGGTGCAGGCGTGAAAATAGCAGGAATGGCACGAGGAGGATTTTGTTGAATTCGCAATCTCCCTGCGGATTCCAATGGGGTTGCATGTCGATGAAGCAGATCCACTGCCACATGCGTGGCCACAGAAGAGGGAAGACCTCTGAGGGGATACCGCGGAGTTGATATAGCAATCCGAGGCATATATTTGCCCTGCGCGTTGCTTCCACCACTCCCGTCTGGGAAAATTCCTTGTCGAGTTCGTCGAGAGTGGGAATCATGACCGGGTCAAGGATGGTGTAGAATACCGGCAGGAGGAGAATGCTTTGCGAGGGATTACCTTGAACAACCTGGGTTGTGAGATTTGCAAGGTGCTTGATGGAGCCCTCTGCAGCGGCATTCGCCAACCTCTGTCGACGATTGGGGTGGTTTAATGTAAGCAGAGGTTCAACATTGAACTCTACTTACCCGCACAGATATGGGGAGAATTGATAGATTCTGTATGCGTAGAGCTGGATGCATTGCCAACAAGGTTAGAGACTGCACAGTCGCCCGACTGCGGAGAAAAGAAGAACCAAAACAAAGTCAACCGTGGGAGTGTGACAGTCACAGAGCAGCCGGGGGATTTTTAGTTGGACAACTTTACTTTGCATAGAGAAAGTATAATCAAATTGGGAGGGTGAGGTCGTAATTCTCAAGACGTGCCATCAAGGACGGCGCTGCTGATTTACACAGCTTTTGATTGTGCTTCAACGTTGCTTCCGTGGTCTCGTTGGTTCCGACGAGATATATACAGGCCTTCCATCCGTTCGTAGTTCAGGTAAAATTGTTCAATCGAACTTTTATTTTTTAACAAAGTTCACATTGTTTTTTTTCGTCGGGAAACCGAGGAAGTGTTAGGACTCGGAGTCTCGTGAGACATTCATGTGTGTATATAGTGAATCAATGTATTTTCCTGCATTTTGAGGGCTGTCGAAGATCTTGATGAATACTGTGCACAACGAACTGCTCTGAAGTCAGCCTCAGAACTGCACCGGAAACGCGTGGCGAAACAATGTCATAAGTACATCAGGTGATCGCGTTGTTATGTCAGCAGCACTGCCACACCTGCTTCTGAGATATGACCACCATGACTTCCCCCTTTGCCGACAAGCTGGGGACCAATTACTGCCCTCCGGATGAGGAGATAGCAGATATAAAGGCTCTCATAGTCGAACCATCACGCCGATTCGACTCCCTGAACGAGGAAATCGCCCTCCTGCAGATAGCCATCGACAAAATTTTAGGGCTTCGACCCGGCCGTTAAACGGGACGGCCGTCAGAAAAACGGCCGTCAGGGTGTCCAAAACGGGGCCACCCGGCCGTCACCATGAAACTTCGAACTCTCTGACGACCGGGTGCCGTCCGTTGACGGGTTGACGGCCGTCGTGACGGCTTCTAGGGGTGAGCAGTAGTTGAATTTTATTTTGGGTAAATCTTTGAGTGAAAACAAGGTATTAGCTATTATAAGAGGTCTCCGAACATACTGTAAGCTTCACGTCGCCATCTGAGCGCATAAAACTGACGGAACAACAAAAATATCACGCGGCATCAATTATTGAACAACGCCGAGATGTCCGATATGGCAATGAATGCAAGGATCATGGCCAAATAAAACTGTTTTCGACTGACGGATATGTACAGAAGGTGAATATCTGTAGTGAAATGTCAACTCGGCTGCAATTAGAGGAATTTTGTGGGCACATACACGCAGGACCCGTCGAGCCGTCGACGGCCGGGTACGGGTCCACGTTGACGGGTCGGACCCGTCCCGTACCCGGCCGTTTCAAATTGCGGATTTGAAGCTGGACGGACGGGACCCGTCCCGTCGCGACGGGCCGTCAACCCGTCACAAAGCCGGACGGTTCGAAGCCCTACGACAAATTGAAAGACGAGCGTGACAGCGTCGGCGCCTACGTGGACGCCCACAAAGCTCTCATTTCGCCCGCTCGACGGCTGCCGCTAGACGTAATTCAAGAATTATTCGCGGCCTGTCTTACAACTTGCTTACAACCAAGCGTAACTGCGTTATGAGCGCAACGGAGGCGCCTGTTATCCTGGGACGCATTTGCAGCTCTTGGAGAGCCATATCTCTCTCCACTCCTAGGCTTTGGTCAAAGCTCCATGTTGTCGAACCCTTACCGCCTCCTTATCCCCATGGCACCCAAATCGATGACACAGTACAGAGGAAGCGCGAACAGCGGGTTGAAATCACGAAGACGTGGTTGGGTCGATCCGGCCATTGCCCGTTGTCCATATCACTACACTGCACAGGGCCCGACCTTATGGAGTCTGTGCTTTCCTTTGTATCACGTTGGGAGCATGTGGATTTCACCGTCCCGCCGGACGTCTTGCTCCTCGTGTCGCATCTCAGCGTGGCCGATGTGCCCCTGCTGAAATCACTCGCCATCCAGTTTTGGACGTCTGCGCCACCCGCAGATGGATGGGGCTCCTGGGGCCTCCTTCACAGTCCTCAAATTTCCCAATTTTCCTTCCGCGGGACCGGCCCTTTGAGGCCATTAGATTTACCTCTGCGCTGGGACCATCTCAAAGATCTTTGCTTTAGTATTCCGGATGGATGGAACTCTCAACATTTGCTGCTGGCAAGCGAGACGGCTTTCGAGTTGGTCTCCCGGTGTCCCTCGCTGAAGAGCTGCCAGCTGTGCATCTGTCAGGAGGATAGTGCGGAGCCTATATCCACTACTATTTTCGAACACTCGTCACTTCGAACATTTGACCTCACCTGTACGGGATCATCGCCATCAGCTGTGTTTCAGCGACTTCTACATCGCCTTTCCTTGCCTGGATTGCGGCACTTTGTCCTTCGCGCATATGGCAATGCTCCTGTGGAGTGTCATCTTGCTCTTCCCGCCGCAGCCCCATGTTTGGAATCCGTCGATATAAATGTCGAGGCATTGGAGGCTTCTTCTGTTCCCGAGTTCTTCCGCAGTCTACCTCCGACCCTTCGAAAACTTCACCTTATAGACGTTTATAATGACAGGGTACCCAGTGGGGAGATTTTGGAACTCCTCACCCCATCTCTCGGTTCGCCCTCTCCGTATTGTCCTGGCCTAGAGGAATTTCACATCCCAAACTGCTTTTCCTTCTCCGATGCGCAGCTCTTGCGGTTCGTCCAAGCGCGGATGACTGCTGGTTTACCGCTGAAGCGTCTCTCAATCACGTTTACCCGTGCAGTCCAGCTGTCAGCTGGACTGCACAATCTGGTCAAGTCTCGGTACCTCGGGGTAGTAACTTGACTTGAAACATGCATGTTGTATTTTAATTTTCTATCACCCACTCATTTGTTCGAAATTTTTCAGCTGTGGAGTCCGTGTGAAAGCCTTCAGCAGAGCCCCACCAGGCCCCACCCGGGAGCCCGACCAAGGTACATAACTCTGTTGATGACTTCTGAATATTTTCATACACATGTATGCCTGCTTGATAGTTACTTGAAATTAGAGATCTTTGAATTTAGTGACCCTGCTATAATCTGTGCCTAACGTAGACTTTACAAGTTCCGTCCTCGGTCCAACTATTACACTAAGTATCACTGCAAGGGGCCCATTCATTGAAAAAGAATGGAGGCGTACAAATTTTGTGACTTTTCTGAGACTCATCTTCGAACGCGTTGGAACCATCGACATTGCTTGGGAGTGGTTGCGTGATTCTTACCTGTGCGTTGGAATCCAGCTTAAGCCATTTGGCCATGCACTGGCTTGGAACACGTTTAATGCCAATCAAAGCCGATTTAGATTTTTCCGACATGGATATTACGCCGGAACTCCAGCCTTTCCTGCAGACAGGTCTCCGCGTCGAGCTCTCGTATCCTGAAGCGCCAAACACTACACTCGGGTTCTCACCCTGGCAAGGAATACCTTTCGACGTTTCGGGACCGAGGCCACTTCTCAGCTGGTAAAAAAATGCAAAACAATTAGGTAGCTTGAGCATCTACATGCTTCGTGTATCGACTTTGAACTCCATCGTCAGATTTTGCGCAAGCCAATAATTCCGTCAATGCAACGGGAATCCCTTCTAATCCATTGTATCTACGAGTAGCCTGAAACGATGCTTTTTTCACGTTAGTCTGTCTGGACCCAAGAAACATTATGTAGCACAATTCGTCCACCTTTTGGCAGCCTCCTCCAGGCAATCCCGGCTCAAACCGGAAAAAAAAGAAAGAAAGAAAAAATGGCGAAAACTTAGATAGAAGTTACCTGACAACGGGGATGTACATCACACACGCTCCCTGGCCAATGTCTTCTACCATTTTACTACGCTGTCGGTGAAGGGCACTCATGGTATGTGGATCCCACGGGAAAGCAGGGGAACCATTCAGCATGTGTGTACCGGACTCATGTTGCCGGGCCATATCTGTAGAGGAACGTGGCAGGCCGATACTTTTTGACTGGAGCCCTTTTCGAGAAATAATTTCAAATGAGCCTGTATGACATCGTAGAGTCCCTCCGTAAAAGAAGGCAGAAGTAGGGCGGTAGGTGTGCCTCGGAAACTGAAATAAAAACTCCAGCGACTTGCCAGCGATATCAATACTTGACTGGTGCTACGCAAGTTTGACGCAAGTGGTACGATCAGACTTGAATCAGAAACAAATCCTGGTGGTGCTTGGGTGGTGCTTCCAACAATCAAATTCGAACCCCAGCAAACCTATCAAGAGATATAGGATAAGACGCAGAATAGTTTCGTAGCCCACCATGCAAAGACTGCGACTCGTGGCGAATCGAAAATCTTGTTCTTTTTTTGTTTGTAAATTGACGCAAGAATAGGCTAATGTATATCACATTGAAAAGACCAAACTTTATAGTACAAAGGGACGCTATAAGACACAACACGCAGCACGCTTCGAGCAATACGCTCAGCGGCGCTGCGTGCCGCGTCCAGGGAGCAGATATGTGAGATGCAGCAGTAAAACATACAGATGAGCGAGATAAACCCGGAGCAGGACATGCATAGGATACAGGAGCGCCAGCGCGAACCCGCCTCCGTGCCGGGTGGCCAGCGGAAGCGAGGCGGTGGGATGCAAAAGAAAGGATGAGGAGGATGTGAATGATGCGGAGTCAGATGCAAGAGGGAGAGCGAGAGCGCGCGCGGGCGGTGGGGCGCCGGCGGCCAGTCATAACCAGCTGCTCGGCGTGCCCCAACTGGATGCGGCGGGTGGAGGCTGGCTAGGCCATTGCGAGTGCGCGGGGCGTGCGGGTGCCCAGGGCGATAGACGGCGCGGCTGTGGGGCGCGATAGCTGTCGTCCTCGCTTTCTGAGCTCTCGCTGTCGCTCTCGGGAACGACGACAGTGACAGGCTCTGACGCCGTCGCCGTCTCGACAGGCGTTTCCGTCCCTGACGAGGTGGTCTCTACCGCCGCCGTAGGTACGGGCTCTGCGGCCTCTAGTACATCTGGTGTCAGCGCTGCTTCCGCGGCAGGCACAGGCAGAGACTCGGTAGCAGCCACAGCAGGCGTGGGCTCGTTCTGTGTTGTCACTACCGCAGCGGTCGCGGCTGCGGCCTCCTCCTTCGCCTTCACCTTCTCCGCCTCCTCTTTCTCCTTCTTTGCTTTCGCCGCCTCAGCCTCTTTCTTTGCCGTCTCCTTCTCCGCCGCAGCCTTTCGCTTCTTCTCGCGCTGGAGAGCGTCAATCAAAATCAAGTCGTCTCGTAAAGGATTGAGAAACAAACGTCGAGCTTCTCCCGAGTCTCCTTCGCCTCTTTCTCCTTCTGCAGGCGCTCGCGCATCTCGCGCTCCGTGATGACCCAGTCTGCCGCCTCTGTCGCTGCCGCCTCAGGCCGCGACTTGTTCTTTAGCAAATCTGCACAATCCATCCATCAGCAACATGCTACAATCGATAACGCGCTGCAGGAGAAGAAGGAGAGTAATCATCAACGGTGACGTGATGAGGACGACACGCCTCCATGAAAAACGGAGGCAAAAGTGGGCCGACTGAATAAAACCATAACATATGGAGAAGACAGAACAGAACGAGGCAAGGAAGAAGACTAAAGAGACACGCACAGCCCTGCAGCGCTGCGACGCTGAACTCGCCCTCCGGTATCGAGTCCGCGAACCGTTTCGCGAGGTTGGCGAGTGTCTTTCCGTCGAGCGGGCGTGCCGAGTGCTGTGCAGCAACGATCTCTGGTGCGACCGGTGGGGGCAGATATGCCTTGTTGGAGCTCCCAAACTGCGGTAGCGCCGGCACCTCCCTCTCCCTCTCCGCCGCGGCTGCAGCCGCCTTCTTCGCCGCACTGGCAGTCGCATTCGCACTGGCATTGCGGCTCCCACCACGCGACGAGCCCGAAGACGAGGACGAGGACGTGAGCGTCGACGCAGACCAGAGCGAAGAGGTGCTCGCATTGGCGCTGGCGCTCGACGGCGTGCTGGGGAAGTCGATGTCGCTAGCGTCGTCCAGCGGGAGGTCGTCCTCGTCCGTGCTCGGGAAGAAGTTACGGAAGAGCGCCTCCGCCTGCCACTTGCTCGCGTTCTTGAATTCGACCCAGACATCCATGCGCCCCGGGCGCGAGAGCGCGGGGTCGAGCTTCTCGAGATGGTTGGTGGTCCTGGGAGGAGATTAGCATCGTCGTCAGGAACGTATGGTCGATGTGGGTCATCGTCGTCGCGCCTATATCATCCACACTAATGCCCCGGTAATAGTGCGCACCACGCCCGCACCACGCCACGACGTCCAAACAAAACACACTCACGCAAACAATATCCTCCCCTCCGCCGCCGCCACCCCGTCCAGCGCATTCAGCAGCCCGCTCAGACTCAGCGTGTTCAGATCGCTCATCCCGTCCCGGTCACGGTCGCGGAGTTCCTGCGGGGTATCGTCGTAAGCCCATTCGAGCCGGCGCAGAGGCAGGAACAAAACCAGCACACACCTTCTCCCGCGAACGCCGTTTCGGCGGCAGCTCCGGGCCCTCCTGGGGGGTGCCGTTGTCCTCGCTGCGCGACACGGAACGCGTGAATGCCGCGTCGAGGTCCTCGAGCAGGAGGATCGCGCCCTGTGAAGAACGGGAAGTCAGTACTTGTTGGGGGGTGGGAGAATAGGTGGGGGAGGGGAAGCGGGCGCAGAAGTAGGTCGACCGCCGGCAGTCGACGAGGATGAGGTACTCAAGAAGCATGAAGAAGATTAGGAGCGCGGTGCTCATACTCTCATTCTGGTCCTCGTCCTCGGCCTCGTCGTGACCGGCTCCCGTCTCCCGCTCTGCTGGCCGATTCAAGGGCTGCAGGAAGACTCCTCCCTCCCGCTCCCTTCCTCCCCATCCCTCCCTCAGACTCGAAACTCAAGAGAAACCCACCTTCGGCACCCGCCCCATCAGCCCCATCAGCACGCTGTCGCTGATCCATGCGCTCGAGAGCGACACGACGTATATGTCGAGCATAAGCTGTGAATGAATGAGTTAGTACCTCGCTGTATTTATCGCAGGGAGAATAGGAGGGAGAGTGGGGAGAAGGGGGATGGAGGGGAGGAAGAACGGAGGAAGGAGGGGAAAGGGAACGACGTCGCCGCCGTCGTGCAGAGCAAAAGTCGACAAAGAAGGGCAAGACGACTTCAGAGCCCTGTCCGGTACTCCGGGCCGAAGAAATTGGGTGCACCTCAAGGTGCCTCAGGCCACCGCGTCTGTGGCGTTGGGGGAGACGCCGGGCGTACACCATTTCGCGTCGATGCACCCTCCCGTCCACGAGCCCGACCGCAGCGTGCATCGACGCGCTTCATCTCCGTTGCCGGAGGCGTGGCACCAGCACGGGACTGGTGCTCGAGGGACTCAATGTCAAGTGCTCCCCGCAGCCAAGCATGAAGCCCACCACCACCGACCTCCCCGGCTCTCCCGCAGCGCCGGTCAAATATGCACCAGTGGCATCCACACGAGGATGTGGAGACGATGCCAAGGTCATAAGGCCGAGGCCGAAGGAAAGGACGATGGAAGAGCAGGCACGAAGGGAAAGTTAATGAAAGAGTAGGGGGAGGGAGGGAAGGACAACGAAGAGATCGACTTGACAAAGACCACAAAGCACAAGAAGAAAGCAACGCACCTCTCCAGCGATCGCGTGTATCAGCGAGCTCTTCCCCGAGCCGGGTACGCCGTGCAAGAGGTACCCGCGCCGGAAGGGGATCCCGCGGTCTGCGTACCACTGCATGAAAAGGAGGATGGATTAGCGAGCGTTCGGGTAGTTTTGAGTTATGAGAGTGCAGAGGGAGAGGAGGAGAGGAGGGAAAAGGGTGGGGAGCGGGGGACAGAGAGGTCAGAGAGGTCAGTCCCCGACCAGTGCGGGTTCGCCGGCGACTGACACCGTTGTCAGCAGGTCATAGGCGGACTGCGAGCCGCACGACATCAGAGCCTCGTTCCGCACGCCCGAGATTTCACGCGCTCTCTCATGCGCATCACCGTCGGCTGCAAGGAGCGAAGCACGAAGGCGCGTATATGTCCACTCCTCGCCCTCACCAGCGTCCGCATCTCTTGTCAATTCCGCACCACCTGCGAAATGCACTTGCGTGGCTGCGACTGCATCGCAGCGAGACGCTTGCAACGAGTCAAAGCACGACACGCAAACATAATCACGCCGTCATCCCTGTCCCGCGTCCGCGCAGGCATCCAGGATGAGTGCAAGACGTCGCCCCTCCTGCGCCGTCATACGAAGCTGCCGCGCGCAATGACACGCCCCAGCATCGTCCACCATGCTCTGTGCAAGGACACATCACAGTTCCGTCTGCGCGATGTTGCGCCGCCCGACCCCCTCCGGGCCGCCGCAACAAGTACGCTCTTCAGCAAGAAACAGGTTGCGCTTGGCTGCACAAAACACCAAACGCAGATAAGAAACATCACACACCTTCTCGCTCGCCAAGAAGTCCCTCGCGTCGCCGAGGAGCATCTCCTTCACGCCCGGGTCGAGTACGATGCTTCCCATCGGCCGCTTATGCCTTGCGTCTGCCCAGCGCCAGGAGCCGTGCGGGTCCGCGAAGAAAATCTGTGTGCCGCTGTGAGCGTCGTGTCAAGGTATCGGCGTCGCGAGTAGAGCTCAAAGTTAACGGCGTCGTGTTAGGTAATGGATGGGAGGAGAGAAAGAGGTGGGGAAGGGGGGAGGAAGTAGGGCAGGGTTGGGAGGGGAGAGAGGTGGAAGTGGTGGAAGGATCGAGTAGCGGGGCAGACGTATGCATAAAGTACAAAACCCAAAAGAAAGGCAAGACCCACCTGAATCCGATGCACCGCCTCCGCCTCGTACTCGCGCTTCGCCTGCAGCACGAGCGCCTTGAGGATCGTGTTCGAGCGGGCGACGACGCTGTGGAGAAGAGAGGTTGACGTTAATTATCGGGTTTACTGATTTGGCATTTTATGCGAGAGGGGAAGGAAAGGAAAGAGAAGAACGGGAGCGGGGAGGACATGGACAAGAAGCGAAAGCCTCGACGCCGAGAAGGAGAAGACGCTCCTAGCGCGGCTCGCCCCAGACAATGAGCACCACACCGGCCGCAAGCAAAGGCCACCCGCTGCCCACCGGACAGCACATCTGCATCTCGACCCACGATGCGTGGCGCCCCGTCTATGTATCCCATCCGCTCCCAGGGTACCGCACCAGCGTCCACCCCCTCAGCCAGTCGACTCCTCCTCAAGTCCGGCTCTGACTCCGCACGCCAAAGCCAGAGCCAAAGCCGGTGGGCGCTGAGAGAGGCCTTCGCCTTCGCATCTTGATTGAAGGAGAACAAAAAAAAAATGGCTGAAAATTGAATCATCGAGCAGTTAACATACCTAACACTCAACACCTCCCCCCCGTCGCTCCTTGCCCTCCTCACCCTCAACCAGTGGCCGCGCCAATAAATCGTGTGCGTGGTGTCGAACGTGGGCTGGAAGATGACGCGTGTTTTTGATTTTGCTGGTGAGAGAAGATACGCAGTTAGTTATATATATGAGCAATTTTTAGTTGCAGAAAGGTAAAGAATTTTTAGGTGTAGACCTAACAGAAAGAAAAACGTACCAATCCCCTCCCCCACCTCCTCCTCGAGGTCGAGCAGTGGGTCCTCCCACCCCTGCGCCTGCGCCGCGTGTGCCGCGCGCGTCGTCGTCTCGAACTCGCGCGAGCGCTGCCATTCGGGGCTGTGCCGTGCGTATTTCCATCCACGTCCAGCAAGTATGCGCGGTGTTTCCAGTAGGCGTTTGAGTGGGGGGATGGGGTGTAAGTAGGAGGGATGAGTGGAATGGGGGAATGGGGTGTAAGAAGTAAATTCATGGAAAGGAAGGGATGGGAAATTCCGGGTAGGGAAGGAAGGGAAGGGCGGGGAAAGTAAGAGTACGAGGTGGATAAAGCGGGAGTGGAATTGGATTTTGGATTTTGATTTAGAGTTAGGATGCGGGGATGCGAGGGTATGGTGGGCAGGGGCGTCGACGGTGCGGGAGGGTAAGACGGGGGTAGGAGATGAATGAATGAAAGAGAAAGCGGAATTGGGTAAGGTGGAAATGGGTAGAGGAGAGGAGGGTAAAATGTAATGCGGCGGGAGGAGATAGATGCCGAGTGCGCGTAGGGCGGGTGGCCAGTGGTGAATAGCGAGGGCGAAAACGACAGGATATGGAAAGAGTAATAGCAATAGTCAGCAAGCGTCCAGTCGCACTAGAGAAAAAATGAAAGCGAGAAGGAAAGAGAGACGGGGCGCTATACTGCGTCGGGCTGCGCCACGCAGATAGCAGACTGCGGACGCGCGTCGGGGCGCCACACGATTCTCCCCAAAATAGTATTTTTGGCAATTCTCCCAAAGTATCCTCCCCTCTCGAACAGCAGAACAAACACTCACCGCCTCGACAACCACAGCATCAGCCAGTCGTACGGGTGGTCCTCCTCTGAGAAGTGGGCCGTGAGGAAGAATGCTGTATGCGTTGTCAGTATTTCGTTTATGATATTATTATTTGTTATGGGAAGAGTAGAACGAAGGCATGCGGGATGCCTTTCTGTGGCCCAACGGTCTACGGCGCGGGTACTGAGGGTACGCCACCCGCCCGCATCAGCATCCGCGCCACAGCTCGCCCTCGTCCACCACTCTCCCCAATTTCCAGAAACATGATAACGAGAACACAAGGTAGAACAGATGAAGGATCCCACTCACAATTAACGAAATGATTCCACGCCGAGCTGCTCACCCTCCTAGCGGTCTCGACCGTCCCACCCAGGACGACGAGCTTCATGCCGTCGACGACGGACGAGCCGTTCACGAGCGGCTGCACGAGCGAACGGAGCGCGTCCATGATTTTTCTCCTGTAGTAGCTTGCGGTTGCGTATCGAGTGGCGGTTAGTTGCAGGTCACTCGTCGAGTCGTTTTAAGTGTTGTGAGCGTCTTGTTATACCAAGCAGCGGTTAGTCGCGGTGGGTGCTACTACTGGGGTACCCGTAACAAGTAAGTATTCAAGTCACTGTGTCGGTCCGTAGAAATCGCACACACAATCCAGCAATTACGCGTCCCTGTCCCGTCCTTCTTTCTGCCTTGCGTTGCTTTGTCCCCTCGAGCTCGTCGGTATCGAGCAGCTTGGCAATAAAGTCGAAGTAGCAGTCTCGCAAGCAAGAACGAAGCAGTAGTAAGCAGTAGTAAGAATGAAGCAGTAACAAGCAAGCAGCAGTGTGGCGGGTACACACAGTGACTCGGGCTGGCGGTGCGGGAGTACGCAAGCGCTTCCCCAGTCAGACTGACAGTGCTACCATGCACCCCATTCGCTAACCGGCCCCGGCCCCGGCCCACCCGGCCGCCGCCGTAATCTCTACCCAAATGCGGGTAATACCGGACTATATGGGGTATCCCCGGGCCGGGATCGCATTCAATTGGTTCTGGGTTCAATTAATGGGTGCGCGTCTGTGCGCGTGAATCTGCGTGAATACGAGAATTAACGCCAGATGGGCTGAACGAGCGTTCTTTCGGCCCATTTAGCGCCAATTTCACCAGATTGAACACGGAGATTGGCCCACAATCCCGGTTGCTCTGCCCTAAATGGGGCCCGCGAAGGTGTTAGTTAATATTTCGGTCCCTGTTTTGCCTTCACATGCCAGATACGTCTAAATTCCCGAAAGCGACTGGAAGAATGGCAGGAACGCGACATCTGGGCGAAAACTTCATGTTGCAGTCTGATCTTATTACCGCGATTCGCTGTGCCAAGTACATTCTCGTCAGCCCGAACTCAAGTTATGTTAAGTTATGTTATCCTCCGTCAAGTTATATTAGGTTTGATTTCGTGATAGACACACGTCTCCGAACCTTCCCTCCCTTCCTTTTCTCCGTTATAACACACGGCTCCGGTTTCCTGTTGAACTTTTGCGGGACACGGAACACTTTCCCCCGTCCCGAATTTGTTCGACTACCCCGGGTCCGGCCTGCAATCACTTCAATTGCCACCCTCAATCAATAATTATTTACCTCCCCGTCACTCCGAGTCGTTGCAACCGATCGACCCGGTGGTTCAACATTCAACAGCTTCGGAGGCGCTCGAGTCATCGCCCTCGATCATCAAAAAGCTGTTGAACATCATTCTGCGACGCGTCTTGAATGATCCACGCACAGGACACGCAGGTACACGCAGGTACACGCAGTTCAGGTTCAAGCAAAGCTGTTAACGAATGATCAACCTTGGCCAACGGCTGTTGAACACGTCTGAGCGGAAATATCACTGATCAACGCGTGTTCGACCCCCCTCTAGAACCCCCATACAGCCCGTGGCAACGCCGACCCACCTACCTTATCTTTCGACCGGCATATATTGTCAATTTGCCAACTATGTACTCCTGAAAGGGCTGAATGCGCAGGTCAGGTCATTTGCATGGCTCGATTTATTTTGCACGCAGCTAATAATTGCATGACGCAGTTAATATCAACTCCTCGCGCAGATAACTGACGCGTCAGCGCAGCTGCACCAAATTAACCACACCTTGCATTTAATTAACCAGGCCCCGGCCAGATGCGTCATGACGCATTCAATATCCACTCAGCGCGCGATGGCCATCCACCACCACGCAGTTGATTTGGCGTGTGTTGTCTATCCAGTTAATATTGACTGACGCGTCTACGCAGTCTACCGTGACTGAATCCTGCAAGTATCAATCAACAGACGCCTTTACGCCTCTCGCAGATAAACAACTTCCAATTCCAGTTCCAATTCCAATTCGACGCGTCCAAAATCCACAGGGTTCGATAACCCGATAACGCAGACAATAAGTAAGTAGTTATCCGGATTCCGGAATTGATTACCCCTCCGATTATGACTCCCGGACTTCCCCAAAATTTCCGACGTAATTAAAATCATTTAATTTTCAACCCACCACCGCGAGCACCGGCGCGGAGCCTAGAAATTAGAATCATCGACATCATTGACTGGCTCAACCTGCATCCAGTGAGGAGCAGCGCGGGGGTTGTATACCTGTCCCTACTCTGTGTCGAAGAAGCTCACTCACTTACTGCTGCCGAAGAAGCTTGATCACCTAGCGCTGTATGGAATCAAAGAAGCCTCTAGCTCACGGTAAGCGTTCTAAAAAGGCTGTATCATTTAACAGAGTAGTAACAACGCAATTTGAACTCCCTCGAGCTCCTGTCCAGGCAGTGAGTGGCTCGATTCTATGTATCCATTCAGAATCTAAAGTTGGCACACCCAATTGCCACAACTGATTATCAGCCAAACTCACCACTGGTTGGAAACTATCAGCGAAACTATGACGCAGAAGTATCTATCATCACCGACTCAGTTGCATATGATCCAAAATATCAACAAAGCTACGTGAACAGCTCGTATCAAGGAAGGCAACCCAGTACTACAGATCAAATTTAAACCTACGTTCAACAAGCGAGGCACGAGCTCGAAATGTTGAAGCGTCTGTCTAAGAGAGACTAACGATTACGAAGTTTCACAAGTTATATTCACACCAGGCTCCAAATTGCTGTTGCATGCAGCGTCTTCGTCGTTTCCACGCGCACCGAATCACCGCAAACTGGAGAGTACTCCGTGTGTTTCTACCCGGCTTTCTAACGTCCTCCTTCGTGTTCTTCCTCTCCGGCTTCTGACCCTCATTCGGCTTCGAATGTTTTCTGACACAAGCTCAGACCCGCGTGAGCGCGTTAATTTTCGATGCTTTAGCGGGCCTCGGGCGGCGTCACCTTGTTCATTACCCTCTTCCTTCTTCCTTGAACGCGCGTTAACCTCGAGCTCTCCTTCGGGAGCGCCAATCTCTCGCGGGAACGAGGTAACCTGCAGGCGGCGCTCGGTGCTTATATCCTCCAACCAACCAACAAGTTAATGGAAGATGTGAGAAGCGTTCCGATCTGCCGGACCCGACGCGCATGGAATTTGAATGCAACCTTTTTTCTTTGAAAAGAAATTAGGGGCGTGGACGTGAACACGACTGCATGAGACAGCAACGTGAAGCGACTGTAAGTAATCACAACATCATCATCTACGGTACTGTACTATTAAGTTCAATTCGACAGTCACGGGTCACGGGGACCCTTGTCGGCGTCGAATTTTGGTCAATGTCACGAGTCACCGGGGCGCGTTGTCGAATTGGTCCACCGTGACACCGTCAGTGGGTCGCCTGGAAGTACTGTTTTTACGAAATTTCGTGTCGAAAAATGTCGAATTTTGGCCACCGGTCACGGTCACCGCGCCCGGTTGTCGAATGTCGAATGTGGTTCAAAACGTCACGGGTCACACCCCATGTCGAATTGAACTTAATAGTACAGTAATTATCCAGAATCTGCAATCCCAGTAATTATCGAACAACCGATTAACCCAGCGCGGATGCCATGTCCAGTCAAAAGCTGTTAAGTTGAACAGCAGTTACTCGCACTGCGGCACAGAGGCATCACAGCTGTAATGTTCGAGTGCGCCGCAGGTGGGCAAAAATAAGGCTAGCTTCGCAGTCGTTTTTTGCAAAGATTCAACTTGAACTCCACTGATTTGTAGTGTCTCCGTGGTTTGGTTTCAGTGGAAATTGCCCCCCGGAGCGTAGCGGAGGCATTTCTTGTGTTCTCTTGATTTCCTCGACTTCCGCATCCACTCTTCCAATTTCCTCGATCGTCGGACCCAGTACATCTCAATTTCCCTTGATATTGATGGTCTGCGGCAAAGGTTGAATTAATTCTATAACCTCGGTCTTGTATTACACGTTGAAATCTGAAAGTCGAATATTCAACCCTCCCAGCGTTGAACAACGATCCACCCGCGCATTCCTCTAACATTCATCCATTCCCTGACTCAGATCCGAATTCATATCTGCTCATTGATTCGAATTTCATGTCCGCTGATCGCGCAACATACTCCGATACTTCTCGCCTGTACGGTCCAATTTCAGCAATTTGTAAGTATGAAAGAAGCCACCGTACACCGCCCGGGATCCGTCGTACGACGGCGATCACACCTGGTACAAATTTACTTATTTACTTCCACCAGCGCCAAAAGACAAATCTCAAATTGTTCTGATTCGAGGTGAGTCAGTCTGACTCGTATTCCAGCAATCCCCGCACCAGTCCTCTGAGAATTACCAGCCGCCGAGAACCCGTAAACGATATTGAACATGCATAATGACATCCTACCGTCACCTCATGACAGGCAGGTTCAATGTTCAAGTTATGTGTGCTGGTACGACCACCACAAACGCCGGATCCGACCCATACATTCTCATTTACTGTACTATTAAGTTCAATTCGATAGTCACGGGTCACAGGGACCCTTGTCGGCGTCGAATTTTGGCAAATGTCACGGGTCACGCCGGCCTGTTGTCGAATTGGTCCACCGTGACACCACCAAGGGTTCACCTGGAAATGCTGTTTTTTCGAGTTTTCGCGTCGAGAAATGTCGAATTTTGGCCATCGGTCACGGTAACGGCGACCGGTTGTCGGATGTCGAATTTGGTTCAAATTGTCACGGGTCACACCCCTTGTCGAATTGAACTTAATAGTACAGTCACTGGGGGCAAGATCCAGGGCACCTGGACACCAGATGCCTCCGAGGCATGTGGTTTGCAGGTGCAATGGACCCAGTTTGCACAAAGGAAATAAAGGAATTATCACCTTTATTTCCTTTGTGCCAAAACACCCATCCTGACCTTTGATGGACATGCGTCGGAGGCACCTGAAATCCAGGTGCCCCGGCTTTTGCCCCCAGTGAGTATAGCTAAATATTGCCCTTGACGTGCTGCATGTTCCATCGAAGCTGAGTTGGAGCTTATGATGCGTAAGATATTTCAAAGACGGACTCGGATGGGTAGGTGAGTAGGATTTCGTCCCATCTACACTGCCAAGTCCTCTTCCTTATTCAACTCAACTCAAGCGCCCCTACAGCAGCACCGGTTCCAACTTCCGGCAACGCCAATTTAGCTCAACCAAAAGTTCCCTCTAATTATAGTTCAAAATCCTGCACACGATGGCCGGTCCGCGCCATTCTATAAAAGTATCCAGGATTACACAGGGCTTCTCCGTTTCTGAGTTCGGGCGTCTCGGGCCTTTCTTCAACCAAACATATTGCCTCCGCCTAGTGCGATGTGGCAGACCACCGAACCCAACCCCTGGCGTCCCATCCGTTGAATCCAAGGGAACGCATCCACCCCTTACCTTGTCGATGGCTCCGGTGATATCTCGTGAACTGAAAGACCCGTGAAAAGAACCTGCACCCAGTGAAAACTATCACAAAAAAAAACCAACTCCCAAAATTGGTTCAACCCGAATTCGAACACGCTTTGTCAGCAGCCTCGGGGGATTTCGGCGAGGTGATTGATTGGGATGTTCAACAGTGACTACGTGTGCCCATAAGAATCCCAGTTGAGTTCCTCTCATTGCTTTTTGAGACGGCTTGAACCCGGAATCGAACATCTCAACTAGGTACGGAATATCACGATCCTTCTCCCGCGTGTCGATGCCCAATGAATGATAATGTTCTCCGCACATCTCAACCGACATTCCCAGCTTATGTTACCTGTCCGGCATGCTACACTGACCCGGATGCCGCAACAAAACAGAATATGTACGTACAGGTATACATACGCAGACATACGTGCGTTACGGGTTGTGGCAGGTTGTGGCACCTTGAACGGTGCTCCGGCCATCAGGTGGACGCAGATCCTGATACCAATCCTACTTCCTGGAATTCCCATGGCAAGTCTGGCAGTTGCATACTCGGGCCGACTCGGGTGGAATATTCTGACCCGGCGTCTGATATGCATATGTCGAGCCGTCCCTCAGGAGGATATGTGGCGCGGAGACAGCACCGAGAAAAGCGGGAGAGCGCGGACTCTGATTCCTGAATCAGGTTATGGCCGTCCAACGTGCGCGATCACCATGTAACCTATCTCTGACTTATCCGACGGAGACCGAGCCCCACGCAGTGTAGTTTCTCGCTGGTTGAAACATGATGATTTGGGCGGGAGAATATCAGCGGGGTCGGGTGTGGTTGAGGAGGGAAGCGGCTTGACACTTATTCGCTACTTATTTGCTAGTTAGCACGGAAATGATGTGAAGCCGCCGACGACTGACGAACACCATGGAGGTGCGGGTCTGCCGGTGTCGCAACCACATTAACAGCAACAACAAGCAGCATTTCTCGTTCCGCCGTGTTCGATTCCGGCCTCAACAATTTATTGAAATGTGGCTTCACCCTAACGTCTTATGGCGCGCCTAGCGTATGTGCTATCCTGGGAAATTGTTCTCTCCAAAATGGATTCACCGCATTTGCCGGGAGGGAATCAAGTGGAGATTAGATTTCCGAGGTAATCATCGACCTGCCTCGGCGATTATGATTGTTGCTGGGCAAATGGATGGACAATGGAGGATTTTATCCTTCAAAGTATAGTTTTTAAATTTATTTTGGGATCGCAGTTCAGATTGGATCATTTCAACAATCCACGCAGCCCGAAATTGTGGTCCTGAACCTGGCCTATTTGGACACAATGATTATCTCCCATCCAAGACGACCCGGACTAATATCCCCAAAGTCTCGCTTATGACACTCTAATCTCCGCACAGCGCCAAGCCGCCGACACACTAGCTCAGTCACTGACGTCGAGCAAATTTGATCCCGGCGTGTCCGAGTGCTTAAATTTGCCCAACTGGTCCCTCTTATGCCAACGTTAACCTACTCAGTGGTGCTCCGTATTCTTCCGTGCGCATAAGGATCTCCTCCCAGTTTAACGTGTTCCGTCCCGTACCTTTTTTTCGTTCGGACACCTGCTCCGGGCTGCCCCCATTACCTGTTCGATAACGCCCCGAGTTCCCCTGCATTCCCCCCACTCGGCGTCTGTCAACCCAAAATCATACCTTCCATCCGGCCCAACCCAATCTCTTGCATTTCCTCGTTCAACCCGCCACAATCTCCGACAGTCTCCGACGGTATGGCTTCCCTTCGCGATGGTTATCACCCGCGTTTACGTTTACTGTACATATTGCGTCCTGATTATCAACTTATCAACCGTACTTCAACTCTATCGGGATAGTTCTCGGGATTATCACCCGCGAATACCCGCGCAGACCCGCGTTCGGCCTGTGCCCTGATTATCACCTACATATTATCACCGGACCCCTGATAATAATACGTGGGAGAACCTTGATTATCACCCCGCATATCGACATCTAATCCCATCAAGAATGTACTTTTATGGACGGGTGCAGATGCGGCGAATCCCCTTTTGAGGGAACGGATTCTCAAGTGCATTTACTAGATGGGCAGGATAACATCGAAACATCGGCCTCACATAAAAGGATGGCGAACATTGCCGGTCAGGATGGGTTTCAACCCTGCGGAATGATGAATCGGCGGTACAGGAAGCCCCGGAGGCTGGCCGACGGCCCTGCCACTCTGCACCCCCATGGCGCTCGTCGGCGGGTCGCATCATTTCAACCCTACGCAACCGCTTCCGCCCCTCAAATTTGAATTCACGCCCACCGTCCCGCCGGTTGCGGATGGCGGCCCACATGCTGGTTCGGGTTTACCGTTCACCAGCCAGCAGCTGATTTCAGGTTCAATTCAACCAGGACCCACCAGTGACCACGCACTGATGTTCTCCCGCTCGTTGCATGAGGCTCGGCGTGCTGCATCACGGAGTCCGTAGTCGATCAGTAGATCTCCGATCATATCGGAGAGACTAAATGGCAGCATGCCGTCTCATGCCGTCGTCGGCCGAGCGCGGCCAGAATCGTTTTGGAATGTTAATCTGTAAATGCAATGCCAGACAGATGTTGAACATCGTCGTTCATGCCATGATAGCTTAGTTTGAGGTGGAATTGAAAGGAACAATGAATCCCATGTGATCTACATCTGCTTTTTGTTTTCTCACTCACCTTCTCAAGCTGATCATGAACCGAGTCTGTGTTCCAATGCATATGTTGAAAATATTCATTCGCAAGAAATCTGTACCTCTCCGTGTGAACACCTGCTTCCATAGGGTGAATATTTAGAACTGATGCTTTCAGTACTTTTATTCAGGCCAAACAAAAAATATTGATCAGTTCATGTGTAGTTCAGCACTGTATCGAAGAATCACGGTCCTCGGGTCGTTTTTGGAGACATTTTGGCGGATCACACCACGAATTGGGCCCTATTAAAGAATGTGTTCAAATTTGTTCAAGTCATCCAGGTTCAACTTGTGTGTATGTTTTTTATGTGCTTCGGCTGTGATTGGATAGGTCATCCAGTCACAACCAGTGCCTATGGGCTCCCAACACCTTTTCTTTCCTCTTGCATTTCTCCTAAGTTGCAAGTTCAAGGTCCATTTGGCAACTCCGAGTCGGAAATCATTGCTTGGTATGTTTTTCCATTTCCTTGGGTGACGGACAACAAATATTAAAGGAATAAAATACCTGAAAGTGTTCTAGAGACTCCCTTCGCAAGCTGGCTGAAGCATATCCGCATCCTCACTCTATGCCTATCGCTGAACGCTACCAGACGCAACCCGAACGGTGGCGGAGATTGCTGCCAAATGCAGCAAGATTTGATGGGAGATCTACTCATCGACTCAAGACTGTGCATCACGGTTGGACCTTCCGTTGGCGCCACATATCCTGCGTCCCTGGGTACCTACGGGTATGCGTATATGCCCGCCCCCGCGCCACATATCAGCATCCTTTCTTCCTCGGTTGTTCCCGTACCGCCGCTTCACGGGATGCCGGCGCGTATCAAAAGGTTCTGGCGGCGCGGGCCCGGGTCTGATCGTACGATTCGTAGCATGAAGAAGAGTCTTAACTGGCCGGGTCAGGTATATCATAGGGTCAGATGAGGTCAGATGTAGATTTACCAGGATTTGTGGCACATAGCTGTAGTGTTGCCGCGGTGGGTTGATGTTCCGATCAGCTGGGTTACTATCTGGCAGTGGCAGTGCTGCTATCTGGCACATTCGCCCATTGCCTTAGTTTGAGGCCTCCGCAAATCCTGAAAATAATATATGGTACATGAGGCTCAGATTTGATAGTATTAGGTACCTCAGAACTGTAAAACGGGGCTTCATAGTACCGTTGGGATAGAAAATGACAGCCTGCCAGATAGCAGCACTGCCACTGCTATCTGGCACTTTTGCCAACGGGCTCAGTTTGCGCTGGCCTTAAATCGTGAAAATAATAGGACAGATTCTAGACATAAAGTACAGAGGATCCACGCCTTTACGTTGTTGAAATACCACCAAATCTCGTAAATGTAACGAGACCGCGGTGTGCCAGATAGCATTGATGCGGCACGTGGCTTTTTGCTCTTCTGAGTTTCATCCTCGATTCCTACTCCAGCTCCTGCCCATCACCTGTAAGCGCTTCCTTGGATATCTCAAGCTCATATCCAGGCACCCAGGTCAAAATAGGTTCGAATCCCGCTTTTTCAGGAGCACAACAACACATCTTTGTTGAAACGGCAGTCCTCACGGCGACTCAAAGTCAATGCAAAATGGCCTTATACTGTTGTCTCCGAAGTCGTGGCAAAGATCTTATAAGCTTCAAGGACAAACCTTCCATAGACTGAACAATTCAAGCGGCGAAAATGAATTTCTGGAAGTCTGTTAGTCAGACTCGTGTATTCAACAAACACTCCACACGAGCTCGGAAAACACACGGGTACCGGAAGTTGGGTAAAATTTGCTACTCCGCGGTCAAAAACTATGAAGAATAATTTACATTGGGTCGTGATGCATTGAGGCCAGAAACAAGAGACATTCTGAAGGTCGAGAGATGAAGTGATGAGGGCCTAAAAGAATATGTGCACACGCAGAGGCTGCAGGTCGGCAAGATCCAGAATAGCTGCACACTCATTCTTCGTGTTTCAGCCATCCTGCAGCGATACTGACCAATACAGCGCACCCCGAATTCACGTGAGGCAAATTGCCTATGTTGAATATCCGACGTCACGATCCCGCCGTGCGAAAGGACGCAATCTGGGACTATTCTGGTATGCTCCCACATCGCTTTTGCTGCCGAAGCTGGGATAGAAGTACAAAGACCGAATGCTTGCATATTCGACCCACGCTTCGCCGCGCGAGCGAAGTCACGGCTCAAAAGAATGCACGAGGTTCATTTTGTGTAGTGAAGTTGTATATCTTGTGTATATCAATGGAAAAGCAGGTTCTCTCACACTGGTTGAACATTTTGGATTTTTGACTGGAAAAATTGGTGAAAATTATTTTGAGTTTTGCAGCAATTTTTCACTGAAAAGATGAGTGAAAAACTTGAAACCTTTTGGTAGATATTTTGAGATATTTCGGATTTTTCAGCATTTTTTGACACAGAATCAAAAAAAATCATCAGAAGGTTTCAAGTTTTTCACCTGTTTTACACTCAAAAATTGGTGTAAAATTCAAAATAGTTTTCACCAAATCCTTCAGTCAAAAATCTGAAATGTTCATCCAGTGTCAATAGCACCGAACTTCTCCATCTCCTTCCTTTTTCAATTTCTTTTTTACATTTTTCCGTCACGGTACCCAGTACAATGAAAAAAAAAACCCGCGGTGCAAGGTGAGCTCAGGCGGTGTCACCAACTCATCACAACTCGATCAGACGAGGCGAATCGAGTTTTGATCAAGTCGAGTCGAGTTGGCGCTTCCCAACACTCCCACGCTACCCAAAGTGGATCGAGAGAGTCCAAAAGCCACCAACATGGACGGGAGGGTGCGCCTGAGAGACCTGAAGGGCTCCAATCTCAAAGAAACACACTACGAAATTGAAAAAATCATGACATGATTTTTTTTTTTGGCACAAGAATGTCCAGTAACCTCAATTATTGGTTACATACTTTGATATGCAGGTGGAAAAATCCAAAAGCTGAGAAAAATCGATTGGCATGCAGTGTCCCTGTTTTGGAGAAGCTTTTTTATCTTTTTCAGGGTGCCATTACAGTCATCCTTGACCAAGTTCGCCGTTTCTTGGCTGTCGCTGCGAGCCGAGATTGGCACGTGCCGTTGCGTTGGCGGATGGGAAAATGATGGCACCAACTCGCCTCACACCGGTGTGTAACTCGACT
This sequence comes from Mycena crocata, assembly GCA_029281795.1. Lineage (NCBI taxonomy): Eukaryota > Fungi > Basidiomycota > Agaricomycetes > Agaricales > Mycenaceae > Mycena > Mycena crocata. Next base: position 96,679 of record JARJCP010000042.1, on the reverse strand, counting down.
CGACTCGAGCTGTCGAGTTGATCAACTCGATGGCCGAGCCGAGCCCAAAATCAGATTTAACTCACACTGACGGCAACACTACATAGCCGAGCAGGTTCCTTCACGTAGGCGATGTCCGTGCGTCGCCGCCATCCCCGAGCCGCTGACAAAGTACGTTGAACTCCAGGTCAATTGGTGCAACGAATTCTTCCATGGAGTATATTGGAGTTAATCATCGCGGCGCTTTTTGTTATTTTCTCTCTTTTCAAAAGATACCTTCCACAAGTTCAACGGCCTAATGCAGTTTTTTTTTATCGGGGTAAACTCGTCATTCTCATGTTGGGTCTCCGATCCTCACGTTTCAATATCTGAATTACCTGAAAGAGTTTCGCCAGAAATATGAGATGATCTACAGACGTAAAAACTTCGCCCAATCTCTACGTACCGCTTTTATGTCCCGCATGACGATTGCAGGATCTTGCTTCCTGTCATTCGTGAAACCGAAAATAATACCAGTGAGTTTTAGACTTGTGCAGGGTTCGACCTTCCAGTGCAGCTCAGAATTGCCGCTCTATACTTCGGATGTATATATCGAAATCACAAACAAGATTTATCAAGACCCTTCGTCATGAGGGATTGTTCAAACTTCTCCCTTTTCTTGAGAGTTTCTAGACCCTGGAGGAGCGAAAATGCCTTGTTTTTTGAACATGGTGAAAGGAAACATAGAAAAACTATGATGGACCTGGCCATTCCGAGTCGCGACCTCGGTGAATGAGAGGCAATATGCGACTTTCATGTTGAAAAAATAAATACTGGGATGATTCATCAATATCTTGTGCCGACCACTGGCTTGAGTCTATTTCAGGCGACAATTTTCGGCGAAGCCTGTCCAGCTTACTATGTAGCTCATTGAACAGTGATCTTGCCTGCGCGTGCAGATCCTATGAAGTTACACTACTCATGATTATTGAGGGTGGTTGACGAATATATAATAAAGAAAGTAACAAGATAACGCGACTCGTGTAGATTCCAGATTACAAAAATTTCACCAGTTTGGAAGTGACCCTGAAGGTATTATCGACCAGGGCGAGAAGCCGGGTGTAGTGTAGGGGGCCTGCTCATACAAGAGCTCGACCTGAAGTCCCGTTTTTTTTGAAGGTCTGGAATGATGTCAAGGACAACTTGTCAGGAAAACGTGATGAAAACACGCTTCAGCGGTACTATTTGTGACCCCCTAGCTGGCCACCTAAGGTAGTTTGGGTATCTCATGAAGCAAATATGTGACTTTTGGGGTCTCTGAGGCTCGGGACATGTTGGCTTGCATGTTAGGAGTGAACCATGAGCGCCGACCGTAATTGTGTGATGGGTTGATGGCTCGGCAAATTCTTTTCGGCGGCAAGCCCGAAATCGGCCGAATCCGGCTAGCTGGCCACCCGTGGGAAATGTGATCAATCGCTCATGTTTTTCGCTCCCCATCCTCTTCCCGCTTCGTCACGGCGGAACAAATACAAGATACATGTTCAGGTGATACAAAACGACTGTAAGAGACTGATGACGACCTGCTTTTGGCCTTGAGCACTGAATCAATGCGGAATTTCTGCTTTAACAAGCAAATGGGGTATTTTACATCGTGCACCATGTAATTATCGATTGCGGCGAGTTATTGAGGTTCGATAATTGCTACTAGGCCACGTCGCCATCTCTCCATGCGAGTTGGAGCTCTGTATCCCATTGATTAGCGCATCCGCGGCCATTGAGGGAGAGGACCAGAGAATTTCTGCGTGATAGGTTCCGAGAACGGGCAGCATGATGACGCCAGAGGTGGTTCACACTCAAAATGAGCTATGCAATACTTCAAAGGTTGTATATTGACACACCTGAACCGCAGATCACACCACTAACACCCCCTATCTCCCATAAAAAATCTCTAAAGATGAAGGGCCAATAAGCCGTCATCTAATGCAACAGAGGGAATTCCTGACGGAATAAAATCAGGAAAATTGTACAAAGTTGTGCGAGGGAGTGCATAAGGCCGATGAACGAGCCGCACAACATTTGGGGCCGGAAGGATGGTCGAGTTCCGTAATAAGTCGATGACCATCTCGTAGAGGGAGTGGCACCTTGGGACTGAGAAAGACGGCCCAACGGAAGCCTCTTGGCGGTGAGCGGGGATTTTGGAGGACTGTACGAGTAGCGAGTCATCTTCCGAGTAAAACAAGCCCCCAAACTTGCAGATTGAGCGAGAAGTGGAGGAGAAGGAGAAGATTGATTGTGGGCGCGAGCCGTCCAAAATAAGAAATTCACACGCCACACCGTTCCCCCGATCCGAAAGCCGGCACAGCATCACATCAGAGATGCCGAGTTGCATCAAATTTGGTTTACAAGGCCGCAAGAGGTTCCACTACAAGCCACGATTCAAGTTGAAGCAGAAAAGTGTACCCATATGGCTTAAAGACCCAAGTGGCCAGGTACCTGGGGTGGCCAGCTAGGAGGGCCACAATAGTAAACCAACAATGATCCGCACCTGGATGAATCGCAAGAGCTGCGCATCGGAAAAGAGGACGCAGTTTATGATCTTAAGTTGCTCCAATTGGGGACAACAGTGGGAGAGCGAAGCGGGGGATGGAGTGAGAAGTGTCAAAATATTCTTGTAGGGCCCGGTCCCACTCTGTTCTTGAGAACATCCAGAATTTGTAATTCCTGAAGAGTCGAGGGCAGCTCGCGGAAAAAGTCTTGGACGGATGACATCTCCAATGCATCCATATTTATTTCGAGCGATTACAAGCGCGGAGCGGCGGCGACCACAGCAACACGGCATGGTGTTGCAATCCCGCCACATGCACGGAGGAAGAAATGCCGTAAGTTGGGCAAGGAAAGACGCCAAAATGGCAGTCGAGATTGGTTTTTACTGTCCTCATTCTGGCAGTGCAACTGGCAGCGCTTCAACGACGAGCAGCGGGACAGAACCTCCAGAGCCATCTCGCTCGTAAAGACCAACTCTTGAGGGTTCCATGTCGATGAGATATTGAGGGTAAGATCTCCGAGTTGGTCCCAGCGAAGCGGCATGTCTAATAGTTTTAAAACGCCAGGGAAAACCCGGAGATCTGATGATTTCGAAGGCGACTCCAGGGGCCCCATGCACGGTCGGTGGGCGGAGAGTCCCAATGCTGCATGGCGAGTGACTTCCGCAGCGGTACATCGGTCTCACTCAGATGTGACACGTGTACCAAAACGTCCACTGGCAGCGGGACCGTGCACTCGACATGCGCACAGTGGGATGCAAAAAAAAGCACAGAATGCATCATGTCAGGCCCACTGCATTGCGATGATACCGACAACGGGCAGTGGCCGGATCGGCCCAGCCACATTTGGGTGACTTCAAGCCGCTGCAAGCGCTTCTGTATCATCGGTGACATGTGCAAATGATCCGCGCTCGATAATATGGAGGCTCGACCAGATACGAGGTGTGGTGATGGATATGGCCCTCCAAGAGCTGCAAATGCGTCCCAAGAGAACCGGCGCCTCCGTGGCGCTCATGACACAGTTACGGTTTGTTGGGAGACATGCTGTGAGTATTTCTTGTATTATTTCAAGCGGAAGCCGTCCGACTGGACAAATGAGAGCTCTGTGGGCATCCAAGTAGGCGCCCACATTTTCGCGCTGTAAATGATCCCTCAATTTGTCGATGGCAATCTGTAGGACGGCGATTTCCTCGTCCAGGGAATTAAATCGGCGTGAGGGTTCGAGTAGGAGACACTGGGTGAACATTTCAAGTTTTTGAGTGAGAAATTTGGTGAAAACTATTTTGTGTTTTACAGAAATTTTTCACTGAAAAAGTTGCTGAAAAACTTGAAACTTTTTCAAAAGTTTTCACTTTTCAGGTGAAAAATTTGAAACAAAGTCTGAAAGTCATGAAAAAGTTTTCAATTTTTCAGCAACTTTTTCAGTGGAAAATTTCTGTAAAACTCAAAATAGTTTTCACCAAATTTCTCACTCAAAAACTTGAAATGTTCACCCAGTGAGAGCCTTTATATCTGGGACCTCCTCGTCCAGAGGCAGTAATTGGTCCCCAGCTTGTCGGCAAAAGGGGAGGTCATGGTGGTGTCATGATTCAGAAGCAGATGTGGCGGTGCTGCTGACACATCGGCGCGATCACCTGATGCTCCAGTGCTCAATGGCCAGAAAAAAATACCCAACCTAGACGCGGTACAGTTGTCAAGCCTCGTGTCAGTATCCTATCGCCTGATGTGTGACTGACGTGAGGTTCGTTTTAACCCTGAAGTTTGCTTCTGCGCCACAACCTCTGAGCGGCAGGGCTGACTGCTGAGCCACTGGATTTGAGCAAACGTACTATTTTTGCGGCAGTCTGGGGCGCAGCACCCGAAATTAAACGCAGCTCAAAAGGAATAAATTGCAGACCGTCATGTACACCTAAATCATTATTTCCTTAGCTCGACATTGTTGAAATCACATTGAACACGACACGAAAAACACGAATCCTGTAGAACCTCCACTGCGCAAATCTCAGACTTCTGATGGCGGGGTTGAGAAAATGGTAACGTTGAAAAGGTTCCCATATGTAGACGAGCCGCGATCTGATATAGGGATGTCGGTGGTGTTACTCCCTTTCTAAGTTGAATTCTAGACGGCGAAGCTCGATGTGGCACGTAACCGTGGACCTATCCGATGGAATATAAATCTGGTGGACATCAATCAGATTTATTTTTGGGGGTGAAATGACGCGAGTGGAGGTTTTTTCTGTTGAGAAAAAGACTGACGGAAGAGGCGCCAGGAGAGTTGTGAGCCCGGCAAGGAGCGCAGTAGCGCCCACTGTACCGAGTTTGTTGTACATCGTGCCTGCGAAAAGCGGGAAAGCGGCAGCAAATGATGAACGCATGGCACTATTGGCCGCCATCGCACTTGCAGCAATCGGTCGGTAAGCCTGAAGAACAATATACCCACTGCATGAGCGGGGGAAAAACAGCACAGGACGATAGAAATACCGTGACGAGATACGTGAATGTCGCAGCGAAGACCTGGAAAAGTGAGGTAATTATTTCTTCATCATTACTATCGTCAAAGCGGAGGCGTACAAAGAATGTGCCAGAGCCGAAAGGCACGCTCGCAAGAATCGGGACAATCCAGTGCACGTGGGGATACGTGGTAAACGCAAACCAATAAAGTGCTGCACAGTTCCCATGTCAGCGCATAATTCCGAGCGCAAAAAAAGGCATATGCACATAGAGGAACCAATACAGCGCCCACTTGGCCCATGATGAGGATTGTTTCGGGAGGAGCCTTGCCTCCATGTTTGGCCGCTTCTCTAGCGGTGAACCTACCCCTCTGCTTAAGCTTAGCGCTATCCAAAGTGGGACGCAGACTAACCGATTCCAGAATGGCTGGGTCGCGAGAGCGATCCCCATCCCCATCCCGATGCCGATAAACGTCATACCAGTCGTCTGAACGTTGAAGTGGTGTCCGTTTTCAAATATGATCGGGAATGCCTGGAACATGAGGTATAAGATTCCGAGCAAGAGTGCGTCCCTAATGTGGATTCGATGACTGCGAAAGAGAGATGCTACGAGTTCGTACCAGATATCGAGCAGTAGCGCCATTCGATCGAAAATCAGCAGTTCTGCAGTAAATCATCAGCGCGGTGTGGGGGAAGAAAGAAACTGACAGCGCACTGAATGGCACATAGCAACTGAGGAGCAGGGAACGCGTCAGACTGATATCATGTCGATCGAGCGGTGCCCAGTAGGCCTGGTCTCCTGTCGTCTTGCGGAGCCTGCTCGTGGTTCAGCCAAGTTAGTGTCGAGAACGAAACCCTTCTCACTCGCAGGCTTTCCGTTTCAGGAGAACCGGCGCGTAGGATTCAGGAACGAACTTCCGAAAACCTCAAAGGCTTTGACGAATAAACCTAAGCAAAACTCACCAAAAATATTGCCACCAAGTTCGCAAACGTCCAGATGATGAGGATCCGGTATGTCCACCTCCAGTATAGATTCTAACACAATAGTTGGACCACGTCGTGGTATTTGACGCCAGAAAACCGCACCTGGTTGATAAAACCGCCTATTAAAGGCCCAAACACTTATTGTTGTTGCATAATGAGAAGGGGCGCCCTGGCGGTTGGAATCATCAGACGTCACCTGGACCGAGAAACTGGAAAATGATTAGAGGGGCGGTAGGATTTATTCTGACTTGAAGGACCTACTGGAAATATTGTGTAAACGGCCATCGGACTGGCGAGTGGATGAGACAGGAGGATGCATCACAACATGGAGCTCACGTCGCGACACGGTCAGAGTTAAACATGTCTGCAATGCTTCCGCCCGCAACACTGAGGAACGAGGCACCACAAGAGCCCAACACGAGACGGAATACCAGGACCACAGCTGAAAATCGTCGAGGTGAGTCTTTTCTACTGAAATGCGACGAACCTAAATTCGGCGCGAATACCACAGGAAGCGAGAACAAAACCAGCAAGATATAGGAGAGGCGATAAATAATAGCTCTTCCGTAAACCTTGCGACAAGTCAGGAATTGTGCACAGGAATAAGAACAGTGAATTACCTCGGAGAACGGGCCAGTTATTAAAGGACCGATACCAAGACCCAGGACAAAGAGGCTGACCGACAAGATTGTAGGTTCTTGAGACACGCGAAATTCTTTCGCCATTTCATTCTCTGTAAAAACCGCCTGCCTCAAGTTAACGTCTGGGTGAGTAACCGATGGCAAATCGAACCGCCAACCATCGAGGAAGCACAAGCGACGCAGAATGAGCTGCCAGAGATGACTGCGACGGCCAACCACTTTTTGAAGGTAGAAAAGGCCAGTGGATCCTCCGAGGGATCCAGAGCCACGAGGCGTTCGTGTGCCTTCTCAGCTTGGCTCACTGCCAATGGCGTGGGATCGTCTTGAGGAACTTTCATTGCAGCTGCTCCAAGCATCTGAGGGCGTGGGTCGACGCAGAGACGTTCCGAAGGATGAAGGACTCAAGGAGGGAGGACAGCGTCTGCTGTTGGCTCCCACGGTGATGACATCCGCTGGCAGTACCTTGTTCCCGATTTCTCATGCGGCCCGCCGGCCGAACACTGCCGAGATACACCCCGTGTACATACACCCTGGCCAGAAATCGAACAAAGTTCAATGGAACCGTGCTGGACAAATTATGGCGAGCTCCGAGTTGCGGCTCAGCTGCATGGCCATGAGGCAGCCACGCTTGTGTAGATTGTCATGCCTCACGGCTGCACTATATAAGTCAAGTCGACTGCGTTCAGCCGGTATTCAGCAGCGTACGCGTGGGATCTATCTTGACCAAGCTCGGTCGAGGCAGACATAGACAGAAATAGCCAGCCGTAGACAAGCCGAGTAATATGCCCGCGACTGGAAAGTTCGCTGGCGGCCGCCGCTGACACCACTGATTACCGGCGGCCGATGGCGCCATGGCGGAAGCTGATGGAAGTTGTTTCCCGTTGTACCGACGAACCCATCGAACTCCGGCAATCACCAGCGGCATCGCTGAATTCTGTTGGATGTTGAAGAGCAAAGGCATATAATGTTTCTGTGGGTCAATTTCTGCTATTCTTCGCTCTGCATTCTTCTGCACACTCTCAGTATGCCGCAATTGAACCGTGGGAATTTCTCGACCGCTAAACAGAATGGGCAACTCAAATGTGTGAAGAACCAATGATCGTAAATACTTACTCTTTATCCTCCTTTTCATCGGGCTTTCTGTCATTTTCTATTTGTTGTGGGTACATAGTACAGTCATACAACGAGATAATTTTTCCCTGAATGCTGGATCCAGTTATAGTTGACGAGATTTTGCGAGGTTCAGTTAAGCATCGCACAGAATTGGACTATCTTCATGAACCCAACTCGAAATTCTACCTCACGGTCCATGTGCATCAATCAATTCGGCTGTTCTCGGGAGCTGAGAGTACAAATTGGAGCCCGTGTCGAGCTCGGATCGTTCACGCTTCACTTAACTCCTCAACTGTCGAGCTCAATCAAGCCCTGTTCCTTGATATAAGTAATTGGTTGAATAGTTACTTATCGATTCGTTGGAATCCAGTGTAATCCAGTGAATTCCAGCGGAAATGGGTGAGGTGGAATCCAGTGTTTTCCACTGGACGCGTGTTTTACTGGACAAGCCGTAGACAACAATTGGTGCCGAGTTTGAACACCGGCCGCGCGCGGCCGAGGTCGGCATGTCATCCGAAAACTGATTAATCAGACTCCGGGGTTGTGCTGAGATTGATGGCAAGCATCTGGAAGATGTTTCTCCGCCCCGAGAACGTTAACCACATCTTCGCTAGAACCACATTTCACACATGGTGATCACTTCCTTTACCGGAGCTGTAGAGCGTCGACTAGTGCATCAAAGATTCAAAGTCTTGCGGCTCTCCGTGAACTTATTGAGGGAACCGGTTTGGAACCGGTGGGGATCTCCATGAATCCAGCTCGCTTGTCGTTAGACACCTTCGGCATGGTCATATCACTGACGAGACTATGCACCCCGAGTCAGTTCGGCTCGAATATCGGTTCGAACCTGACGCATTTAATGCTGGTTCAGCGCGCTCCGTACATCAGAGCTTGTACTACCCATGTGAACTAGCTCTTCCATAATACGCCAGGAGCTGAAGACAATTGCGAGGAAAACACTTGTGGCGGGATTGGACGAGTTGAAATCGAGTGTCCACCAGTTCTTCGGGACGAAATCAGAAAATTGGTGGAGGCACAAACTGCGAGCGGAAATATATTCATTAGGTGTCTTGTAGCTGTTGTAACGAGTCATCAAATGAATTTTGTATATCAGACTAGGCATTAACGCCCCAGCGTCAGACACTGTTTCGTCCAGTGGAACACCGAGTGGAAAAACCCGGATGCTGCGCTTTCATCTTTATCTGCAGCACGAGCACGAAGTGTCCACCAATGTAACATAGACCGTATACGTGTAAATCTTTCGGAAACCTGATCCATTGTGGGGCGTAGTTTAGGATCATCCTGAACCATTTCTTCTACCAAAGGCCGCAGAAAGCCGAGGCCTTTCGTTCCTGGCGCGAAGATAGAACCCTGGTTGGAAATAAAAAAGGTTTATTCCTGCGCAGAGAAAGTCCAACTCACATGCGTAAGCATTTCACGGAAAGTGTTGCCGAGGCAGTAAACGTCCACAGCAAATGAATCGCACAGGGCGCCAGCTTGGAACTCTGGAACAGTCTGGTCGCCACCATAGCCCGGAGGGTCCAATGGACGAGGTTGATCAGGAGGGTATATTTGAGATAAACCAAAATCGATGATATAGTACTTAACTGGGCGCTGAGTCCGGCTCAGATGCTTTGCCCAGCCGCTCCAGTCCCGCTTCATCAGGGTGTTGACAGGGTGGATTGGTTCGGGGTACAGAGGGCTGGAGTCCATGAGAATGTTGTCCAGCTTGCAGTCTCTGATTTAATGTGTTAGATGAGACAAAGGGTCAAGGTAGAACTATACCGATGCGCCACGTTTTGCTTGTGAATGAACTGCAGCCCCTGCGCGGATGTTAAAAGGAAACCGGGGCAAAGAAGGACTCGAACCTCGATGACTTGACCGACAAAATCCAGCAACTCCACAATCGTGTGAAATCGGGGAGTATCCCAGTCGGTCAGAAATGGCATAACCATGAGTTTCATGTCGTTGGCGTCAGGGACTTGTAGAACTTCGTACAACGGGACGCAATGATTCTGGGGATCCGATACAAGAGGCTCCGTGTTGAACATAGAACAGATTTCGATCTCGTTGGGATGTTTCGAGGACCGGATTTGTTTGAGCATGACAAAAGCTCCGTCAGATATGCGAGTGGCATCCATCACAACATGCGTCTGGCAGAACAGATGAAATAAGCAGGCAGCAGCCTATAAACTGGCCTCATACCAGGCGACTACAGCCGTCTTCACATTTCCAGTGGTCCTTCGAAGTCCCCAGCCACGATGCGACCCAGTCAGGGGAGTAGCGGGGCCGTAGTTTGTACCCGCAGGTTTCGAGCCAAGGTTGGTGATCCCTCCAGAAGTCTTCGCCTTCGAGCAGATTCCCCTGATCGATATATGGACGGAGTGGTTCACGCTGCAGCGGTAGAGAGGATTCCGTAGTCATTGCAGTCAAGGGACCAAAAGAAATGCGGTTTGCCACAGAGTGAAAATAACAACACGTGAGAATTCATCAATTGCAACCGGTCCGGCAGAACAATAGCACCTTGCCGTTACACTTGATACTTGCTTAATACATGTAACCCCCCATCCATGATTGGTAGTTGTTGTCCTACAGTTCACAAAGCTGTATACAGTACCTGACTGACTGATTGCTATTCAGCTCAACATCCCCATTTCATCAAACTGGCAAGGCATGTTTGAACTCCGAATCAAGCCCGAGTTTTTCAACTGACGGGTAAGTATTGGCCCTTCCCGAGGAATAACTTGAACCTCATTGCTCCTAGCATCCATTCGACACCGTACATCAAAATACACCTCCCTTGCAAATTCGGGGCCGACTTCACGTCAATTATGCAGTCTCCGGATCAAACAGCTTCAACTTTCGTGGTAAGAGGAGCTTGAGCCAACGTGTACTCTTACAAGCGAGAAACATATTCCTAGGTGTTTCCGCGCACTACCACGCGCCGCGGCGTCGGCCTCAAAAGTCAGGCTAAATTTGGGATAAGAGTTGGAAAATGTCGGGCTAATTGGGGGCTTAAAATGGGCTAGATTGGGATGGGAAACGCGGACTGAATCACCCCCTCAAGATCTTATCTTGCAACAGAAATGGACGCGTTGTTGTGTTCTGTTGTCACCTCACATGCAAGCGAAGGATCACGCACGTGCGATTCCTTATATAATTCCCGTTCGTCACTACCAATGTCAGTCTATGATTTGGAAGAGCCGACAAGCGGCGGGGCACAAACAGGCGAAAAATGATAGTAATGAAGATAGTATCAGATATCTGGTAGTGCTACTGATTACAACTACATATACTCTGTGTGTACAACTACATATACTCTGTGTGGAAAGGGGCATTGAATGCATTGGCCCAGGTGAACCCCAAGAAGGTGAACGGGGCTTGCAACACCGAGCACAGGTCTGTCATCTGAATCCGACACACTTAAGCTCGGAAGTATGTTGGATGGCCGGCATGAAGACGGAGGAATTGAATTCCAGGACAATTGTAATGAATTTATGTATTCAGATGAAACAGCCTGATTAAGGGTAGTCACAGAATGAACAAGTCGGTGGTTTGGGAACGAGATAATCAGATCTGATTATCTGAATGTCGAATCCAAGTTGAATCTGTGACCTTTCTAACTGCCGAGCAGTTGTTGGTTTCCAGACATTTAGCCAGTTGATCTTCCTGAGGGATCAGTAGGAACAATTTATCTAAAAGAGAGACATATACTGTAGCGAAGTTATTCAGGACGATAATGGTACAACGGTTTCCAACCCGAAGGAGATTACGAAGAAGGAGCATCGTAAATCTCCTTTCTCCTTGAAGGAGAGATTACTAAGCGGGAGCATGTGACTTGACCCAACCAATGAGCGTCCAGCGTTTGGTTGCTTATATAACGACTCGCGGACATTTTCGGTCCCCACTAACACAAACAGTGCCTGTTTGTGAACCATGTCGTCCGCGACCAACCTCAACAACGACAGTACCGAACTTATACCTTGCAAAAAGCGCGTTGGCTGAAAGTCTCGTGCGAGCGACACCGATTCTCGGTATTCGGATTTTTACGATGTCTTCGACGTCGCGAATGGCGATAACGGCGGCTCTCCATCTTCTGCTACCTGGGACTGTATAACTCAACGACGATACAAAACTGGTGGATATGAATGATGGCGCGGCATGTACTGGGTTTCTCATGGTATGTTTGTAGTCGAACTGGACAGACCTAACCGTGAGCCTAAAATGCATTGTTTCACCTTTCTCCGCCAACTTTCACGTAGGATCCGTGCAGCCGTTTTTTCTCGTTGACGAACGTTCCTTTGTCCAGTCGTTGAATGATGGTATACGAGTATTCGATTTATAATCCGGGGACGACACTATTGGTTTTTATCATGGTTCGACTCTCCTCCACCCATTTGAATGATTTACTACCTCGGTAGGAGGGGCAAAGCTTGGGCCGACTACCACTCTCCACGGATTCTACAGCTGGCTTACTATACATCCCATGGAGACGGTACTTGTGTCTATAAATCAGGAAGCAGGTTCTTCCTGATTTATAGAAGACCCTCTTTTAACGCCGAAAGAAACCATACATATCGTTTGCAAGTGCCACACAAATGCTGATGACATTGAACCCACCCTGGAACGTGTGACGTGCATTGTTTTGCTCCATGGCGCTCGCTAACCGAGAGCATCTAGGTTATGGTTTTGGGCGATGCATCGACAGAGGAGATGAACGAATGTTTCAGCTGTAGTGGATCACAGACACAAAACAAAGGCAAGTGTTTTGGCGTCGTAGTATGTACATGCTCATCCGGATTACAGTGCTCGATTTCTACCACTCCCATCCTGACCTCAGGGGAGCTATTCTGGGGATATAGCGAGGTCCGCATGGGACCCAAACTCCACATTTGAGCCATCCACCGTCCGCACCGGAAAGGATGGGACCAAAGCTCCACATTTGAGCCATTCCGCCTCCGCACCGGAACGGACTCCCGTCAATCGTTTTGAGTAACCAAGTCCAGCCTTTAAGCAGAATATATGCCACCTGGACCTTCGGCTACAAGTAATCCAGCGTCGGCGAGTGGACGACACCAGCTTACATGTGCACTGTCCTCTTCCTTCGTTTCGTCTGTGCCGTCATTTTTGCAACGTCTCCAACCATCACCGCTGCAGGCGTTGGTTTTTACGGGACTCGAATGTGTCAGCTGGTCTATAAAGGCAGACCAAAAACGACGAGCCATTCAATCCGCTCCGTCCCAACATGTGTGGTCTTACAGCAGTTTTCCATCCAGACGGAGTGACTAAACCATCAGCTGACGATCTCGAGAACCAGCTTCATGCGTCGCTTGAAATCATCAAGCATCGTGGTCCGGATTCGAGAGGAACATACGTGTCACCCGACGCTCGGGTTGGTTGGTGTATCCTCTCACTCGTCCAGTTCACGGAGGCTCATTCTTCATTCCATATCAGGTCTAGGCCATGTCAGATTATCAATTATCGATCTTCTGACGGGACAGCAACCTCTGTCTGACGAGGATGGGCTCATGCAATGTGTCGTTACCGGGGTGATATATGACCATGAGCGTCTTCGCGACGAAATGGAACGCCAGGGGTACTCCTTCAAGACAAAATCGGACTCGGAGCTGGTCGTTCAGTTGTGTGTAATCGTCACCGAAGGAATCCGAACCTGCCTAATTCTTTCCCAGATACAAACGCAACGGTTTCAACCTGCTGTTCAACCTACGTGGTGAATTTGTTTCTTGTGCTGTATGATGTTCGGCGCCGCCTGTTGTTTACTGCGCGCGATAGTTTCGGCCTCAAACCGCTTTACTACACCGTCTCGAACGGTCGCATTTTATTCGCCAGCGAGATCCAGGCTTTAATGGGTCTTGGCAAGCCGAATGGGATATCGACAGTCTGGTGAATCGCGGGGAGTCCAGTGACGACCGTACATTGTTCAAAGGAGTTCAAAGGGTATTTCCAACGGTTCGCTGGTGACGGATCGTCTAACCTCCACTATAGCTCCCTCCCGGCTATTCTGTTCTCTGCCGCGCCTCCGGCTATATGAAGATTCAGGCGTATTGGAATCCCTCATATCCCTCTGCAACTGCTCCAGCATCCGACTCGCTCAATACTATGATATCGACAGTGCGGAGCCTCCTCATTGATTCAGTGCGACTGAGGCTTCGTTCAGATGTACCGTTAGCATGTACTTCAGCGGCGGGATCGACAGTTCAGCGGTTGCAGGCATCGCGCGAATGCAAAATTGACAACCATTACGTTGGCGTATACTGGTGTGTTCCCGAGAGGATATCTAACTGTCCAGGCTACATAACATTTTATCAGAGGACGAGTCAACAGACGGATCCCTGCTTGCGGCACGGACTGCTGATCACATTGGAGCTAAAATACTCACGGTTCCGGGCAGCGAGTCTGCTGTAGTGGACGCACTCGAGGAATCTATTTGGCATTCCGAACAGGTAAACAACACCTTCCGCGGCGCAAGTGAAATTCTTCTGTCGAGGGCTGTTCGCAGTAATGGCTACAAGGTAACTCAGGCATGCACTGCTCTTGTTTCAATTGGTGATTGCATATCTAGGTCGTTTCAGAATCTCTCCGGCGAGGGCTCAGATGAGCTATTTGGCGGATATGGCTGGTTCCCTCCGGACTAGCTTGCCAATGCCGATCCTGCCTCCGTTGAACTCGGCTTCGCCCTTCCCTCGGATGCGGACCGCCGTGAATTGGCAACAGAGATCGCAGTCAAACCGGCCATGCCCCAAGGTTTTCTGGTCTACCCATATCAGCACACAAAGCAGATCCACGCTCCCTGCTCAATATACACTCACACCGTATCTTAACAGGCCCCTTGAACTCGACCATAGGTAGTATGTTCCGACCTGAAGTCCTGGAGGCGGTAGGAACTCCAGATGCCGCTCGGTGCCGCGAAGAGGGAATCGATCCTCGCGTTCGCCAATGCTCGGTATCCGGACGCTGGCACAATTTGGCTGTTTCCTTGGTACTCTTCCCGCTCGTCCTTGCCGTTCATCGTCGCTGACGCACCACAACAGTATGTCACCACGAAGACTGTGTTGGAAACCATCCTCAGCCAAGTCGGCGACCGTTCTTACATGGCTAACTCTGTCGAGAGCCGCGTCGCTTTTCTGAATCACCATCTCGTCGAATATGTCAACACCTTGCCGCCGTAGGTTATGCCGTCCTGTTCTCCCCGACCGCCACCGTAACTAATCTTCAGATCCGTTAAAATAATGCCAATTGCGGGCGACCAACCTGAGACCTGGTGCTTGGTGGAAAAGTGGATTCTCCGACAGGCGGTCAAACCTTTTATTACAGACGAGCTCTACCGGCGGAAGAAGGTGCCTTTCAACCCCGCGACCGCTCGCAAGCGTGCGCCGGAGTCTGGTCTGCTTCCGCTGCAACTCTATCTGAAAGCACGGATCACCCAGGCTAGTGTTCAACGTCTGGGGTGCATCGATTGGACTTTCGCTGAGTATCTGGACTCGCCCAAATTCTCTGCCCACGGGATGGATCAGAGAGCGAGTGTGCTGATGAACATCCTTCGTTATATTGTGCTGCAAGAGCGGTTTTTTATCCCGACGTTGAAACTTTGAATGACACACACATTGTAATGGGCGATACTTTGTGAGAGATCAAATCACAAGTGTAATACCAACGCTCAAAAGTGTGAATTCAATACAAGGAAGGGAACTTTGCTTCTCTCAATGACAGCTTCGGGTTGCTGTTGCCAGTTTTAGCTTGGACGAATCAAGAGTCAAAGCACTTACTGGATGGTTTTCAATGACGAGAACCTCCTGAGATGATCGCTTGGGTGTATAACCAGTAAAAGAACCAGTGTACTTATTTTCCGAGGCCTTTTCCAACTTTCCAAGCGTTTTCCCTTGTCTTATGTCAGTCCGATAGGGATGCTCACCCCGTACGGGGGAGGAATCGGTGTCGCAGAATTTGGGAAGGATGTCTTGAGAATGTCACGATCCGTCGGGTTCCCCGGTGCGGGACAGTCCGGATCAATAAATAATTGACGCTCTGTTCCGGTCGTTTCCGACTTATGCCATGGATATTTTGATCTCTTCCTCTACTTCTATCATGCGAAAATTTCCGCAGGAACTCGTTGACCACATCATCGACAACTTCAATCTACCCAAAGATTATCGCAACCTCAGCTCATGTAGCCTTGTCTCGAAGCGCTGGCTGCCCCGGAGCAGGTCCCACATATTTTCTGACGTGGCACTGAAAAGTAGCGATCACCTTCGATCTTTCTTGAATCGCATCCACTCGTGCCCTAGCATCCTCTCCCTCATCAAGGATCTATGGCTCGATTTCCATCATGCCCCTTTCCTCGAGGGCGACTTGCCGCAGCTCCGCCACTGCACCAATCTCGTCCGCCTCACCATTGCCCCGATAGAACCGAGAAGTTTGGTCGAGTTGCTGAATTCGCAACCGGTGCACTGCCTTTCGATGCCCAGTATCATCAATATCCTGTCGTACTTGCCTTCCTTGGAGACATTCCGGATTGGCAAGTGGCCTAATTGCACCATCATACCAGTTAATATCCGTCGTGTCCGAGTCATCCCATCCACCTTACCTTCCCCTTTTTCGTTTCCCTCGCGTCTGGATGCGATGAAAATTGCTGTTACCGCGAGCGCCGCGTTCTTCGATTGGCTCCTTTCGCTTCCTGTGGTACCCAAAATGCGCTCCTTGACGGTGGATATCTGGATAGAGCAGCTGGATGGGCCCGAGCTGGTGTATCTCGCGTATACAGGGGGAAAGCTTGAACATCTACAACTCCGCGTCAGATGGTTGACCTCACCTCCAATCGGTGTGTTCCCTCAGACAACTTTTATTCCGTTGCTCACCCTCCTTCTTTC
Source organism: Mycena crocata (assembly GCA_029281795.1). Lineage (NCBI taxonomy): Eukaryota > Fungi > Basidiomycota > Agaricomycetes > Agaricales > Mycenaceae > Mycena > Mycena crocata. The sequence goes on along the minus strand of JARJCP010000042.1, from coordinate 80,102 downwards.
GTCAGCAACTGACGGCTTCATTCGCCGAGTGCTCGGCAGTAGTACCAACCTGCGGAGTCTCGTTTTATTTGTGGAGCGTTCGGACTAAGTACCAGCCATCCTGTCCAGCATAACCCCCGCCGACTGCAGACGATTCGCATCCTTGTCGGCCTCCCGTTGGACCCAGACTCTTACGGCCGAATTTGGACCCAGACTCTTACGGCCGAATTGACACGTCGCTTGCGGACCCCCGCCTCCACAACCTCGAACGATTCTCGTTGGAGAGCAGAGACAGCCGTGATGGTGCCACGGTTTACCGTTCATGGTTGACAGTGACAGGCAGAGCGCAGATGCCACTGGCCAGTGCTCGTGGAATTTTACGGTGATGTGTGCACAGATTTTGCGGTGGACACCAGAAGAGATTTTTCTCAGTACTTACGCGAACTCTATTTTTTGAAGTGTGTGGTGAACTTGAAAATTGTACATATCTATCTTGAATTGTCACTTTCCACATACGTACGTTGGACTTCGCCAAACTCCATGTGGGAGAAACCTGGGTGTATTACTCTCCCCATAGTATGATTTACTTCGATGATAACAGGCAAGACTTTTATTACGGATCGCCCGGATCCACTGCTTAATTGATATTATAGACGATATGGATGCGCTGTGGTGAGGTAGAGAATGACGGTGTTTTTCATTGCACGGCGTACCTGGAAAAACACATCAGTGTTGGCGCTTGGATTGACGGGCGTTGAGGCAAAGGTGAGACTTACAGGAACTCCCGTGGTGCAGCATCGGGTGAGTAGTCTTGCTCGTCAGCTGCTGGTGCGGCTTCACTACGGAATTCACGACATGAGTTTCACTGATGAGATGCGAGATAAATAAGAGTCTGAGAAAGTGGGACTCACGCGGCCTTCACGTCGGGTCTCCAGCTCAGCTCTTCCTTGAGGGGCGCTTTCTCATCGACACCGGACTCGACGTCGGTTTCCTTTTGCCAGAAACCGAAGTGCGGGCCCAGGATGCGTGCAATCTCGCGCACGGCGAAGACGAGGACACTGCACATTATCGTCGTTTGGAAGACGACGATGAGATGGGCGTGCAGGTCGGCGATCTGGGATATCCGCAGCGCGGGCTCGGAGACGAGCCGCGCGAGGGGGGAGCGCATGGCGTTCCCCGAGACAATGGAGATGTGCAGCAGGTGGAGGCAGCCGTGGACGAGGCCGAGAATGATGATGAAGGAGAGAGTGGCGCAGATGGCGAATTCGCGGACGAGCTGGGAAGTAGGGGTGGAGGACATTGAGCGGGGAAGTATGGGGATTGGGGGAGGGGATGAGGAAAATTATGGATTGGGGTATGGAGGTCACATTTATTATATATCCGCGGGAGAAAGGAGCTGGATCGAAATTCGGGTTTCACGGAACCAAAGACAGGAGGGCGGATACAAAACCTCCTTGCGAATGTCAAAGGTTAAACAATAGCGAGGTTGACTACCCCGATTGCCCACCACACCAATCTGAAGTGGCCTGAGTCTATTATGTATAACTGGACCCGACTTTGTTGCTAATTGTGCCCCAAATTTATTACAAACCCTCTACATGTTATGAACTCACCTTGACAATTTTTCATTCCAATGGAATTGACAGAGCGTACCACTACGAATGAAATGCAGGAAGATGAGTGGAACTTGGAAAATTTCGACCTGTAGTACAGAAATCTTCTCCATTTCGATCACCGCGTTGTTTCGTATCCGACTACTAAGCAGTCGCATTCAGACTATAAACAAGTGGATGGCACTACCTCAGAAGATTGAGGCGGTTGGAGAGGGATCGGCTTAAATTCAGGCCTGATTCGTGGTGGAAAATCTTCCGATAGTCAGGCCCGAATCGCCCAAGAATCGCCCGATTTGTGGTTAACAGTCGGCTTTCGTTTACAGTGGATTCGGACGTAGTTTGCGCCCTGTTGGGTAAAAGCGGGTTTGGCTGGATAGCCAAGCGAGGTCGGTTGGCAATGGCACCGCGTGCTAGGTTGGGTTTTCTTTTTCTAGCCATCGAGTTGAGCATCAGGTGATCGCGTTAATATGTCAGCAGCACTGCCACACGTGCTTCTGAATCACGACCACCATGTCCTCTGCCTTCGCTGACAAGCTGGGAACAAACTACTGTCCTGTCGATACAGAGATCGCAGAAATAAATTCTCTCCTACTCGAACCCTCACGTCGGTTGGACTCCTTGAACCAGAAAATCGCACTCCTACAGGTCGCCATGAATAAACTGAAATGCGAGCGCGACAGCCTTGAAACTTACTTGGATGCCCATAGAGCTCTCATTTCTCCAGTCAGACGACTTCCGCTGGACATAATCCAGGAAATATTCGCAGCCTGTCTCCCAACCCACCGCAACTGTGTTATGAGTGCCACGGAGGCGCCAGTTCTCCTTGGCCGCATCTGCAGCGCATGGAGGGACATCTCTCTCGCCACACCGAGTCTTTGGTCGAGCCTCCATGTCGCCGAACCAGTATCTCGTCTATATCCGCATGACACCCGAGTCGTTGATGACCCAGCGGAGAAGAAGCGCACGCAGCGCCTGGAAATCACCAAAATGTGGCTGGGTCGATCGGGCCATTGCCCATTATCCATATCATTGCATTGCAACGGGCCTGACATGATGCATTCCGTGCTTCCCTTTGCATCCCGATGGGAGCGTGTCGAGTTCACCGTTCCGCCGGAGGTCTTGGCCCTCGTATCGCACCTCAGCGAGGCCAGTGTGCCCCTGCTAAAGTCATTTGCCACTCAGCATTGGGACTCTGCTCCAAACGAGCATGCATGGGGCTCGTGGGGGCTCCTCCGCAACCCTCTCTTGTCCGGGTTTTCCTTCCACGGGACGGGCGCTTTGAAGCCATTAGACCTGCCGCTCCGCTGGAACCAGCTGAAGAAACTCTGCCTCAACGTCGCGGATGGTTGGAACGTTCAAGGTCCCGGCTTCGTGCTGACCAGCGACACCGCTCTGGACGTGCTCTCCCGCTGCCCCTCGTTGCAGACCTGCCAGCTAGGTGTCCAGAACGAGGACACTCCGGAACCCGTCTCCACCGCCGTTTTCGAGCATCCGTCCCTTCGCACTTTTGACCTCACCTGCGATGGTTCCCCCTCCGTCGTCTTCCAACGACTTCTACACCGCCTTTCCTTGCCTGTCTTGCGGCATTTCGTCCTCCGCGCATATGGCAGTGGCACCCAAACGATCTGCCATGTCGCTCTCCCCGCTGCCGCCCCGCTCTTGGAATCCGTCGATATAAACATCGAGGCATTGAAGATGTCACCCGCCCCAGCCTTTTTCCGCAGCCTCCCCTCGACCATCCGGGAAATCCGAATTACGGACGCCTACGATTCCAGGCCTGCACCCAACGAGGAGATTTTAGCACTCCTCACGCCTTCTCCCTCTCCCTGCTACTGTCCTGCATTAGAGGACTTCCACATCCCGAATTGCGTCTCCTTTTCCGACGCGCAGCTCTTGCGGTTCGTTGAGGCGCGGGTAAGCGCAGGCTTACCGCTGAAACATGTCGCCATCTCGTTTGCCCGGGGAGTTGAGCTGGATATTAAGCCAGCTCTCCAGCCTTTCCTGGAAAACAATGGTCTTCGGGTCGAGCTTGCGTATCCGCCTCCCCGGCCCCTCCCCGGGTGCTCGCCATGGCAAGGGCTTCCGGATAGACCGAGCGACCAGGGGCCGTATCAGTGGCCAGGCTGGTGAAACGATGTGCGCGCAGCATCTACCAGCAATTTTGCTGAACACCCTAGGCCTCATTACCAACCAGTTCGGAAAATTTCCTTACTCATGTGTCCTTCGACCCAGTGGAAGCCTGGTACTACATCGCCAGTTTTACTTTGTTCGCAACTGAAAAGGTGTACTCGTACCGTCCCTTCAGTTAATTTATTTTCCCTCCAATTAATTCCTTTTCCCTTCAGTTAAATCCATTGTCCACGTTATTGTGACAGATGGATCGTTCGACTTCAACAGTGTTCGAAATTATCATGCACTGTGTTACCTTGAAGAATATCAAGGGTTGCCCTGAAAAGTATCCCGCGTGCTGTGGGATTCCGCGTACATCTCATGCTTTGTAACCGACCCCTTTCAATTTTTTTTCTTTCACAACGTTGACTTTTGGTTGGAAGAGTCAGTATTGCCTTTCTGTCGAGTGCGATGTTAATCTTTATGGGGCGTTGAAAATGGGACTGCGTCGAGGGTCGCCCAAAGCTATGGTACGACTCCTGATAGTGATAAATTCATCCGATTCTGATCCCAAAAATGCCCCTAGGGCCCCTTTCGGTCGCTCAATATAAGTGAAGCTCGTCCTTCACATCCCCCATCTATTCAAACATGAACGCACCTCTGGACCGCCTTCCCAGCGAGATCTGGCTGAAGATTTTCTCGAACGTCAATGATCGGAATTCGTTACAAGCCATCATCCTCACCTCGCGCGCGTTTTACAATCTCGCCCTGGAGGCACTCGTCCCTGACACCATCGTTTGGAATACCCCGGAGAGAATTCAGCGTAGTCTGCAATTCTGGGAGAACAACGCGCATCTCAGTCACATTCCGAAGGCGGTATCGATGAATTTGAACAACCGGTATCTGATGCCACACCCATCTCTTGGTATGAATGGATTCCTTTCATTGCTTAAGCTGATCCTGAGGCCTTTTTGTAGCCGCTTTTTCAATCCCAACCTCGGAGCCTGTCGCCAAGGACGTTCCGACGTACCTCGAGGCTCTGCACCGCGTCTCGTCCTTCCATAACCTGGGGGCTCTATCGCTTTCAGACGGACGAATTCCGCACCAAATTTACCAGGTCCTCGTCACTTTACCGCAGCTGACTCATCTGAGTCTGTCGGACTGCACGATTCTCAACCCTCCACCTCATTTTCCGCTCTCGTTTCCCTCCTATTCGAATGCGACCATAGCGCCAGTTGGGATTAGCATAACCGACCTCGTCGTTCGCAACATCCGCCTGTCAGATATGCGGCTCGTCGAATTCCTTCCCCACCTCCGCGCTCTGACGACCGACGACTCGGTCGACATGCCCATTGCCGTTCTCCAGCAGCTCACATCTCTTACCCTCACGGACAATATTTCCATCGATGGGATGAATGCATATCTCCAGCACACTCCCCAGCTCCTGCATCTCTACGTCGCCGCTCCCGAGGAGAGGCTAAATCAAGGCTTCCCGCCTCTCATTGCGATGCTGCCCAACCTAGAGTCGTTTACGGGCCCTACGCTTGCAGCAGTACACTTGCTAAACAGTTCTCCCACCCTCCGCTCGCTCAGCATCACGACGTTGCTGGCGAACACGGAGACCGCGGTCGCGATTATTCAGATGTGCAACGGATCGACCATAGATTCCGTTTCCCTCAAGCTAGAGTCATTCGACGACAAAGTTCTGCTTGCATTTATAACTCATCTGGCTGCCTGCCGCGACATCAAATTGACGTACTCCTTCAACGCGCCAACCGAGGTGTGTTTTATCTCGTCCGGCATTCCGTATCGCTCATCATGACTGCCGTCATATGTGACAGGACGATATCTTCCGCCTCGGCATCGATTTACTTCCGAAATTGTCGCAGCTGCGCAGACTGCACCTGCACCCGGCCGTCGTGATTGACTACAGCAATCCCTCCGAAAGTCTCATCGCATGGACGCAGTATAACGCGAATCTGGTCAATGTACGCTTGTCTAGAGGGCGGGAATGGACGCGCTGGCCGAATGGCAGGACGCTGAAGGGCCGGGAAAGGTTTAAATGGGTTGTGGCGGATGTTGAGTGAGGCGGGTGGTAAAACTCGTCGGATTCATCCGGGGCGATTTGGCTGTGCAGTTGATACCATCGACTTAATAGTTCTTAATTTGTCTCAATTATGCGACTGGGATTTCTCATGAGTCATGACTTTGTCTGTTTTGAGTACCCGCGACAAAGCGATTGATTAGGAGAAGTTCAAGCACCTTATTGTTCCAGAACTTGATATTGATCTCCCCTCCGAAGACTTTTAACACGATTTGTTCACGGTGATGCGATTTTCTTCCCCATTCATAGGTACTCGTTGGGTACTCGGGCTTTCGTTCAACTTCAACAACTCAGGAGTCAGAATCGTTATCAAAATGCATCAGGTGACCGTGCGCCCGGGCCGGCACTGCCACCTCGGCGCACCTTGTTCTTGACCTCGACCATGTTCTCAGGTTGGATTTGCTTGTTCTTCTAGCGGCTACCTCCAGGGCTTATCGGTTGCCAGAACTCTCGGATCTCAAGATGTATGGATTGTCAAGCTTCAAACGAACGCTGTTACAGCTAGTCAGCCTGTCAGGATGAACCACGGCTGCGTCAAGACTCGGGACGCCATGTGATTTCCCGATACGTGATCTGAGCGTGGCTACTGATGATCTCTTCAGTATGGGCATTGTTTTCTGCCACGATTTTTCCGAAGACCACCCACGTCCTGGATCATCACTAATACTGTTATGTGTACTCTACGTGCATCTCTCATTGATTTTACTGAGGTCAGGGGATGGTGCTTGTACTAAAGCGTCAGCGGACAGTAGACTACGCTTCTTTGACAGGCCTGTATATTTCCAGTCTTGGTTTTGGATCGACTATAGGACCTTACTTAGTATTGTTTTTCCTTGCTGTTCCATCTGATAAGTTCGATAATCTGAAACGTTTTTGTTATCCCCGCTGTCCCAGAATGATTACGGACTAGTCTCTTTTAGACAGACACTCCAACAGTTTGAGCTTCGTGTAATCATGGACGCGATTTAGCCCATCAGGATTTGTTATGATGCTAAACATCAGGTGATCGCGTTGACCGTGTTTGTGAGCTCGGGCCGGTGCTGCCGGTGCCACCTTGTCCTCTACCTCGACCTTGTTCTCAGCTTAGAGGTGCTTGTTCCTCTGGCGGTTACCTCCACGGCTCGTTGGTTGTTAGATGGCTAACTATATCCGTCGTCAACACCCTCGTGGCTCTAACAGACTTGGGACAGCGGCTTTACCTTTTCTGGCTTTTTGTGACCAGCGATGCGGGTTTGCTCTTATTCCCAGGCGGGAATCTCTTACCCGACTGTTGCGGATTTTGCTGTTGCTAGCTGGCTATAGCCTCCAGTAACTGTCCTTGTTGTTCAAGCGGACTCTAGGCAGCGGCTTTACTTGTTACGGCCTTTTTTGTGTATGTACTCCTGCTGTCACCGCGTCCGTCCCATATAATGGGTCGATGCTCTACTTAAGGGCGTATGCCGTGTCAACCGCATAAAACTGGTCCTAGAACTCCCTCATACATCTCCTACCCTCACTTCTTGACTCACTGCACAAATGGTAGACGCAGATACTCGGATTGCAGTCGCGGTGCGTTAGTCTCAGTTACAGTACTGTTCACTAGTCTCACGAATGGTGCACTCTCTAGCGGGACAACCACATGAATCTCTGCCGTACCAATGCCACAACGACTGTCAGGCAGCTTGAAGCCCAACTCCGTGTGATGAATCTCTCTATTCCGAAAAGGGAGTTTTATTGTCCGATGGACATCAACATCGGCACCGGGCTGTTCTCGAACGAAATCCTGAGCAAAATCTTTTCTTGGGTCGCCAGGGACGTGACCTGGCGCATTCCACACACCGCGAGCATGGACGCCGCTACCCCATCTGCCGTCTGCGTCCACCATATCTGCAGGCTCTGGCGGAAAGTCGCCTTGCGCACTCCCATCTGGAACCGCGCACGTCTGAGGGTGAATGACGACAGCTACAACCAGACCCTTGTTCAGACCGCAACCCTCTGGGCCCGCGCGCCGCGCGCAAATCTGGACGTCGTCATCGCGGGCCTCGGCGCGGAACCAAACGTCAACACAAGGTCGCAGGCACTGTGCATCCGGGACCTCGTCCTGACATACTCCACGCGCTTTACCTCGCTGCAGCTCCAGGTCGACGCCGCGGCGCTGCACCTCTTCATGCGCCTTCCCCCGGGCTCCTTCCCTGCTCTCCACACCCTGCAATTTCTCATCGACCACAGCTCTAAGAATCACCCGCATTCGGAGTGGTTTGTTTTCGGGCCGGAGGGGGATACAGGTCTGACGAAAATGCGCGACCTGGCACCCCGGCTTTCGGGGTTCTCATTAGAGTTCCCTCCGTCCCTGAGTCGGCGGTGTCTTTGCCAGATTGACCCGTTTGAAATCGGGTTGGATTTTGAGCAGTTGACGGAACTCAAGTTGTTCATCGAGGTTCCGCTTGTCCTTGCTCACCGAATGTTCCGCTCTTGTATTGTTCTGCAAAAATGTCGCTTGCATGTTGGGGATCGCGACATTGATGATTATGGGATGAACCATGCGGAGGGCAACGGACTGACTGTACTCCCAGAACTAATCCACCTCGAAATCTGGCTCCCCACGGATGTCACCGTCTCCACATTCTTCAAACACCTCACCCTCCCCGCACTAACTCACCTCGAATTCGAAGCGACAGGAAAAAACACGTCGAACTTACACCTCTCCCTCATCGATTTCTTCCGTCGATCTCATATTTCCCTCTCAACGCTGCGCCTCGAGAACATCACAAACCTGTCGCACACCGCTCTGCGTGCACTCCTCACGCAACAACCCCATCTCACATCCCTCGCGCTGCGCTGGTGCCGGGGCGATTTCCTTGCGGTCTTCGCCAAATGGGATGATGAGAGGACGCTGCTGCCCCGCCTTCGGCGCCTCACAATTGAGGACTTCTGCTTTGAGCCAGAGGAGGACGAGGTGGATGGGCTCGCGAGGTTCGTGGACTCGATGTGCCTGGAGTCGAATGCGGAGAGGGAGGAAGAGTCGGAGGTTGGCAACGGGGCGGGGCTCGCACTCGTGCCGGTGTGCGAGTCCCTCACGGACTCGTCGGCGAGTAGGATCCTTGATAAGGTGGAGTATTGGATGGAGAGGATGGATGTGAGATTGGATGAGGTGGGACGGTAAAAGGGGACCTCCGGATTTGAAGTGCAGTTGGATTCTAGAGGGGAGGAAGAGGCAGGCGGTAATGTGTACCTTTCGCTGTTTATAACTTGCATACCCAAACTCAGCATATCATAGTAGTGATCCAATTAGTTCTTGTGGCTGGTACATAGTGCGAATCTCCATCGATCCCACTATCACGATTCTTCAACATTGCACTGAGATGACCACCTACCAATACATATTCTCAGCGCCGTTTTCGGAAGTAACCTTCCAGCCATGCTCAAATAGTAATCTCACGCACGAATAGTTACGAGACCAGCACGCCGTGCGTTCTCCTTCTCACTTCGATGCCGCGCTAGCACTCCTTTCGAGCTCAGCATCCTCAGCAACCCATGAATACTGCTCCGAGACCGCAAGACCCTGTATCTCTTTGATTAGCGCGCACCTCAGACGAGCGTCAATCTGCCAGTTCGGCATCCTTCTTGATGACCAAAACATCGCAAAATTCGCATGATATATATTATATGTAGCTTCCGTCGCACGCCGACCATAGCCTCCCACAGCGCCAATGCTCCCCCTCCTCGCTCTCCCTGCGGTCAAATCCTCTGACCCCGTTTCGACGCGGGCAGCGTCTGATGACTCCTGCAACGACATCCACAGCTGCCGCTTGCTCTTCGATATCGTGTGGGGATGCCTCGCGACTGTCTTCGCCTGCGTGTGGGTCGCCGTCCATCCGAACGTCCCAGCGCCAACACCGCCCGCGCTGCCGAAGGGTGCTTCACTCTGGCGCCGACTTAAATGGCGGCTCGTCGATACGCACGGCGCGCTCCGCGCCCGGCTCAAGCTGCTGCTGGTGGGCCTGCTCGCTCCAGAGTTCATTGCCGGTTTTGCTGCGCGACAATTGGCGATCGCCTGGAAGTTCTCAAACAGTACTGTCCCTTTTTATTGCTCAATGGCGGGTTGATGACAAGTGCAGAGTATGATCTCTCCCTGACGCACGGCTTCTTCATCTGCATGGGCGGCTTCGTGGACTCGCACGGCCATCCGATCGTCACATCTGTGCAGCTAGAGCAGCCTGGGGTCCTCCTCGCGATTCGCAACACGCCGGAATCGTCCATCGAAGACAAAAGCAAAGGCGACGCGTTCGCGAAAGGCGTAGCTTTCGTCCAAGGGCTCTGGTTCATCGTGCATTGCATCGCGCGTGGCCGTCAGCACCTTCCGCTCACCCTGCTCGAGTTCACCACGCTTGCCTACGCTGCTGTGAGTCTCTTTATGTGGCTGCTCTGGTGGGGAAAACCTCTCGATGTCCGGGACACGATTACCGTGCCGGTGGCCACTTCCGAACTTGCACCAGAGGGTGAGAATCCTTCCCAGGGAAAGCGGGGTTGGAACCTTAAACTTCGGACTCTACTGGGAGCCACGTACGACAAGGACGCCTACAATCCCCTTGCCGACAGCGCTGTACCGACATTTTGGCATGTGGCAAAAGAGGAACTAATGGAGGACGATGATCGCCGCTATTATGTGGCAGCAGCATTCTGCCAAATGATGCTCTTCGTGCTATTCGGTCTCCTTCACTGTTTGGCGTGGCACGCAGCCTTTGCCTCCCCCGCAGAAAAATGGTTGTGGCGGATCTCGGCAATCGGAATAACTGCTGGTATCACTTTCTGGCAGTGCGTGGAGAGAATCGAGTCAGCGTACACCGGTCGGGACCCCCTTCCACCAGAATCCTATGGTAAAGCCACAATTCTATTCACTCTCATGCTTTATATCACACCCCGTCTGATCCTCCTCATATTACCCTTCACTGCATTACGCGCCCTCCCTGCAGGTATATTTGTCGATGTTGACTGGAGCATGTACATTCCGCACTGGTAGTTTCGATACCACCTGTGTTTTTACTGCCTCAATACTTCAAGTTAGTGGTTGTTCCGTTCCTTCACCTGCCTATCTCTCCACTGTCGTAGAGTGGATCTCACTGGAATGTCGCTGAAAACGGTCCAGGTAAATGCCGCCGGCAACACACTGCACAGGGTACATTTTTCTTTGGTTTGCTGAACTTTCCCAGAGGTCAGATCGCAGAAACTGATGCTGCAACACCTTGTAGACTTGACAGAATATCTCACTGTGACGGCATGCACAATTCTCTCGATGGAAATGTCGTTAGAAAACTATATAATATACATGTTGTATACATCCATGAACGACTTCCCTTTTGAAAGCAAGACACTCGCATGCGTCTGAGAGGGACACCAGCTTCTCATTTGAAAAGACTCGCATGAACACGACGTATACCACCTCCGGCCGGGTCGGGACCTGTCGAAATTGCCATATCCTAAGATTTTGTCAACATGTATTCATTGGACACTATATGTGCCATATGGATGCTTCAATATTGCACTGAATGATGACGTGATTTTTCAACCACCCACCAACAATATTTACAGACATCAATCAATATCGATACACATACTCCGTTGTCCCCACCGCATGCACCGCCGCCTGGTTCGCATACGCCTGGATCTGTGCGCCCATCTGCGCCGCCGCCATCGCCTGCTGCCCATTAGTCCGCGCCTGCGTATGCGCCGCCGCGACGCGCGCGATCATCCGCGGGTCTGGATTCGGCGGGAGCACCCCGCGCGGCATCGGGCCCCAGGATGCATACGGCTGCACGCCGTACAGTGCCACCGCCCGTGCGAGCTTCGTGTGCTCGTTCGCGGGGTCCGAGAGCAGCTCGATGGCGGTGATTGAGACGAGCCCGCGGCGCGTGATGAGCGGCATTCCGCCGCCGGTGAGCCCGGCGCCGAAGAAATTCTGTGCGGCGGGGCGCGGGCGTGGATGCGTGATGTGGTCGATGGAAAAGATGTCGAAGGCGCGCTTCAATGCAGCATCCGCAGCGTCCTCTTTTAGCTGGCCAAACGCGACCGTGGAGAGGTTGGATTTCCCTGGGAAGCATCAAAATGATGCACGCAGTATGTCAATCCGGAAGAAAAGGCGAGACTGACATGCATTTTCCTGTAGAGTGTAACCCATATCATCGAGGAGCTGCGAGAACACCTCGGGCGTGAGGTACCCTGAGCCCGATGGGTCCAAATGGGTGAAGATCACGTCCATGAGACCGGTGAATATTGGTGTGGGGTTCATGTCGCCGTAGAAGAATGGGCTCCAGCCTCCGGACGGGCTAGCGGGACCCGCATGCTGCGAAAACGCAGTCCCACCGGCAGAGGCGGGCGGTGCGACGACAGCGGGCGGCGGTGCAGTTTCATTACCGGTTCCACCATACGATATCGACATCTGCGATGCAACGGCGATCTGCACAGCTCCGCCGCTCTTGCGGTATATCGTCGTTTGGTGCGAGGCACTGTGGCCGCCGCCGAAGTTCTCCCCCAGGGCACAGACGGCGCACAAGTCGTGGTCTGCGCAGACAAGGCAGTGGACGCGTGGATGCGCGGCGGGGACGGGTTGCTTGCAGCCATCGCAGGTGTAATCCGTTGCCGGCAATGGTGCAGGTGCGAAGCTCTGGACAGAGCTGCTGGAGATTGAGGGCATCGATGCGAAAAGCTACACGTCGACGATGGCGGTTACTTATAAAGGCTCAGTCAAGTTGGAGCATGATTCTGAGACCAGGCGGCCAAGCGTTTGCACAGCTGTCAGAAATGTCAAAAAACAGGAAACAAGCAGACTTGAAGCAGTTACAGGGGCAGGAAGTTCAAGGGGCACCCAGATCAAAAATTCTAAACACCGAGTCCTAAAAGTGAATTAAGGACCCCTTCGGCCCTCCCTACCCTATTAGCCGAGGCTAAGCGACCTTAAGCGAGGCATTTTCCCACGCAAATGGCTCGGAATCAGAATTTTCGGCCTTAAACCTGCCTCAAACGACAGTATTTTCGGCGCAATTGATGCACATTTGTGAAGTTCAGTGGATTTTTGACGCTTTTCAGACCGGTTCGTATATTTCTCGACCTCCCGAGGCACCCGAAAAAAGTGGATGTTTTCAAAGACCCTTCTAAATGCATTTTTAGCGTGGTTTGACCAAGTTCCAAAAAAGTGAATTAAGGCCATCCCGGACCCACCCTACCCTATAACCTAGTGTTTCGGCATCTTCCGGTGGGTGCCCCTTGAGGAAGTTTGGCATCTTCGGATCCCGGGCTCGACGTCGGAGAGTAGACATCTTTGAGCTTTCAATTTAAATAGAGTCGGAGCGGGGTGAATGTTTGAAACTTCAACATACGGCCCAAACCGGCACGCCTTGATAAGCATCACGGCGATCACTCGGGTCAGTCGGCATGTTCAACGAACTAACTTGGTCCGTGGAGCAAGTTCATTTGTGGGTAGGATACAATATATGGTATTAGGTCTTGGAGGTTGTCACTAGCCTTCCTCAAATTGAACAGAAAGGATTCCTCACAAAACTGGATCTCAAGACCTCGCGGGATAGATTTCCTGTATGGATTAGTCGAAGAAAAAAATGAGATGAGCCTAAATTCTGTTGTTTTCGGACACATCGAATCCCGGCTCCAGAGGACAGAACAGGTGCTCGGATAGTCTAGGGCCTGACGGCTCATCTATGGCTCAGTCTTAGCTCCAAAGCGTAAAGTTAAGCTAGATACTTTCGCGAAACTTTGTCCGATGGCTTAACTGCCATCTTTAGCGTCGCAGAAACGAATGGTATTAGTGCAGTATCTATTTATTGGCACAAACACACGAGCTGAGGGCATGGATAGTCACCATCTGGATACTTGTTGAAGTGCTTAGGGTTATGGGCACGGAGACCAACTAGATAGACATTTCTAACAGTCGTTGAGACCCGTTTGATCCCGGAAGGCTCGCAATCGGAGGAAAAAGAAAGATAAAGGAATCGGCTTATTGATCATCAGACATAAACCCTCGCCATCGCCATGCCATTCGACGACCAAAACGCTGTATCAAGAGTTCGTTATACGAGAAGGAGATTCGCGGAGAAAGGTATGAAACTACCATGGATCGAGAATAGAACCCAGAAAGACGAGATCAGTGCGACGTTCCCGCGGTTGCATCCAGAGCCTAGACTCGTAACCAGTCTGCCTACGAGTCTATCCAGAGCCGCACACGCGCTTCGACGTGTGGGTGGTGAGTGATGCACAATTCCTGGAAGAGAAAGTCATACCGAACCCAAACGCGCATATTGGCCGGAAAATTCGATGCAGATGAAAATCCCCGCCATGAAAAGTTTCAAAATTGCATGCAGTTCGCTTGGGCTTATTTCCTCCCTGGGTAACAGCAGTAGTTCAATGAAAACCAACATACTGTAACCAAGTAGTGGACTCCATGGGCCTGTCAGCGGCGGGGCGACGGGGCTTGAGGAAGGAAAGGATGGAGGTTGCAAGCGAAGCCTCGATGTGGGAAATTCCGTGAGAATAGAAGGTCGCGGAACGGGGTCACATTCTCCGAGAATGTGTTGCACGATGATGAGTTGCAAGACGTTGTAGAGGTTCGTAAAAAATCAGCACCCGCGGAAGTCCCAGCCAAGCGGCAGGATAATGAAAGGGGATATCACCGGGGTTCAATGTTCCACGATTTGTGGTGTTTTTAGTCTCTTCGTGGGACCAAGCGGACCGACGTCGGGACCACCGGGCCGTGCTAATACCGGTCTTCGGACAGCATAATCAGATTAGATGTCGCGGTTCAACCAAGGATTCAACGGATGATGATTTCTCATGAATCGCTAAGCCGATAGCGGCTTAGGATCGGTTGCATCACATTGTCGCTCGCGCCAGTGGCTTCCACCCAAAATCTGCGGTAGCAACTATCTATGTCGCCTCCTTTTCCTCAACTTCAGTAACGATAGATACACGAATGGTTTGAATCGTTTAAATGGTTTGTTAATCGTACACGAGTTGCGTTTAGGGTAGGTATAGTACATGCAGGGTAATACAAGGTCCGTGAAGCCTGATTTCTGGTGGAATTACGAGGCAAAATCAGTGCACCAAAGGTCAGTCTGAGCGAACAAAATCAGCGCCATGAACAGAAATCGGAATTTCAGAATAACTTACCTCGGCATCTCACCAACTCGGGCAAAGAGCCGCATCCGCCTCCTCTTCATGAACCGTGGGAAGCATAGAAAGTCTGCGCACTTTGCGCGCGGGGCGCACGGCGGGGGCAGGACCCTTTGGCAGCGGGAGCAGAATCGGGGAGGAATAGACGACGAGCGGGATGGGAGACTCGAGCGTTTTGGGGTTCACGGGGCGGGGGGTGGCGGCGCGCGGGCGTTTGGGTGTGGGGTAGAAGAGTGCTGCGACCGCCTCGGTTGGGGTGGTTGCGCGCCGGGCACGAGCCGCGCGGCGTAGGTATGCCCTTGAAACGCGGGAGGAGAGTGTGGATTTGGGGAGCGTGGGAGGGTTGAGCTCTGGAAGTTGGGTTTGTGAGCATCGTTTGAAGAGGAGATGATGCTGCGAGAAGTACCTTGCTCCTCCGTCAAGATGATTTCCCGCTCGTATGGCCGGGGAGCGGGTTTGCGTTTGGGCAGTGGCGCGGCCATGGCGGGGAGAAGGAGGATGAGGATAACTGAGAATACGCTCTGCGAATACGTTAGAGCTCGGAGTGCTTGGCGGAAAATAAGAATGAGAGCGTACTGTGAAGAGACCCATTATCATCATTGGGAATGCACGGAGTCGTAATCCGATTGTAACATGGTCCTCGGACGAGCTGAATGACTCGACGCTGGCAACCGACGAGGATCGCCGACGGCGTGTGGAAGTTGTTGACACCGTAGATGTCGATGCGATGGATTCGACTGAGGCGACAGACGATTTGCGTGACGGCCGCTCGCACACGGCCTTCTTGAGCGCGGGGAGGGCGGCGAGCGCCGTAGAGCGCATGGCGCGTATCTGCGCCGGCATCGTCCTCGCACGCTTGAAACCCGGGCGGGTCAAGGGAGAGACGTTGTCCGATGGTGGGAGAGGTGCAGCGGGTTGGGTGTAGTCCGGGGTGGTGAAGACTGGGATGGACTCTGTCGAGGCCGATGCGAACGATGTGATGGTGAGTGAAGGGCGGGGAGTCTTGCCAAAGCTGGACATCCGCCGGAGGCCTCTGCTCGAGGATGCACGAACAGAGGCGAGGGATTTCTCGACCGAGGGCATCGAGAGCGCGCGTCGAAAGGCGGGCATTGCTTTCGAGCGGCTGAAGGCGGGCTTGGTGGAGGTGGTGTTGGGGGTGGAAGACATAGATAGAAATTTCTGAGTGAGAGAGAGAATGCGAAGGTTAGGATGAAGGAAGGTCGAAAACAATCCAGCACACACCTTTTACCCTGTCGAAATTTGGTGTGTTAGTTCGAGGTGGGTTGAGAGTTTGAGTTGGGGCATTTCCACCACCAGAGACGCACCCTTTATACCTCGAGAAATTGTGTCGCACACGATCGGCCTCAGCCGGGAAAACTTGCAGGTCTCAGACATGCGGTCTCGCGCCCCCGTAATCCAGGAAATCGATCCTCTGTTATGGGGGCGTCCGCTCGCTGGATGCAAGTTGTATCATCGTGTTCACGGAGAAACGGCGCACCGAAATATGGGCGTGAAAGATAAGATCGCGTCGCGCGTAGGTGCAGAATGGAAGCAAAGGACCGGGACAGCCACTGGCAGATAGGAGAAAAAAGTTTGCCTCCGCGGCTCCTATTTTCGCCCAGGCTTTTCCGAGATTTTACTTCCGCGCAACTTCCGCGAGTGAGACTGGTTCAGTTCTGGTCCCGACTGTTCTGGGAGCGACTAGACGGCGGGCATCCCGGAAGGGATGTCAAGTTCATGTCCCTCGTTGGCTGCGTCTTTCCTCCGAGTCCCTTGCCATGTCTTACACAATCAGCCCTAGATGTCCCATAATGCAAGAAGAAGATTCGCTTTCGTTCCCGGATGTAAGCTCCCGTACTGACCAGTGTTCGCCCTAAGGGTTAAGCCTAAGTCTTAAGGCTCCGGTCAAAATCTCCTTAAGACTTTAAGACTTCAGCCAATTTTCCCCACGCCCAGGCGGAAGCCAAAAAATCACACGATCTCTTCGTGATTTTTCTCTTGTTTTTCTCTCTTTTTTCCCCTCATCCTCCACTACCACCTTTACTTAAAATTAACATCAATGTCTCTCAGGCCTCCGGAATTCACTACACTCACCTCGGACAATGCTGAGAACTGCCAGCGTGCATTTGCCAAGCTGAAACAGACCCGGGGTTCAGACTAGGTTCAGGCCGCAAGAAGCTTTCTACATTAGAAATGGAGCTATTTCGAAGAAATCAGGTACAGTCAGTGTTCAACTTGAATGCACTGAAAGTTTCAAAATTATTAAGGCATTTCTGACGACTAAATCACTTAACCCTTAAACCGGACCCTTAAATCAATATGACTTAACACTTTAACCCTTAGAGATTTTTGGGACCTCGATTAATGGCTTAAGGGCGAACACTAGGGTCGTTCACAGTTCTCCTTTTTTCTTCCCTTTTTCTTTCCCTTTTTGCCTACTTTTTGTTTTCCTTCAGTTTTTTTTCCAGATTTTTTTCCCCTTTTCAACTTAGGGATGTAAAAAGGGTAGAAAAGGGAAGAAAACGGGGACCCTAGGTGCAAAACTCATTGAAATGGGAGATTGGTGAAACAAAAAAGGGAAAGAAAAAGAACTGTGAAACCCCCCTCCGGGTTTCCCTTTTTTGCTTCCTTTTTGTTGTCCTTTTTTCATTCCTGCCGGTATTTGTGGTGTCTAATTGCCCACTAACTGACCTACAAGGGTGGGAGGTACGCAGTATTGTGCTGCTGTCAAACTGTGCTCGAATCAGTGTAAATATATTGTACATCCTTGTTCTGGTTCAGCGGGGAAAAGGGAACAAAAAAGGAGCAAAAAAGGGAACAAAAAAGGGCAGAGAAAAGGGAACTGTGAATAACCCTACTGATGTCAACCCAGGGCGGTTCCAATTGAATGCGGAATGCTACAACAAGTTACCACAGATTGACGGTACAACATGGCTAGGATTGCCCCAGGAACGAGTTTTGCCTGGAACTAGAGTTGTTTTCGAGGAGAAAAGGCAACAAGAAACATTTTTTCCGAAAAGAAAACCTTTTGAGGTCGCCGCAGAAAAGAAGACCGGATGATTGCCGGATGAGGCTGTGCCAGCTTGGTGCCAGCATTTCTTTCCTTGGTCGCGAATTCTTGAAGCGCCTCCCTCTCCGTTGCCCACTGCTGCCCCAGAAACTTATTTGCTGATTGCGGGGCATATAGGTGCCGATGCCACTCACTTTGCTGACGGTAATCACACAATTTCGCCAAACGTTTGTCTGGATGCTGCGCACAGTGGGCCTTCAAGTTGCTGACGATCTACCTTACTTTCCAGGTACAACTCCGTTATCAACTCCAAGGTGCGGGTTGAATTAAAGGAAACAGAACGCCTTCGCACTTTTCCCGAAAATCCGCTCCAGCCGAGGCACTCTCGCAGCTTTTCAAATCCCCGACAGGAAACGGCTCACGGAAAATTGGCCAGCGCGACACAATCCTACAATCCTACATCCGCCTATCCGTTTACCTATACACTCTCATGCCCGCTCACCCTGCGCACGGCGCATCAATTCGACGCACCATGTAGATCGCGCATCACTTGAAGGTCTGCACTCAGAGACCAGGGTCAAAACATTTTGCATTCGCAGTTGCCGTGGACTTGGAGCTCTTCAACTGCGATCGAGAAACAGCGACGAGGTCAACGGGGATCTCCGCCACAATACCGGCCTTGAGTACACTCCAGCAATACATAGAATGGTCGGTCTTTTTATTGTCTGCACCCGTCAACTCGTCAAAAACAAATCCCCCGCATTCTTTTTAGTCGTTGCACCGGTCAATTCTTCTGGTCCCTGCTCGGGCTTAGCTTCACATCCCCGGTTGTGCTCGTCGCGTCGAACATATCGCGGACCTGCGACTTGGATTGTTAGCCCAGACATGAAGCTGCGTCGATCACGCGTACATCGACATGGTGCGTAGTTTCCGTTTGTGTGTACACCTGGATCGGGCCCAGCTCAACGTCCTAGTGAGCGAAGGAGATCAAAAGGCGATCCGTCAATACGATTTTTTTTCGGAGAAGTGAGTCGCGTACGTTGGTGCGGCGCTGTGTGCGCCGTCCTCCGGATGGCCCGTCACGCTCGCTGGTGCTGCCCGACAGCCCGCGATGCGAGGCAGCAATCGTGCGGCGGGCGTTGAGGGTCCACATCATCGAGATGGCGTACAGCTTCGGCAGCGGCTGGTTGAACGCAATTTCGGTGAACCCGAGGAGCGGGTTGCCGGCGCGATTCATCTGGGAGAAGATGAGACAGAACATGGTGCTGGCGGGACATCAGAGTGGACAGGAGGCGAAGTGAAACCCGGCTCACAAGAGGGCAGCTGGGGCGGCGGTTTGGAACGTGAGGCGGACGAGTGCGCTGATGAGGCCCACAGTCTGTGGGAGGACGCTGCCATCCTTGTTGGACTGGATCAAGAAGTAGGCGATCGTAACGGATAGGAAGAAGTCCCCAGCTAAAGGTTGCTCAGGTTAGCGGTAGCTCAACGCTTAAAGAAATCATGTTCACCGAATGCAGAAATGAGATGTGCCGCGACTACAGGAGGGACTCAGTTCGGCGTCGACGGCGTACTCTGTAAGGCTTACACCAGTTTGTAATTTGGAAGCTCGCTCCTTGCACAATGTAGAAGGTCTGAAAAGGCATATCAGCTACGATTCTAGTCGACCCTGACTGGTATGGCGTACCCCGATAACCATGGAAATAAGTGCAAAGGCGAGCAGGATGAATATGGGAGCCACAACATACCACCTCTTGGAGAGACGCCAGAGCCGGGAGCAGAAATAACACTGGACGTAGAAGTCGAGCACTGCGACCTGATACGGTAAATTTGCGTACAGCTCAGCCATGATGAATACCCGTACCATGACTGGAGCCCCACTATTCCACCAGGCAGCGGTGCTGAGTGCGAAGACATTCGCTAGATCTTCAAAATTCTCAATAAGCAAGATCCACATTGCGGCGCTAAAACGGATGAGAAAAATCTGAAGCCCGGGGAGGAACACACGTACAATGAATGTATCGACTTGAGCACGTTTAGGAGGCCGAGAACTGCCACAGCAATGCGGAGGCTCCGTTTGTCGTCCCGGTACCACGTCCAGTAGTTGACAAACTAGTTGTAGTGCCGTTGTTAGGCGGGCATATGCGACCATTACGAACAGCACGCACCTGGCAGGCCAAAACGCCCATGAGCGATAACTCAAAGGTTAACCCGATGAGCTTCCAAATCCGTTAGGTTCGATGTTGAAGTCGAAAGATAAAAACATACCCATGGACCCAGAACAAACTTGACCTCGTCCTTGGGGCTGATTGTGGAAGACATGGCAGGCAGGAAAGATGCAGACGAGGTGCATGAGAGCCGTGCTTTTTGTTGCTGTCTTCTTGATAAGTTGTCGACCCTGATCCAAGTCGTCAAACCCCTGATTATTTGTGATCCGTGAATCTAGTACATTGTGTGGAGGGGGTAAATACCAGGACTCTGGATCGTCGGCTGCTACTTTTTATTGAATTTTTGACTTAATTCAATCCATTCATGCCGCCAAAGTGGTTGCCGATGCCGTCATTGACGAACATCAGCGGAGATCAGCATGCGATTGATTCAATCCATACAATCCGCCAAAAGTGGAAAGAAGAACATCAGAGGGAGTCAGTACGGGAGCTTACATCCGGGAACGAAAGCGAATCTTCTTCTTGCATTATGGGACATCTAGGGCTGATTGTGTAAGACATGGCAAGGGACTCGGAGGAAAGACGCAGCCAACGAGGGACATGCGAGTACCGCTCTTCAAGTTGATTGCTGTACTGTACTATTTCAACCAAGTGTTCAGTCACGGGTCACAACTGGGCCCAAATTGAACACTTTTTAAAAATGTCACAGATTTTGGCCGTTCTGGATCGAGGTTTTTGAGCTTTTCCGTCTCAAAAGGGGAATTTTTCGCTCCGGCTGCGCCGGAATATCACCTGAAAAGGAGATTTGAACACTTGGATTTTGAACACTTGAGGTCACAGGTCACACCCCATGAACACTTGGTTGAAATAGTACAGTATCTCTTCGATTTTGGCGATTGTCAAACCCCCTAAATGTTCGAAGCATCAGTACGTACTATACGGCATAAACTCTCACTAGGAGTGACATTCCAACCCTTCTCTCCGTCGTAGTAAATAACAACAGGTGCCCGCAAAACATCAACAAGCTCATATCACGTATCCTCCAACCTCTTCTGGGGCTCTTTGAGATTTGCAGAAGCCAGAGCACGACGCCGCGACAGCCAGGTCTGGGATCACTCCAGTTGATGGACTTGGAAACCAAACGACAACTCAATTCTTTCCTCTGTGTGGGTTGCTTAGTAAATTTTTTCCAGTATTGAAGAGTCAGAATTGGAGGTAGGATTACTGTATTTTCACGTTCAAATCGACATGGGGTGTGACCCGTGACGGTTTGAACCAAGTCCGACAGCAGCCGGGCTGACCGTGACAAAACGGCAAATTTCGACAAATCTGCTGTAAGTAAATGCTGTAAAATTTCGCCAAAAAACATTCCAGGCACATGCCGGAGAGTGTCACGCCGGGCGAATTCGACAAGTGCCCTCGGTGACGAGTGACACTTGACGCGTGCTGTCGATTCGAACGTAATAAAAAAAAAAAAAAAAACAGTACACGCACGGTACGGAATTTCGTTTTTAAACCTTTGCGATCAATTATAACATGCCAGGGTCACAGTGGCCCTAGGTTACCTGTTACCTTAGCGTAAGCTTGCCGAGGTTCCCAGCCAGTAATTAGTCCCAACGGGTCCCAAAATGCACGATAACTCACACAAAAATCACAGGAATTTTCACCGTAAGAACCTGAACCAAAAAAAGCACGTCAACGGCGAGGTTAGATCGCATCGTTCGCAACTGCCATCTACTCCCGAATTTCGTCCGCAGTGTCAACTCAACGTGGACAAACCTCAACATCGTCGATAGACTCAATGACTGTCAATAGACGCACATCCTTTTCCCGAATCCCTGTAGCGATATTAGTTTCGGCTTATTTAGAGCAGGTAAAAAAATGTAAGTATACATAGTAGTTCTCAATTTTAACAAACTCTCTTTCTTGTGCAACGAAAACAGTAGTAATTCAGCCGAGATTTGATACCACACGACACTGCCTAATGCGGTCTCAAATTCTACCCGCTCTGCGCGGTGTGCCGTACCCACATACCCATTCTACCGGACATATAAACGCTCTAGAAAGGTGCGTTGTAAGCGGTTTCCAGACGTTGCCTCGGCTTTGGTGACTGAATAGTACTAGTTCAACCGAATAGTATTACTATTCAACCGATTACTATTCAGTTGAACAATACTTAGAGGGGTCAACAACACTTCTTTCCAAGGCATCGGCTGGCATCGGGTGGAATTGAGAAGGTGTTACGACATCCGCTGCCGAGCAGGCCTAGGTACATAGGATCTTTTGATTTAATCAGTGAGCCTTGTGCTTTGGACTTCTATGTTCCTCCCAGGATTCATCCTCGCACTTGCTCTCTCTGCCTCAAGCCACGCCAGGGTGTACACGAGCGTGAATGACCTTTTGAGACTCAGAAACACCTTTGATTTCGTTGTGGTCGGAGGTTCGAGGCATCATCTGTGATAGGCGATTTAGTAGTACTAATCCATACTCTCGATTGAAGGCGGGACGGCAGGCAGTGTGGTAGCGAATCGTTTGACTGAGAATACCGAGTTCTCTGTGCTCCTGCTCGAGGCGGGTGGGAGGTACGCCGATCAACCGATCTCACAGTCGGGCCTAACGCTCTCTAGTAACGACGGCGTTCTCGAGGCCGAGGTCCCCTTCTTCTCTAATGAGATTGGCAATGACCCTCGCTGGAGCTGGAACTACACGACCACGTCGCAAGCGGGATTGAACGGACGCATCCAGCCGTATTCCCGTGCACGCATCCTCGGCGGGTGCTCGACCCACAATGGCATGATTTACACACGAGTTCGCAGTCGCACCTAGTTTCATCCCAACTTCGATCCTGACGCGGCAATATATGTTACCAGGGCACGCGAAACGACTTCGACCGATATGCGGAGGTGACGGGGGACCAGGGGTGGTCGTGGGATAAGCTACTTCCGTACTTCCTCAAGGTTCGACTTTTTTTTTTTTTTTTGCGCAACAGTTGTTTTCGGTCCACTGATCAAAGACTGCAGAACGAGAAATGGGTACCTCCGGCCGACCATCACGACACACACGGACAGTTCAATCCCACCGTGCATAGCACAAAGGGGATGACCTCCGTCAGCCTGGCGGGATATCGCTGGCCAGCGGGCAATCGAGTCATTCAAACAACCCAACAGATGCCCGATGAGTGGCCGTTCAACTTGGATATGAACTCGGGGAGCCCACTCGGCGTCGGTTCGTCTTTAGCATTCGAATTAAATAATTGGTTGATGCTTATGCACGATACAGGATGGACGCAGCAGACGATTGGCGGCGGCGAACGAAGCTCCGCTGCGACGTCGTACTTGACACACAAATTCCAGAAACGATCGAATCTTCATATTCTGCTCAACGCTCAAGTCTCCCGACTACTGGCGAATAAAACCCGAGATGGCATTGTTTTCACGGGCGTTGAACTCTCGCAGGACCAGTCAGGTCCGCCCGGCTGATCTATAAATAACGCATCGTCCACCTCTGACTAGATAATCATAGCATTATCCTCCGTCTTCGCCAGAAACGAAATCATTCTCAGCGCCGGGGCCGTCGGTACACCGCACATCCTCTTGAACTCTGGTGTTGGCGACAAGATTGGGCTCCGCGCCCTCGGAATCCCGAGTCTCATCCACAACCCCAGCGTCGGCAAAAACATTTCTGACCAGCCCGTCGTCAATCCCGCGTGGTTCGTCAACTCGAGCGACACGACCGAAGAGATCCGGTACAACCCCACGCGCTTCAACCAGGCGTTCCAGTTGTGGAACGACACCAATACGGGCCCGTTCACCGCGGTGGGGGTGACGCACATCGGGTGGTCCCGCCTCGATTTGAATGCAACCGTGTTCGACGGGTTTACGGACCCGTCTGCGGGACCTGCATCTCCGCATCTGGAATTTATGATTGGGGTGAGTTGGGAGCGGCGGATAATAGTATAACACAACTCATTCTGTATAGGCAGGTGGTACCTTCAATGGCTTCCTTCCCGGCGGGCATTATTTCAGTATAGTTGTCATCCTCGCCTCACCCTCCAGCCGTGTGTTCACTGTTCAAGATCGTTTATCAACTAACAAGATCAACATATAGGTGGATCCATCACACTGGACAGCAACAATCCCTTTGGCGCGCCGCTCATCGACCTCGGGTTACTCACCGGCCCCTTCGACATCGCAGGGCTTCGTGAGGGCCTCAAAATGGCGCTCAACTTCGTCACCGCGCCGGCATGGGACGGGTACATCTTGGGCTTGGCGGATGTCGTGCTGGCTAACGCCACTACCGACGCCGCGCTGGATGCGTACCTGCGGAGCGCAGCGGCGTCGGCGGCCCACCTCGTCGGGGGTGCCGTGATGTCGGCCGAGAACGCCTCGTATGGGGTCGTGAATCCCGACCTGCGGGTGAAGGGTGCGAGGGGGCTACGCGTGGTGGATGCCTCGGTTCTGGTTGGTGTCATGTTGTACTTTTTCGCTCGAGAATTTGAACTGACGGAATGTTCTTGCAGCCGTTCATTCCCGCGGCACATACGCAGGCTGCGGTATATGCTGTCGCAGAGCGGGCTTCGGACTTGATCAGAGCTGCCTGGTCGTAGATTGCGTCGAGCCAGCCTCAGTCAGGTTGTATTATACCCACCTAAGGGAGCCCAATGTCATCACATAACCAACTTACTAGTAGCAGATACTCTATCGTGAGGGTTGCGAAAGACAACTATTCTTTCGGGATTTTTTCTCAGTAAGTATTTCATGCTCTCAACCGGAAAGGGATCTCAACCGCAGCTCTTTCCTTGTTCAAGGAAGTCTGTTGGTATTGTACAGGTTCTTTCTGTAGGTATGGTATAGTGTGGTACATGCAGGGTAATATACAAGGTCCGTGGAGCCTGTTCGAATTTGAATGCGAGACACAGTACTACCTGAGAGAAGAAAATTAAAGCAACGTCGGAACAAAAATTCAAGAATGTTGAACACACCTCGGCGTTTCACCAGCGCCAACACAAAGTGCCGCATCCGCCTCTGCGCCGACATCCTCCGAACCGTGAGAAACATTGACACACAAAAACTGCGTACTTTGCGCGCAGGGCGCACGGTGGGGAAAGGGCCCTTAGGCAGCGGGAGCGCAATCAGCGAGGAATAGAGCTCGAATGCTGGAAGCATTACGTCATGGACAGTCTGCCAAAAACACGGTCACGCCTCCGGAAACACGCTCATGGTAGAATGCACCTCCAAGTCATGAATGAACGTGAGTCACATTGGGTATAATCCACATGTAATACAATGCCGGCTACAGTCTTTTTATGTGCTGCACCCCGGGCCGTCAAGTCGTCAAAAAAAAATCGCCCCGCAGTCTTTTTAATTGTTACACCCATCAATTCTTCACGTCAGTGCTGGAGCTTGAAACCTTGAGCTGTTCCCCATCCTCGGTTGTGCGCGTGGCGTCGAACATATCGCGGACCTGCGATCGCATTATTAGCCCAGAGATCAAAGCCCCGCTGATAACGCTTACATCGACGTGCCGCGTAGTTTCCGTCTGTGTGTACACCTGGATCTGGCCGAGTTCAACGTCCTAATTAGAAGAAGATGATCGTTCAATACAAGTCTGAAGAGAAGCGAGTCGCGCACGTTGGTGCGCCGCTGTGTGCGCCGTCCGCCGGATGGCCCCTCGCGCTCGCTGGTGCTGCCCGACAGCCCGCGGTGCGAGGCAGCAATCGTACGGCGGGCGTTGAGGGTCCACATCATCGAGATGGCGTACAGCTTCGGCAGCGGCTGGTTGAACGCGATTTCGGTGAACCCGAGGAGCGGGTTGCCGGCGCGATTCATCTGGGAGAAGATGAGGCAGAACATGGTGCTGGCGGGACATCAGAGTAGACAGCAGGCGAAGTGGAACCCGGCTCACAAGAGGGCGGCTGGGGCGGCGGTTTGGAATGTGAGGCGGACGAGTGCGCTGATGAGGCCCACAGTTTGTGGGAGGACGTTTCCATTCTTCTTGGACTTGAGCAAGAAGTACGCCATTGCAGCGGACAGAAAGACGTCCCCAGCTATAGGTTTCCCAGGTTAGCAGTAGCACAACCCTCACAAGAAGCATGCTCACCGAATGCGGAAATGAGATGTGCGGCGACTACAGGAGAGACACGTCAGTCGGGCGTCGTCGGCGTACTTCTATAATTCAAGGCTTACACCAGTTTGTGATTTGGACGTTCGCCCCTTGCACAATGTAGAAGGTCTAAAAAGGCATATTAGCTACGATTCTATTCGACCCTGATTGCAATGGCGTACTCCAATAACCATGGACAGACATGCAAAGGCGAGCAAGATAAATATGGGAGCCACGACAAACCAGTTCTTGGAGAGACCCCAGAGCCGCCATAAGAAATAACATTGGACGTAGAAGTCAAGGACTGCGACCTTATACGTCGACCGTGGATAAGCTCGCAAATAGCGCAATCATGATGAATAGCCGTACCATGACTGGACTCCCGCTATTCCACCAGGCGGTGGTGCTGAGTGCAAAGACATTGGCTAGATCTCCGAAATTCTCAATGAGCAAGATCCACATTGCAGCGCTAAACCGGATGAGAAAAATCTGAAGCCCAAGAGGAACACACGTACAATGAATGTATCGACTTGAGCACGTTCAGGAGGCCGAGAACTGCCACAGCAATGCGGAGGTTCCGTTTGTCGTCCCGGTACCACGTCCAGTAGTTGACAAACTAGTTGTAGTGCTGTTGTTAGGCGGGCATATGCGACCATTACGAACAGCACGCACCTGGCAGGCCAAAACGCCCATGAGCGATAACTCAAAGGTTAACCCGATGAGCTTCCAAATCCGTTAGGTTCGATGTTGAAGTCGAAAGATAAAAACATACCCATGGACCAAGAACAAACTTAACCTCGTCCTTGGGGCTAATCGTGGAAGACATGGCAGGCAGGAAAGATGCAGACGAGGTGCATGTGAGCCGCGCTCTTTATTGCGGTCTTCTCAATGTCGTCAACCCTGATCCAGGTCGTCAAACCCTTGATTATTTCTGATTCGTGAATAGAACATTGCGTGGAGGGGGCAAATACCATCGGCTCCTATTTTTTGTTGAGTTCTGCATAACTTGATTCACTCCATTTAGTCCGTCAATGTGGTTGACGATGAATTACATCAGGGGGAACCATCATGGAACTCGATTTCATCCCTTCAATCGGCCAAAGTCGTTGACGATGAATTAGCGTCACAGACGGACATCAGAGGGAATCCGTATGGGCTCACATCTCCGAAAACAAACGCAAATCTTCGTCTTGCATTATGGGACCTCTACCGAGACCCAAGGGGCGGCCCCAGAATAATGGTCCTCCGGGGGTCGCGCTCAGGGACCGGAAACTAATACAGTGTTCCCCTCTCCGTCAGGAGGAAGCAACTATTCGCTCTGTCAAATACTCATGTCCCTCTCTGTTCGGAGGAAGCAACTTGCCAAGAATTTTGTGACAGGCTGCCAGGAGCTGCGAGGGAGATCAAATGTCAACGGGTGCGCCGATCGAGGCATTCTTATAGAAATGTTGGTTGATTGACTTCCTCTTTGCATTGAGCAACATTTCGGAATACTCATGTCGTCCCCACGAAAAGGAGTTCGCCTAGTTCGCTAATTATCCGATTCTGCGGCAGCGTCGTGGTACTGTAATACTCTTTGGTGCTTGCTTCTGTCTACATGGTTAGTTGAACGTGCCGGCGCTGTGAGTGGAATTTAGAAAAGTCAGTTTCAACTTTCAAGAGCAGATGACTCGGTGCTGTGAATTTTAAAGGGGCTAAATCAATCCCGGTAGCCGGGCCGACTGGAGGCCCTGAAAGCGAAAAACGGAAGGAAAGGCCTGCTGATGTCAAAACAGAACCGAATTCGACCGATAGAGTTGAACAACCCAAGGGCCAAGAACAACCGAACGGCGAACACAACGATTAAAGCGGGACCTTCAGAGTAAATAAAGTTGTGGGCTGGCTGACAACCGTTTGCCCGTCATAGGCAATCATAATTTCTGCCAACGGCTCCACTTTGAAAGTACGGTAAATAAAGTGAAAAAGAACATTACGTGTTTCTGCTCACAAATGCAACCCTCCTCGGCGGACATCAACCCGTTGACAAATCCGCACAGCCTCGCCGAAACGTGCCGAACGCAGCTTGTCTTGTAACGACGATGTCGGGAACCAAAAGACCGAAAAAGCCGCCAGCTTGCGATGCTTGCAAGGTCTGTTCCTGAATTCTGACTCGAGGATAACTTGTACTAAACAGCAAGTAACAAACCTTATCTCCTGATAAGTAGGCGCGACGCGTTCTTTGTCATCCGCAGCCGAATGGAGCGCCGTGTCCTCGATGCTCAGAGAAAAACACGACGTGAGTACACTCGATGGTGTTGAATGAAGTAAATTAGACTCACGATCACCCAGATGTACAACTACACACGTCCCTCGTGGAAGGCCGCGCAAAAATCCCCTCCCATCATCTTCGGGGTCGCCAGCGGAATTGCCGCAGCAACCTCAAGACTCACCTTCACCTACGCCTTCGGTGGTGGCTCTTACAACTCCCCAGGTTTACGGAACCTTGCCCGAGTGCCCAGATCTGACTCCCGACCTTGTTGCACATCTATTTGAGTGTGCGTGTGCGACTGTTTTGGGAACTCTGGTATTCAAATCCACATTTAGGCTTTGACCTGGTCGCTCAAGCCGTGAACCCAATCGTAGCGACCACGTCTATCAGAAGCAAAGTCCGCAAGACCGCTTTCCAACTGAATCTACTCCCGCCACAATCGCGCGTGTTGGCGCTGTGTATCGTCGCCATGTCCTCCCTTCTTTCCTTCCACGAAGCTGTGCTTGGCCCTGGACCTCGCCCTAAATCCTTCTCCGACGAAATGTTCTTCTCCTCTCGAGCAGATGTTCGCAACTGCGGTGTACGGCGGGCCGCAGCGTGCCGTGGGTTCCACGCCGAAGCTCTCAAGGCGGCCTGGGACGTGGGGGTCATTCTGCAACCGTCGAACGAAAACGCTGCTTCTTGTTTGCTCCTGGATATCCTCGAGCAAAGTAAACCCCTCCTTATTCATTTTTGTGGTGAATGTTTATTTATACTGTGGCAGTCGATTATGACGGGTCGTCGAGACCATGGGCAAGCGCATACATTTCCCATGTTCGCGCGCTTGCCCCTATGTGGCGGACATCGGTTGCAACTCCACCGGATGGCGCCCATTGGACAGGATTCCTCGTAAGTCGTTTTTAAATACGCATGCGGTCACGTAGCCCCAGGGCTATAAACCTCCCTGATTTTGAGTAAATTAACATCTTTTCTAGATGTCTGAAGTGCTCCTGGCCACGAAAAGCCGGAGACCAATTCTGTTGTTAGTCTTTCCTTTCCTCTTCCTCTTCAAGTATGAACGTTGGAAATTTTACCAGTACCCGCGACGACCAAGAGCTCCTTTGCGGTCCGGACCCAATTTCTGCAGAAGCACTCCTGGCTTCTTTGGAAGCATCCGCCGAAACTCCTGGATCTCACATCTTGTATCAATCAATGCCACCATGTACGCCGTTCTTTCTTTCCCTCGAATACGAATATCTGAACAGGCGGCTAGTCATGTTTCAGGTCATATGCCTCGCGCGAGAACTCTGGGAAGCGATAGCCGGAGGTGCGGGAGTATCCAGATTTTGTTTTTCTTCTCAAGAACGCTCAAGCGTTGAAACACAGATCGTGCACGTCTGAAACCCCTCTCAGAAACCGCAGTTCTAAAGTTCCTTTCCTCTCTCACGCTCAACTACGCCATCGTCTCCCGCCTCCTCGACCGCGCCGACGGCATCCTCGCAAGCCTCGCATCCGCATTCGACACGCCCTTCCTGCTCTAT
Source organism: Mycena crocata (assembly GCA_029281795.1). NCBI lineage: Eukaryota > Fungi > Basidiomycota > Agaricomycetes > Agaricales > Mycenaceae > Mycena > Mycena crocata. The sequence continues at coordinate 50,096 of JARJCP010000042.1, read as the reverse complement.
GGCCTCAGCGGCGAGGAAGAACCAGGAATCTTGCGCCGGTGTGCGTATGGCCTCGTCGCTGGCTTCACGGGCCTCGTCATGGGTTTGCATCGCGAGTTCGAGTACCGCGATCAAACTGCACATACCGCGACCTTCAACACATTCGAGCGCGCGCGGATGGACCTTCTCCGGGAACAAACACGCGAGATGACCGCGCTCGCGACGCGCACGCTCGCCCGCGGCATTCGGTACCTTCCCGCCATTCACTACGCACCGATACAGTGGCACACAGTGCGCCTATACGCGCAATTTGCGCTGGCGGAGGCGGAGGCGGCGCAGGTCGTCGATAATGAGCGGCTTCGTGACCTCGCGACGTGAGTCCGATAGCCCTGTACAAATTAACACCCTAATGTGCGCGTGTAGGATCGCAGGGCAGCTGGGGCGCATGTGCTACTCGCTGAACGTCTCCGAAGTGCCCGTTGCCTCCCTCCTCGATCGCCTCGACGCGCATATTAATAATGCGACCGATGTTTCGTTGTTTTTTGATTCGAGTCGGGCGCTTGTGGATATGTTCCTTCTTCCACTGGATGGAGGGGCATGGATGGATCCCGATGTGCAGATGATTGGCCATGGGGCGTGACGGATTGCTTTGGTATTGTATCTGTCCTCTTATAGAATTTAATAGAAATCACACTGTATTCTGTTTCTTGCAATTCCGAGCTAACTACTTGTTTTCGTGTACTTATGTTGGATTTCTGTATCGTGATCGAGGATATGATCCCATCATTTTAGCTACATTTCGAGCAAAAAGCGGAATCTGGGTGACTGAACCATGTCATATCGGAGGAAGTAGACGAATTGTCTACAGTTGCAAACGCAGGACAAAGCATTGTCCTGAACTAGGACAATCGTGTTCCCATCTTAAAGTTTCGGCCAACGGCCGTCTCCCCATCAATGTTGCGATCAGTACATCATCAAATTTGAACAACTCTTCCATAACAAGTCAACCCTACGATCCCGGTCGTTTTAACCATGGCCAACTCAAGCAGAATGGAGGCAGACTATGGCTGCTAACAGGTCATGTCCCAGGCTTCGACAAACTGGTACGATCTTTCAGAAAAACCGCTGTTTTTGCATTGGTTTTCCCTGAGAAGATGTGCTTTGCCTCCATCATCTTCATGCGTAACATCAACCGCTCCTTGTGCTTCGACCCCACGGATTTCCTTCGCCTCCAGACCAAATATTCAAGTTTTGCGCGTCACAATAGCCAACGCGTCATGGCGACGTCACTGACCCGAAACAACGGGCCGAAGCCGGCAAAAATTGTTTAAAAGACTCCCAAGCGTTTCTTCTCATCTCACAACACCTCCCCATTCACCTCCCTCATCACATTTACACACAATGGTGAGCTTCCAGCGCGTTCTACGCATGCCTATACTGATACATGCCTAGGCTTTTACCGCATCAGACATTTTGAAGATCATTGCGGCTATCATCCTCCCCCCACTCGGCGTGTTTCTGGAGGTGCGTCTACTTCTAGCGGTACCATTTACCATTCAGCTTATAGCATTCTTCAGCGTGGCTGCGGCACTGATCTTCTCATAAACATCCTGTTAACCGTTCTCGGATTTATTCCTGGCATTATACATGCACGTCCAGATCTCTGCCTATTCTACCCGCAACTAACATTTTAATACAGGCCTTATACATCATTCTCAAATTCTGAGGCGATTCACACTCACGACGACGGACTGAAACGAACAGAAATGACGATTAACACCAATGTATTAGCGAGTATACCCGTTGTACATAGTAACACATAATATCGCTCTCGCATAATATTCCCTGGACCATTGACATCCACGCAACAATCTCAGAAACGGTTGGTATCGTCCAAATGCAATTGGCTTTGGTTTAATTTTACGATCACATTCTCCCACTCATTCTTCCGCGATCTTTCCCTCCTTTTCCTCTTCGCTACTTCTCTTTTGTCGCTTCTTTTTCTTTTTTTTTTTGCGCCTGTTCTGCATCGTCCAATCACATTTACCCACTCTCCTATAAATTTATGTGAACAAAATGTGGGTACCAAGTGCGTACTGGTTCGAACCAACTCGCCAATGAGGCTCGGAATAAAGCGGAACGGAACAGCTCCGGATTATCCCGCGGGACAAACGCTCTTGGCCACATTGGCCTCAGCTGCTCTTCCACCTCTCTGAATCCGCATTCGCCATTCACGGATTTGCAATTGTTAACCTTGATGTTCACAATTAGCGAGCAAGCTGCATTTATCTTTTGCCTACGAAGCTGCAAACGGAATTTTTTACTTTGCATTGACAAGTCGTCGTCGGAAGGTTGATTTAATGTATGCATGCACTACGACTGTCCGTCGTCGGGAGACAGCCCATCGATGCAAAAAAAACACAGATTCATCGCCTTGGTGACCAGCGGAGTGATGGAATCTCACTGAACACACGGTTAGCAACTCACCACAAACCTCAAACGAAGTAATAAAATATTACTCTGTCGATCCAGTCGGGTCCACGAATAGCCCACATTATCCGCTGTCCTGCGTGTCCAGACAGAAGCATCCATGTCAGGGCTGGCATTGAATTCTATTCACATGATCTACCGGCGATGCACGGTGGAATGAACTTGAAGGAAGAGGGGAATGAAGGTGTATTATGCCCCTTGTTAGACCACCAGTGATTCATTTCATGTAGAACAAACCGATGTGGGGTGGGGATAATACAAGGTCCTTGGTTACACTTCTTGATGCGCGTATAAGAGAGTCGAGACATGCGCCAGCGCTGCCAGTGCCGGTACTTGTCTGCATCAACATCCCAAGTGGCGGCGGCCTCGGTGTATATTGGATATGAGGGAAGACGGAAAAGAGATATGCGGCAACGGGCTCTGTGGCCTGGATCCGCGAGTCCCCGACGAATAGATTCATCAGTTAAAAGTTTGCAGTTGAACGGGCCATTCGGTCCGGGGCTTGAGAAAGTAGTGGCATGAAGGTGATCTGGGGCGTGCGCAGAGCGGGACAGTACTTTACAAAAGAGCGAAGGATCGAATGGCGATGCGCTAAGTCCTCAACTCGAAGCGATCGATGAGCAGCAGCTTCTGCACGCGCGGCTATGCGTCGGCCATCTGCGAAACGGTGGTGTCGTCGACGGAGAAGCCCCGCGCGGCGACTCAAGTCCGAGATTAATGAGGTTCTGGAAACAAAACAGAAAGTAGACAGTGGTCATGGAGATGCTGAACTTAGCTGGAATCGGCTTTGATACCAAGGATGTTCATGCGTCGAAGGGATGAGTGTCACCGATGACATCTGGTCAAGGCGGCGAAATATCCCGCTATACCATCGACTGTGGCACATGCTCCCGTCCCAAGCGTGAGGAGTACCGACTGGAAGGCCGTTTCAGCATAAATGCTTATAAGTCGTGTGAGCGGAGCGATGTCCACAAAGCAGGCCCAAAGCTGGGTGAGTTTAACAACCAGAGGTGTATCCGAAGATGGCAAAACTCCGTCGGGGTAAGATCTCAGATAAGCAACAGCACTTGGAGGGTGTGGAGACGTCCGAGATGTTACAAAGATGAAAAGTTGGGTATGTGCACCGTAAGTACCTCGAGCACAAAGAGAGAGTCGTTGTAATAATTCCGATAACTGGTGCGTTCGTCTCGTAACAAGCTTCCACCATACATACAGGATGCTGAGATCCTTCAATTCAAAAAATTTCACTGTGGCAGTCCAGAAGGATGGGACATGGACGGCAGAGGTCCAGACTCCGAGTTTGTTGGCTCGAGGAGACAAAAAGAGGCGGAAATCCTTGCTCCCGCCACAAGATATCCGACGCGGGGCTGTGAAAGTCCCTGCATGTGCGCGCCCCACCAGCTAGCGCTTCCCGTCGTCGTCGAGGTTCGAGAAGACCAGTTCTACCAGTTCAGCGATTTGAAGGCTACATGCATGTCGTGGTGCGAGTGACAGTCTAAGAGTGGTGCACCGCCACGCGTTGGCCTGGAACGCCCGAAAGCCGGTTCAACCCGAGAATTATTTGACAGTAGCTGGAGGAGCGGGCATGCATTCCGTGCTGCGCATACGTAGGTACATACATTCATGTATCGAGAATTCGGGAGAAAATGTACTGTAGTATGTAGGATAAATACGAATGCAGATAGACAATGTCACAAGAATTTAAAAGATAACCGAGTAAGTTAGTATACATACAGACATGCGGATTGATTGTAAGTATGGAAGCAACAACAAGACAGCAGAGCAGATACAGTAGCAGTAGCGGAGGATAGAAGGCAAATGGGATATTAGGATAAGATGAAGAATAAGAGGATACATGTGTCGAAAGGAATCACTGACAGATACGTCCCCGACCACGACACGGCCTTACATGGTCCAGGGCTTGTCCATGTTCAGCGGCCAATGGCTGGCAACCTCCGGATTCTGGAAGTTGGCCATGTCGTACTCGGGCAAGCCCTCCGACACTGCGCGTGCCAGCGGTTTTGGCGGTACCGGTACAGAAACGGGGCCATGAGCCGCAGGATGCATATGCCGCGTGGCGAAATCTACAGGCGCCACGCTCGCTTTCTTCGCATGCTTTTTGATACGCTGCGGGGCGTCGGCAACGGTGACGGTGGCGGGTGGAGGAGGCTCCGAGGCGCTGGAAGTGGACTGGGTGCGCGAGATGTCGGGCGTTGCGGGCGCGGGGGTCGACACGCCGGACACTGACAAGGACGGGGAGCCCGACGGACGCGAGGTGGAGGAGCTCGCACGGGTGGGGACGTGTCGGCTCGCATGCGGGTGGCGCTTTTGCCACGCCTCGTACACCTTCATCTCCCGTTTGTACCGCCGCGTTTCGATGTGCCGCTCCAGTGTCATGCGGTGCAAAGCGTGGCTGCGGGGGCATATACCGTCAGAAGGAAAGAAGAAAGAAGGAGAGACGCAGACGTACCTAACCCTTGTGACGAGAGAGCGGATCGTGGGGTGCGGGTCGCGCTCGAGAATGCGCACCAACTCGCTCGTCATACTCCCCCCGTTTGCGTCCTCCCAGCTGAGCTGGTAGTCCTTACACGACGCCAGCGAGACCTGCGCAAGCGACAAATAAATCAGCAGTTTGTAGGCAGCGCGAGGGGATGTACTGTGCTCACCACGTCCGCTTTATTCGGCTCGACGGGGTGCCCGTGCCCAGGCTCAGCGCACCAGCCCTGACACGGGTACACAGCCTCGGGGCTGTCGCACGCAAAGTCCTCGCCGTCCTCGCCCAGCCACGACACCGGACGCGCGGGCGTATCCTGGGCGTGCAAGGCGCCAGCGGCCGCCATTGACACCGGCACCGCGACTCTCAACGACGGCCGCGCAGCCTTTACATCTGCATTTTCCTTCCCCGCCCTGCTCCCGCTCCCTCCACCGCTCCCCGACCCAGGGCGGACGGCGACCGAAACAGCCCGAGCCCGAGATACCGCTGTGCGGCGCAGCGTCGCCCCGCTATCGACCTCCTTCGCCTTCCCCTGTGCCTTCGCGCTACCGAAACCCCGGCCGGAGAACGACCCGAGGCGCAGTGGCATCAGCGGCAGCGATGCGCGCTTCTGGCTCTTTCTGCGTTTCGTGTCCACGCCCCCATCCACCTCAGTCCCCGCGCGCACCGTCGCCTGCACCACGGGCTCCTCCTTCTCCACACCCGGGTCTGATGGCTGACCCGCACCGACGACTTCGAGCGCATCCACCTCTGTGCGCCACGCACGTACGTGGCGAGGGGACGTGCGCGAAGCCTCGTAGATACGGCGGGTGGTCACCACCGGCGACGCGTATGCGTCGTGGACCTCGGGAGTCGCAGGGCGCGTGGGTGCCTCCTCGACGTCCCGCATGGGCATCGCGCCCACCTCTGTCTCGTCGATGCCCACAAGCTCACGCGTCGTCTCCACCAGCTGCGCGAGCTCTCGCGTCTCTCGCGTCGCACGGCGGGTGAGCTTCGCTTTCGCCTTCGTGGGGAGGGCTGCGGCTGCGTTGGCAGCGACGGCGAGTGGGGATAGAGCGGTGGCGGTGGCTGTATTGGCGCGCGAGACGCTGGGGGACCCGGGTTTGCTGAACGGGAGGGCGAGGCGGCGCACTGGCGGGATGAGGGTCAGTTCATTTGTATACAAGAGAAACAAAAAAAAACACTCACCAACAGCATTCCACCTCTCGTCGCTGCGGCGGCGGCCCTTGGAGATCCACGGTACGTAGACGCGGTTGCAGCGGAAGTGTTCCAGGTCTGGAAAGTGCGGAGGTTAGCATGCTACTCAAGTGAAATTCGGAATTCCGCGTAGGAAAGCGGTAGTCACCCACCCAGCAAACTCGCACTATGGCACGAGTCGAACACTGCGACGAGCGAGGAGCCGACGGGGAGCGCGTCGACGAGGTGCCGGCGGAGCTCCTGCAGTATTGATTGTGTCAGTACAAAAAATAAGAGATCGAGGCAAACGAAAAGAGGAAAATCGAGGCGAGATTTGGATGTATGTAGAAAAGAAAGAAGGTCCTACTCACATTATCCATGATGAGATGTTCCTCGCCGTCGATAGGCACCAGGCCTGCGTGCGTCCATGTGAGTGACTGGAATAAAAATTAATAAGAAGACCGCACATTCATCCAGTCCATCCTCCTCGCTGTTCGACCGGTTTACAACCTGTGTCGTGTGTCCGCAGTCTGTTCATGCGTGAGTGTCGATGAGATATCTCCAGAGATGCTGCCTCACAGTGGAAGAAAAAACGATCTCCCTTGCGCGCACCCCGCACAAGATCGCCTATCGCTCGTAGCTGTGGACAATCGTCAGCGGCCTCCCCCTGAATACGAGAGCCTGACATACAATATTCACGCGCGTTGGCTGCTCGCCCTCGCCTGAATCCAGTAAAACGGTCATATCCTTCTCCGCGTAGCCATATCGCTCCCGTAGGAGCTTCTGCATCATCGCAACGTCCGCGTGCGGGCCCGTGAGCGGTGAGAATCCGTCGTTGTTCCCCGTATTGGCATAACTAATCCCGATGAGCAGCGCCTTTTTCTTCGGTGGGTCAGGCAGCGGCTTGATCGTCTCTGGGATTGGGATTGGGGTGCGCCGAGAGTACCCGAGGCCTGCGTAGCGCCCGATTTTCATTGCGACTCAGGTAAATGAGTGGAAAAGAGATCTAGACGCATGAAGGGAATATATAGCACACGGACACGAGGAAGATAAAGGAAGGAAGCAAGCGGATTTTCTGATTGGCATCGCTTTGCGGTGCTGACGCGAATCAGTTGTTCGTCCTTCTTCTTCTACGACGATCTGCTTCACCTCAACGATCTGCTTCACAGTTTCTGATTGAGGCGCCCTGGCAGCGCTGAGGCTGAGTGGAAAAACCAAATGCTGATGGTCAACGGTGCAAGAGAGGGTAAATTACTTCCATTTGCATCCGCGGAAACAGATCAGTCTCTTTTTCGCAGCTTGCTGTCGGAGCTGTCAATTGGCAGAACTTATCGAGTTAATTGCTATTCCGTTCGAATTCCGTATCGGAGTATGCGTCGCATGTGTGTATTGCAGTGACAGGTATCAGGCGCGTTTGATTCAAATCCTTGCATTCACTCGTTTGACCTGAATCCGCGACGCAGCCATCGACTTCCACATCCCGCTCCGTCTCACTTTCAGGCTTTTACGGGTCAGAGTCAATTTATCAAATCCACATACTACTCTTTAGCGGCTCCATATCACGATCGATGCCAAATCAGCGAATAAAATACGATGCTCAAGCCTCTGCTAATTATGAAGCGCTGCGTCTCTATCAAGGCCAGAAAAAACTACGGGACCATTCAAAATTCCACCCCGGATGGCAGAGATGATATACCGGGCGTTGAATCAGGTTATGAGTCTGACGCGAGTTGTAAGTGATTCAAGAGCTGACGACACACTGAACGAATCAAACTAACCCGCTCGAATCTCTACATCATTGCCAAACAGAACCCCGAAACGATGACAATCTGTGTTCAAAGAGCTCCAAAGCTGTTAAGGAGCTCCATCCAAAGCTGTGAAACCGATTTATAAGTACGGCGCTTACGCGGAGGCGGGCGTCTAGTAACTGTCTCAGCCTGACACCGTCCATGCGATTCTATCATCTGGAGCAACCCCAACGGAGAGTGGGCAAAGCGCAGTCCCATTCAATTCCAGGCGGCTGATGCCCCATAGTGAATTCTAAAGGAGGCGTTTCGTTCGGCGTCTGTTCACTTATAATATCTGTCCCCAGTAACAACAATTATCATCTCAACTCCAGGCACATTTCCTTCGAATGGGTCAGACTCTATTCAATGCGTCCTTAAGCCATCCACCCTTCCTCGTCGCCATAATTCACCTTGTGCTCGACTTCTCTGGCATAAATTCAAGCCTGAACCCAAAGCGCACAACCTCAATTGCACGGCCTCATCCACTCTTCTTTTTTGCGTTAACCTTCAAAGGTTTTCTTTTCACAAAAGATTGGCAAAAGATTGTCTGGTCAAGTGTCAACCTGCAACTTGCGGCATTTCGCGTCCAATTGGAATCACCCCGAGTGCAACACCGGAATGCCCGCCGTCCAGACGCTTCCAGAGCAGTCCAGAGCACAACTGAACCAGTCTCACTCGCGGAAGTAAAATCTCGGAAAAGCCTGGGCGAAAATAGGAGCCGCGGAGGCAAACTTTTTTCTCCTATCTGCCAGTGGCTGTCCCGGTCCTTTGCTTCCATTCTGCACCTACGCGCGACGCGATCTTATCTTTCACGCCCATATTTCTGTGCGCCGTTTCTCTGTGAACACAATGATACAACTTGCATCCAGCGAGCGGACGCCCCCGATTACAGAGGATCGATTTCTTGGATTACGGGGGCGCGAGACTGCATGTCTGAGACCTGCAAATTTTCCTGGCTGAGGCCGATCGGGTGCGACACAATTTTCGAGGTATAAAGGGTGCGTCTCTGGTGGTGGAAATGCCCCAACTCAAACTCTCAACCCACCTCGAGCTAACACACCAAATTTCGACAGGGTAAAAGGTGTGTGCTGGATTGTTTTCGACCTTTCTTCATCCTAACCTTTGCATTCTCTCCCTCACTCAGAAATTTCTATCTATGTCTTCCACCCCCAACACCACTTCCACCAAGCCCGCCTTCAGCCGCTCGAAAGCAATGCCCGCCTTTCGACGCGCGCTCTCGATGCCCTCGGTCGAGAAATCCATCGCCTCTGTTCGCGCATCCTCGAGCAGAGGCCTCCGGCGGATGTCCAGCTTCGGAAAGACTCCCCGCCATTCACCCACCGTCACATCGTCCGCATCGGCCTCGACAGAGTCCATCCCAGTCTTCACCACCCCGGACTACACCCAACCCGCTGCACCTCTCCCACCGTCGGACAGCGTCTCTCCATTGACCCGCCCGGGTTTCAAGCGCGCGAGGACGATGCCGGCGCAGATCCGCGCAATGGGCTCTACGGCGCTCGCCGCCCTCCCCGCGCTCAAGAAGGCCGTGTGCGAGCGGCCGTCACGCAAGTCGTCCGTCGCCTCGGTCGAATCCGTCGCATCGACCTCTACGGTGTCAACAACTTCCACACGCCGTCGGCGATCCTCGTCGGTTGCCAGCGTCGAGTCATTCAGCTCGTCCGAGGACCATATTACAATCAGATTACGACTCCGTGCATTCCCAACCATGATAATGGGTCTCTTCACAGTACGCTCGCATTGTTATTTTCCGCCAAGCACTCCGAGCTCTAACGTATTCGCAGAGCGTATTCTCAGTTATCCTCATCCTCCTTCTCCCCACCATGGCCGCACAACCGCCCAAACGCAAACCCGCCCCACGGCCATACGAGCGGGAGATTATCCTAAGCGAAGAGCAAGGTAAATTCATTCGTAACATCTCCTCTTCGAACGATGCTCACAAATCCAACTTCCAGAGCTCAACCCTCCCACGCTCCCAAAATCCACCATCTCCTCCCGCCTCTCAAAGGCATACCTACGCCGTGCGGCTCGTGCCCGGCGCACAAGCACCCCAACCGAGGCGGTCGCAGCACTCTTCTCCCCCACACCCAAACGCCCGCGCGCTGCCACCCCGCGGCCCGTCAATCCCAAAACGCTCGAATCGCCAATCCCACTCGTCGTATACTCATCACCAATTGCGCTCCCGTTTCACAAGGGACCTGCCCCTCCCGTGCGTCCTGCGCGCAACACGCGGAGGATTTCTTTTCTTCCCACGGTTCACGAAGAGGATACGGATGCGGCTCTTTGTGCTGGCTGGTGAAAGCCGAGGTGTGTTGAACGTTTTCGACTTATGTTCATGCCGCTCACTTTGCTCGCTCAGATTTCCAAATAGTAGACTTCACGGACCTTGTATATCACCCCGCATGTACTTTACTATACCTACTAAAAGAACCTGTACAATACCACACACTTTGCCTCGACATCTTGAGCGACGGAAAGCTCATGGTTAGTTCTGGCTGTTACAAGGTCGATTCAGTACAAGGCATATTTATTTCATGTGTGGTAGGCGGGTAGAGTGGTACTTCACAGCGCTGGAAAGCGTCCAAAGTCTACGGTAGAAATCTCATTAAACAATGCCAAAGCACAGCTGATGTTGAAACACCACCCCTTTCTCTACCTACCTACCTACCTACCTACCTCCAGTCGCGATGGTAACATCATACCCGCGCGTTCGCGAGCCATTCAAGCACCTTCATGTCATCCGACCCGAGTCCCATTCGCGCGTCAGGCCGAAGGAGAGCACAGGACTCTTCGTCCTCCGCTTCGTCGACCACGCACTGCATAACATGTGCAACGGTACACCCTGACGCGTGCGCAATATAGGTCACCGCCATCGCCAGGAGTGCACGCGGCGGCCCCATGAGCAGCACGCGCACCGCGTCCGTGCGGCATTTCTGGGACGGCGGCGGCGGGCCCAGAGCGTCGGCATCCGGGTCGGCGATGTCGCATGACTCGTCTTCGTCCGGATGCGCGGACGCGTAGTATGGCAGCGCCAGGGCGAGGAAGTCGCGTGCGACAAAGAGGTGGCGCTTGCAGAGCGGAAGGGCGGAGCTTCCCTGGCGCGGGTCACGGAACAAGTCAAGGACATGCGTGCTGCCATTAGTGCTAGGCACTTCCGTGACCCTTGAGGTACCGGCGCGACGGCTGGGAGATGTAGGTAGGATACGAATAACGTGCGTCCAGGTCCCGGCGGGGAGCGTGTTCTGGCCACTGGGAGGCGAGAATAGATAGAGGTATGGGATGAGTTGACGTGGCCCGTTTTCGACGTCCGGAAGCTCTTCGAGAGCGAATGGTGAGAGTCTTGGAATGGGTGGAGGCACGGCAGTGATTCTGGACCGACTCTGGCTGCTCTTCGGCGGTGTATGGCCAGCGGAAGATGTCAGCTCGGGGCCCAGTTTCGATTTCGTGGAACTCGGTTTGCGTTCGGTGGAGACGCGCAAAAGGATGTTGCATCTATCCCTCAACGGCTGGTACAGCATCATGAAGAAATAAGGAGTGTGTTGGGCGGATATTCGAATGAATGAATGAGCGAGTAGGTTATGAGCTCGGCTTGCGAGTGATTTCTGTAAAGAATGGGACGGTGGCACGGAGAACGGTCGTGCGCCTTTATACCGTTCGGCAACGTCACGGTGGCTTGAAGTCAAAGCGCGCTTAGACCATTGTTCTTCTGAAAGAAGCATCAAACAAAGAAAATGATCTGGTTATCAAAGCACCATTGCAATCGTCCTTGGCGACGACTGAAAGGCTGCTCGGGTTGAACTTGAAAGACTTCGTGTCGGCGGCAGTTTCGAGTTTGGGTGCCCAACCGCACATTCAGGTTGAAATTCCAACACCAGGGTCCGCGAGCACGAGCTCCAGCACTTATCATCGGGACAACCAATTTCTGATAACTTTTATAATTAGTGTCGTCTGGTTGACTGAACCTTTGAACCGTGGGTTGTGAAGCCCAAAATATAATTGATGCGCCATCAACAAGGCCAACGCGTTCTATCGATGCGCCATCATGTTTCTTTGATCGCATCAAACCTTGCGAAACTGATAGAGGAAAGGCCGACTGAAAACATGTAGGCGTCCTGCAGCACTAGTACTTTGAAAACGTTTTGGCTTAACCCAACGTAGACGAGCCCAGAAATAATAGAGGGACCCGAACAGTTTGAACAGGTCCAAACCTCAACCGTTGTAAACCATTTCGTAAAAAGTCAACTGCGAACATACGGCTATAGTCTTCGTCTTTTTTCAAATATTTAACATAGCCCTCTGCGCAACTTCCAACCTTTTTTGCCACTAGTTTACTGAATTGATTTCCTATGTCGGAGGCTGAAACGGCCGACCCGAGATCCAACGCTTCACCATCTCCAACGCTTCCTTCAGCCATTTTGTGCATCGTGGGAGCTATGCGATATTGCAGGGTCACTGACGGTCCAATATTACAATATCATACAAACGAAACGCACCCGCGCCTCCATCTCGATGCACTTTCTGCAAGCCAATCCTTATCAGCGGCGGAAGTTCAATTGGCACGGACTTGTATAATTATACATACTGGATGTCTTGGACTGGGAAGAAGGAACCCTTCACAGTGGATAAAAAATGATCAAGGTTCGAACCCTTGTTAGCTCACCAGGCAGGTACCATCTTCGATACATCAGTCAGACCATTCCCTGTGGATATATATTATTTCAACGAATGGTATCGACTGCCTGAGTGGAACACCCACCAATCATAATGGAGGTGAGATTAATCGGGGAAAGACCGGCCTCGACGAGTCGCGGGTTGGTGTCGTATACCGTTGACGCAAACACCGGAAGGTAGCGATCCTTTAGGAGATGGGAAACATATGAATCAGTGTCAGCGACTTATCCGTTGTTAAAAACAATTTATACGGACCGCATACGACTCTCCCGCCATGTGAAACGCGCGTCCTTGGAATCTTGTTGGAATTGGCTAAAGTGCGCAAAGAAAATACCAACCAACGCGGCGACGTCCTTGGCGGCCTCCTCCGTAGTGCTCTGCGGCGATGTACGTTAATCCTGTCGTAATGGGGAAACAATTAGGCAGAGAATCCTAGATACGCACCACCGTCTCATAATCAGCATACGAGAAGCCAACACCGATCGGCTGATCGATGAAAAAGGATTCTTCGTGAAAAATCGTTCCCTTGTTCGCGTTCACGACTCTACAAGGTCCTAACAAGTTGAATGAGTATTGAGCAGAGAGGAAGAAATTCGGTCCCAGAAATGGGATTACACGTACTCAGCTCTAGGAATACTGTACTATTAAGTTCAGTTCGACAGTCACGGGTCACGGCACCCTTGTCGACGTCGAATTTTGTTCAATGTCACGGGTCATCTCGCCCAACTGTCGAATTGGTTCACCGTGACATCCCCAGCGGCTCGCCTAGAAGTGCTGTTGTTTCCTGTTTTCGTGTCGAAAATTGTCGAATTTTGGCCGTCCGTCACGGTCACCACGACCGGTTGTCGGCTGTCGAATTTGTTTCAAAACGTCACGGGTCACACCCCATGTCGAATTGAACTTAATAGTACAGTAAACCAACTCCAGAAGAGCAACCTGGTCCTGATGCGACCCATGGATGTAACGTCGTCTGTGTCTGGATCGGTTCTGCTTTCGAAAAAGTAGAAGAACAAATGGCGTGGTCCAATGTCGATGTACCCCGTGTATGCGCTGGCATTCAAACTCAGATCCTGGTCGTGTGTTTTGGCGTATACGTACCTCACGGTCTCATCACAAAACGTGCTTCTTTTGAGACGTATACTGTGGCCCGGAAAAGAGGGGTGTGTTAGGGTGCTGAACGGGGTATCTGAGATAATGTCAAATGTTGCTGCGGGTGGGAAAGTGCGACTGAGGTTACTAGTTATTGCCTCCAGCACGTTTGCGCCAAAGAAGTAAATTAAAGTTCGGGAGAGCGTCATTCAGTATCTGGGGGCGTTGCGTTCTTTGATTTTTTTTTTCTGCTTCGGCCTTATGAAGAAGACATGCAGACGGCGTATTACCTGTGGCGATCGTGAGAGCGCGGAGGTCCGAGTCGGCAATTGGACTTGGGCGGCGCACCCTCTGTACGGCAACCTTCTCTCTTGAGCTTTTCGAAAAAAGGAACGCATGCGGAAGTCTTCCAGCGACCATTGACTCAGACACTGATCCAGATTTTCCAATCAGGCGGAATCATCAAAGTTCCCACGGTTGAAAATTGGCTACAACGTTACACACTCAATTTTGAGCTGAACCGGAACCCATCGAAGCCTCAAGTCAGTTACCTGTACCGGGACTCAGAGACTCACCAAGCAGTCTCTGGTCACCAGGTCAGATCTCGTACTCGTCTTCATCATGTTTCCAGACAAAAATTTTTCATTACAGTTGTCTGTTTAGAATTTGCTCCACGGAATTCCTGATTTCTACTTCAACAACGGCGCAGTTGGCACATTGAAGCGTTCCTGCAGTACGATAAGACTGAGAACTCCCATCAACATCCGGGCTCTATGGTCAATGGCCCCATGCGCAGGGAAGGTTGGCGACTCGGTATACGCAGCCAGCGTGTCTTTGATGTACGGCCAGTCAAAGATCCCCAAACGCTCGACGCTCGCCTGAGTCAGACGTTTGCTAAGGTGAGCCTGAAGCGGCGCGAGCTCAGAAGCCGCGGGGCGAGGAGGCGGGTTGAAGGGGATCTTCCTGCGCAGATAGATCTCCTCGGTGACGAATGGCTTGACCGCCTCTCTGAGGATCCATTTCTCCGTCAGGGTCCACTTGTTGGGTCCGTCTCCTACGAATGGCCGGACTTTCACAGACCTGGGAAGGAATCAGCTTACAGCCCAATCAAACGCACAAATAACGTACGCTGGCAGGCTGTTAACATATTCGACTAAGTGATGATCCAAGAAAGCAACCCGACTTTCGATGGCATTCGCCATGTCGTTGCGATCGCCGGCTTGGTTCAAAATGAGTTTGGTCATGAGAGACTTGGAGGTGATATACTGTAGGTACGATGACGGTCAGAAACGCCCAATGTCTTGTTCGCTTTCACATACCAACGCAACATTCAGATTGTGCCAAGTGCCATCCATGGAGTGCCGCCGAACGCGGGGATCGAGGCCCTCAGCGATGCACCGTGCTATCTCTGGCGCGCCTATAGCTTTGAGCACAGTCGGATGGAACATGGGGCCGAAGAAGGGAGCGAGCTGGGTCATGACTTGGAGCGTACTCGCTCTGACCAGACTGTCGTTCTTCAAATCCAGACGGACGTCGGACAACTGTGTAACTCCTGCCGCTGCCTCCAAGTCAGCCATCATCTTCTTCCGTTCCGCCTCTGAAGGCAGGGATAATCCAAGCTTTTCCGCGGCGGGATCTGGGTCTCGTAGGTAATCGTGAGGGAACCATGGATATCCGGCGAAAACCTCGTCCGAGCCCTCGCCCGACAACGCGACCTAACGTACTAATCAACGGTTGAACTAGCAAGGAAACAAATTGTGCCAACCTTGTACCCATTGCTGCGAACAGCCTTCGACAAGATGATTTTGCCTGCACCATGGAAGGTGGTGTTAGGCTGCTCAGAATGCCAGATAGCCTCCTCAAGGGAATCTACCAATCCCTGCTCAGTCGCTTTGACCATGTGGATTTCAGCGCCAAGATGTGCGGCAGTCCGAGCCGCGATGGGTGATTCATCCGTAACCTCGTCCTCTGTGGAGAATTTCAACCAGGTGCCATTTTCAGAGTTGAATTGATCTTACCAATGTACGCCATAGTGAACGCAGTAACTTTGGCGTTTGGGTCCTTTTCGCGCAGGAGGTGTGTAGCAATGCCTGCAACGGAGGAGCTGTCGATCCCTCCGCTAAGGTAAACTGCCAGCGGCACATCGGATCGAAGGCGCAATCGAACCGACTCCATGAGCAGATTCCGGACATTGGAGATCATGGATTCAACAGTCCCAGCAGCAGGAGTAGTTGGGGAGGCATACGATAGGTCCCAGTACCGCTCAGTACGGATATGGCCCGAGATTCCACAGAGCGCAAGGTGGCCGGCAGCCAACTGAATTATGGTCGTCAACCGCGGTCCCTTCACAGAGAACGTTCATTGGCAATACCTTGAAAACGCCCTTGAACACTGTGCGCTCGTCCCCATACTCGCCGTTGTGGACGATACTGTCGACATCCCATTGGGCTTTCCAACCAAGTCCCATGAGTGCCTTCATCTCGCTGGCGAACAGAATGCGGCCATCGGAGATGGTGTAGTACAGCGGCTTGATTCCGAAACGGTCGCGTGCCGCGAACAACATACGACGTTTCACGTCATAGAGAACGAACGCAAACTCGCCTCGCAGGCTGAAGAGAAGGTTGATCCCGTCCCGCTTATACCTGAACAGTCCGATATCCAATCAGCGTCGTGAAAATGATGAAAAATGAACGTACAGTTGAACAACGAGCTCAGAGTCTGATTTTGTCTTGAACGAAGCTCCCTCCTTCTGCATTTCGGAGCGTATGCGGTCGTGGTCATAAATTTCCCCAGTCACGACACAATGAATCAGATCGTCCTCATCGGACAAGGGTTGTTGGCCTGTCAGAAGATCTATAATCGACAACCTGACATGACCCAGACCTAAGACGGAAAGAAGATGAGACCCGGGAACGGTACGGGTGAGAGAAAAGACCAACCAACTCGAGCGTCGGGCGACACATATGTTCCTCTCGAATCCGGGCCTCGATGTTTGATGATTTCGAGCGAAGCATGAAGCTGGTGCTCAACTTCGTCAGCTGACGGTCTAGTCACTCCGTCTGGATGAAAAACTGCTGTAAGACCACACATGTTGGGGAGCGGATTGAATGACTCTTTGTTCTTGGTCTGTTTTTATAGACCAGCTGACACATTCGAGTCCCGTGAAGACTCGCAGGCGAACCCTGCAATTTAACCGAAATGTCCGTTGGCAACGCACGCAGCGGTGATGCGTGGATATGTCGCAAAAAACAATGACGGCAGATGACACAAAAAGAAGAAGTTTGGGCACATGCAAGCCGGTGTGGTCCCCTCTCCGAAGTTGTAGCCGAAGTTCGGGTGGGACAGATTTGTTTAAACGCTATAGTTAGTTACACAAGGCAAATGACAGGGATCCGTTCCGGGACGGCCAACGGTGCTCGCGGATCTTCCTACAGTCCTATGATAGCTGCGACCAGGCCAGGCTGAGAGTTGTAGAAATCGAGCACTGTGATCCGGATGAGCTTTGTAAAGTGTTATGAATGACGTTGTAGCTTACTGACGACGCCGAAGCGCTTGCCTTTATTTTCTGCGAACCACGGTAACAAGCGCTCGTTCATCCCTTTCGTCGATGCATCACCCAAAGCCATAATCTAGATGTTAACGGTTAGAGAGCACCAGGAAGTACAACAATGCACAGCGCACGTTCGGGGTGACAGAGATGTCGTCGGCATTTGCGTGGGCACTTGCAAACGATATGTATAGTTCCTCTTCGGCGTCAACGTCCCGGGAATTATTCATGGCTTTTGTCAGATGCCCCGTGACCGCTTCAAATTTCGACGCAATATTGACGTCTGCACCGGAATTGCGTGGCACTAATGGCATGAACATGTCCTGAGACGTGGAAGGTTAGTAGACGCATGGAGTAGATGCTACCCCTACTTGAATATGAGCCACCCTCTTGGGTCCCGTATGGTAGATCAGTTCGATGTTTCCACCGTTCGGCGTCCATTGCTCGGCGTCGAGATGAATTCCAAAGGGGTTCGAAGGCGGGGTATTCAGAAACTGATACGTGAATCGCTGCAGAAGAACGAGTTTGCCCCGAGCAGCGCCCAATGTTCCTAGCTGATAAAAGTAATGTATACACCACGGATCAGACAAAACGGAGATCAATACCTTGGCCGCCGCCGGGAGCCAAAATCTCTTGCCAACTTGGTTGTTCAAAGTGGCAAACAGAATCTCCTCGAATTTCTTATCGTAGAGGGTCTTCGAACCAGCTTCTTGATTTATGGACACGAGTACCGTCTCTGTGGGATGCTCAGTAAGCCAGCTGTAGAGTCCGTAGAGGACATCTTGGAAAGTGGTGGTCGGCCCAAGCATCGCCACACCTGTTCAGATCAGGAAATCGTTCAAATGGATAGGAGACTCGAACCATGGTAAAAACCAATCGTGTCGTTCCCCGGATTATATCCCAGCCTCAAATCGAATACCCGTATGCCATCATTCAACGACTGGACCAAGGACCGCTCTTGGCAACGGAAAAATGCGGCTGCACGGATTCTACAACAAGGTTCGTGGAGAAAGTTAGGACAGTGCAGTGTAGTAAGGCTCACGGTCCGGTGTACTTCATCAGCTCCGCCTGCCTTGCCTCGGAATAGTCCCCTTGCAATGTTCAGTTGGGCTGCAATCATACCGCAGAAAGAACTAGCACATGTTCCGGCATCATGAGTCCCAGGAAAATTCATGTCCACCAGTTTCATATCGTCGCTGAGTTTAGCCATCCAGTCCCAGGTAGCAGAAGATGGAGAGCCGCCGTTATCGCGACCTCGAGAACATCGTGAGTTTTCGTAACAATCTGAGATAGCAACTACCGAGAATCGGGGACGCTCGCTCCAGAATCTCAACTAACGCGCTTTCCGCAAGGTATTCCTTCGGTGGTGTGGAGGTGGTCGTAAACGACATGGCGGTGAAGAAGAGATATGGAATGAGAAAATCGCACGTGCGTGATCGATCGCGCCGCATGTGGAGCCACAACAAAGAAAAACAACGCGCGCGCGTCCATTTCTGTTTTGAAGAAATGTCGGCATGCATTCGAAGCGGATTCAATGGAAGAGAGTTAGAAGCCCGCATACGGTCTAGATTACCTTGGTGGACACTTCTTGTTTGTGCTGCAGATAAAGATGAGAGCGCAGTTTCCGGGTGTTTCCACTCGGTTTTCCATTGGATGAAACAATGTCTGACGCTGGGGCGTTGATACCGTTTCTATTATACAAAATTAATTGATAACTCGTTCTAACAGCCAAGTACAGGACGCCGCTAATGAATATATTCCACGCTCGCAGTTTGCGCCTCCGCCAATTTTCTGATATCGTCCCGAAGACCTGGTGGACATTCATTCAATTTCAGCCCGTCCAATCCAGCCACATTTGTTCTCCTCGCAATTTTCTTCAGCTCCTGGCGTACCATGGAAGAGCTCGATCGCATGGGTAGTAACCAAGCACTGATGTCGGGAGCGCGCTGAACCAGCATCAAATGCTGCTCCACTCGATTCTCTGCTGCCTTCTCGCGCAATGTCCCCTTGAACTCGACGTCAGACAGCTGAACCTCGATTGACACGGGCCCCTGAGTATAGTCGAATACCAGGAAGAATGCCTGGTCTGGATTTCGTGTTAGGGCAGCGATTTCAATGAGAAATATTTCTTCTTTTGCTGCCTCGTAGTCATCCTGCATCAATGCACGCATGAATGACCTGTCGCGGGTAGTGATTCGGTCTTCATTGTCACCTGCAGGCATGTTGTGTCAGTTTGCGTTACCACTAGGATGGCTTGGAACTCACCCAGCCGGATAATGCGAAAGTCGAAACACAGTTGACGATGGAAACCATTCTTCCAATCGCTACTTTGGCATGTTTTTGAACAATAATATACACTGAGGCATCTTGAGCACCGTCTCAGCTCCGATTTCCCGCGAATGGCGCTGCACTGGTAAAAAATCAACACAAGGGGTATTGACGGTGACCGCCACCAACCTCCGTATTATCACATCCTCGAGAGGATTCAAATTCCTTCAAATCAAACCAGTTCAACAATCGGATCCGCTCGCGGGCCAGCTGCATTAGCTCTCGCCACGGATGGTATAATTTAGACTTCTTCAACTGGTCCTCGATGGGAGGATCGTCCAGGAAGGCCTTCATATGATGGAGAACCGTATAATAAACCATACATACAGGGAGTGTTTCGTGTAAGATACTTCGCAAGCACTCGATGGTGATGCAGGTTCGGTTATCGTCACGCCCCGAAGCAATAGCACGCAGGAGTCCAGCATGCAGGGACTCTAATACGCGCTGATATCCACGGTGCTGGGCGGCAAATGTCCATTCCAACAAAACGCAACATTTTTCGACGGCACGTGGCATCGCAGGTCCTCCAAAGAGCTCCAGGATGGGAATGAGACACGTGAGTGTGCGCCCGAGTCCTTGTGCAGCGAGGGATTCCAAGAAGGGAGTCTCGCGAATGTCGGATTGTATCAAGAATCTGAGCATGCAAATGACAGTGAAAATTATTGTCGGATTCTTGTCGGGGTGCATAGTCTCTTCCGTAATAACCATGCCGAGGTGGCGAATGACAAGCAAGCCGAATTCGTGGAGATCGCCACCGGTTCCCTCAATAAGTTCACAGAGAGCCGCAGACTTTGATGCGGTATTTTCGCCGCTCTGGTAAAGGAAATCACAGACGTGAGTGAATGCGTGGTTCTGGAAGATGCGGGTAATGTTCTCGGGGCGGAGAAACATCTTCCAGATGCTCCCCACGTACACGGCGACCCCGGGGGTTTGATGAATCAGTTTGCGGGCTCCAGGATGATGGTGGAGCCTTCCGAAAAGCAGAAATAACATAATGATGTCCTCGTTGAGTCGTCCAGCGTCGATGTTGAGTTTCCCGTGGGGCTGCGTAGTGAGAAACGAAATCCACTTCCACACGCGGGGCCATAATTCCGGGAACACAGGGGGTGGAATGTGGAGTTTGAAGATGTACGAAAGCGCGAGGAGTCCCTTGGCTGCGGCCTCTTTCACTTTTTCAACAGCGAATTGGTGATCACGCTCGTCAGTGGTTGGAATCTTGGCGGGATTCAGGATGAAGTAAAAAACGGGGAGTAGGAGTATCGCTCGGGAGTAGCGCCCTTTTGCAACTGTGGGCTCGAGGTCCGAAAGTCCGTCGATTGAGCCATTCATTGCGGCGGTTGCCAATCTCTGTCCAACAACGTCAGTGGTTGAACATTCAACCAAAGTTGGACTCTGCCTACTCGCACGGAGAGAGGAAGATTTGAGACATTCTGTATCCTCAGCGCTGAATGCATATCGCTAGAGATCTACCGCCGGGGGAGCAATTTTGTGTGGACGTGGGGCAAGCCATTAAAAAAAAAATCGAACCAAGATGTGACTGTCACACGTCACAGTTGAAAATTGAACCTCTGAGAAGAGTTCCGCAGCCTCAATGGCTGCGGTCCTGCCTCATTTATTTCTTCGCTTTCTATGCTTCCACGAGCTACGCACTGCGGCGCAGGAGTTCAGGAACCTTTAGGTCGTGCGCAGCAAGTCCAACCATGGCACAATTCAATATCGATCTGATCCTGAGTATGTATACTACTATTTACTGTAAACCGTCAGAACGCATTGGGGATGGGTTGAACGGGAAGAGGGTTGGGAGCCCTAATCTAAAACTCTTCGCGAATCGTTGATACGTTCGAGAATCCCAAGAGTTGGCGATCCAGCTACTTGTTTCAACCAGTGGCGGATGGCTGTCTGAAATTTATTTGACTGACCTGGAAGTTTTCAAAAGAAACGCAAGACGATTGCGACTGGGCCGTGCTGGCAGCTAGTAGCCTGTGTGCCTTCAGGGATGTATGACCCTTGCCGTAAGCAAGACACCTTCAAGTAATTCAACCAATTTAAGACAAACTTAGCTCAGCGATGGACTTTCCGCTGCGCGAGTCTGTTCTATTTGGTTTGCCTTTTGGAGGCACAGAAAGGCTGAGAAAGCTATATATAGTCGACCTCGGCCCGGAATCGCCTCAGGTCGCACACGAGGCAAAAGTCGCGCTGTTTCACGCCCACCATGTCAGACGGCACAGTCTCACCGCCAAATCCAGTAGAGGCTGCACACCCACAGCCTCAGGCTCCTTTCGATGCTCCTGATGCGGATGTCATTCTCCGCACCTCAGACGAGGTCGACTTTCGTGTATTCAAACTAGTTCTCTCTCTCGCCTCGCCGTTCTTCAAAACCATGTTTGGCATCCCCCAGGCTTCAGGTTCATCTCAGGAGGCGGAGCTGGAAGTTGTACCTGCGACAGAGAATAGCGGCGTCATGGACAAGCTCCTGCGCTTTTGCTATCCGTGTGCAGATCCCATTATCGAGACGCTGGACGAGTTGCACGCTGTCATCGAGGCGATGATAAAGTATCAGATGTACGAGGTCGTGAAGGGAGCACAACCGCAGCTGCAGTCATTTGCGAGGAAAAACCCTGTTGCTGTATTCGCCATCTCATGTCGCTACGAGTGGCAAGACTTGGCGAAGACTGCGGCCCGGCACTCTTTGACTGCCGTTGCGCAAATTTGACAAGAAATCCACCGTGAAGGAGTTGAAGTATCTGACAGGAGAACAGCACCAGGCTCTGCTGAGCTACCACTGGCGATGCTCCGTTGCCGCGACCAACGTTCTCTCCAGTTTCAAGTGGACAAATGACAACGACTGGATCTGGTTTACTTGCCAAATCTGCCCTCCTCATCCTTCCCCGCTTTCAGTTGCTACTCGGGTGTATGGGAACGACACTCGCTATGTCAGACGCTGGTTCATGGATTTCGTGGAACGAAGCAAAGCCATAATGAACGATTGTCCTGCAGGAAGTATTGGGCGAATCGATCTACTGGCTCACGTTCTGAAGCAGGCTAACGGCTGCAAAAATTGCCGTGATCTCGCATTCGAGCAGCTCTCGAAGTTTTTGAATGATGCTTTGGAACCCAAAATTTGCGAAGAGTTGGACAAGGTGTGAAGTCTGGTCTTTTATTTATTCGTGTTTTCATGCTGGATGCCAGGTGTCCTTGGAATTGTCGTTTTAATAGGCTCGCAACACATCATAGAGTCTCACCAAAACTTGAATAAAAAGACGCCGATCAGAATCAATCTTAAAAAGTTTGCAAATAATAGATATGTGATCCGTATATTACTCTTTAACGGTCAGCCTGTCAGCAATACTTTGGAGTATAGTCTCCAATGACCCAAAACGGGTGTCCAACTTTTCCTCCAAGGCTGCTATCTTTGAATCCAGCCCCACCATCTTTGTCTCCAGCTCCGAGAGCCGCAGGTCCGTAGTCAGTGGCTCGGGGATCGGTTCGCTGTCGAGTATCTGGACGAGGGGATCGCTGAGGGTGTGGTTCGGAGACACCCCGTCTGTCAGCGCGGTAGCGCGCTTGGCATCACAGTCCATGCAGACATACGTGTCATCGCCTATATAGGATTAGTCAGCAATGTCTTTACGATGAATTGAAGAACAATGAACGCACTGCAGTCGATGCAGACCCAGCAAGGGGTAGCCATGACCTCGCCGCAGCAGCAGCAATATCGCTGCGACTTGTCCACCTTTGATTTGCTCGTATGGCCACCAGGCTTTGCCGCGCCCTCGATTCGCGCCAGAAGAGAATTTGCGGTTTTGAAGCGTTTCTTGACGCGGTCGGCGACGACTCGAGCCTCGGGAACAAGCCACGATATTTCGCTATCGTGAATGCGGCGATACGTCTTGATGAGGACGTGCGACTTCGTGTGGACAAAGGCATCGCGCTCCGGCGTTTGGTCGACGCACTCGCTGCAGAGATCGATGCATTCATCATACCGGTCGTCCATGCACTGGATGCAGAAGTGCCGCGTGTCTCGTATGCTGCGATTGCACGAGTCGCAATCGCGATTACTAGACAGAGTTGTCAGGAATTCATGCACAGATTGGGTGCAAAGATCACGTACTACGCTGCCAGATGCTGCAGCTCAAACTCCGCTACCGAATCATAGAAACGAGCATCGCAAGGGCGGAGATCGGACTTCAGACGGAAGAGTTCTGCACTCTCGTCGTCAGTCAAGCGTGTCCATGGCGTAAGCTCCTCGAACTCGATTTTGTCGCGTTTGACCAGTTCAATGTAGCGTCTGCGCTCCGTGAAGCGTTTCTTCAGGTACGGCCACGTCATACGTGTCCGCTGAATCTCGTCCATCGCAGCCGCGATGGCGAATCCCCATCGAGCGCGAGCGCGATTCTTTTTGAATTGAGCATCGGTATAGCGAAAGCGGAAGACGGCAGGGGGAGTGCGGCGGAAAACGAAGGGAGCCTCGTCCGACGATTCGGAAGAGCTTTCCGAGTTGGCCTCTCCACCATCATCTCCCTTCCCTTCCGCTGCCGGTGCGCCCTCATCGACCCAATCGGACTCTTTCTCCGTAGGAGGTGAAGCGCCGGGAGTACCTTCACCCACTTCCTTCTCGTCCACAACCACCTCTATCTTCTCGTCCGCCTCAGCAGCGTCTTCCTCGTCCTCGTCCTCGTCCTCATCCTCATCCTCATCCTCTCCCTCCTCGGCGTCACCATCTTCTTCGTCGCTGCCACTCCCACTCCCACTTTCAGAAGAACCCGATTCCGAGCTCGACTCGGTATAATCCGAGTCGTCGTCGTCGCTGTCACTACCCTCTGACGACGACGAATCCTCATCGTCCTCCTTATCATCCCACGAGCCCGTAATCGTGTCCGTCTCGGGATCATACCGGCCCGTGCACACCGCCCCGTACCCATCCGGCCAATTAATCGTAAAAACGACCTTGTGCTCCTCCGCAACCGTCCCATCCAGCGTCAAGATGCTGACCAAGTTCTCTGCGGCGCCGCCGAGCTTGCCCTCCTCGCGCTTGAGCACCAGCGACATCGTCCCCTCGATCGGGTTACCGTCCATGTCGATGAGCTGCCCGGTCCACGCGCCGTCGAGTGGGTCCACGATCGGAGGCGGCGGGTGCAGCGTCTCGAAGTTGTACATGCCACTCGGCTCGTTCTGCGTTTCGTACCGCAGCGAGGCGGTGGTCATCCGCGCGAGGATGGCCTTGGTCGTTTCCTCGTCGTCGTCCGAGTCCGGGCCCAGATCCTCGTCGTCTTCACACTCGAACCCATCCTCCTCCTCAAACTCGAAAAGCGTATTATGGATCGGGTCGCGCTTGAATCCTCCGTAAGTCAGCTGGAACTAGATTCGAAGGTCGCGTGAGCACGGACATGGACAGATATCACGGATGTCAGTGTACCATTCCAAAGGCGAAGTTTCCGAGGCGGTCTTTGACATCGATCGAAGTCGACTTGAAAATGGCTGGGAAGGGCAGACTAATTCAGTAGACCTCAGCAGCCCCGCAGGTCGGATGCATACCTTCTAAATTCTTCGTCCGCTCGTCAACAGCCTTGAATACCGTGGCTATCGACGCTGCCATCATGTCAAACTCCGCGCTGTCGAGCACATGGACGGCCGCGAGGCGCATAATGTCGAAATGGCGCTTGAGTAATGTGTATATCAGGGGGTAGACGTACTAAAGGATAGAAAAAATTAGCAGCAAGACCTCGCCATCCACGCGGTCAAAAGCTCACCCGCTCGATTCTCCGCGGGCCCGTTATCAAACGGAGCGTCGCTATATCGTCGAGCTCATAGAGCAGCCCATCAAGCTGCGTCCGTACCCTCTCCTCCTCCGCGTCCTGGAACGCATCCGCAATGCGCGTCAGCCGCGGGTCATCGTACGTCTTCCCCGGCGCCGACCGCGTCGAGCGCAGGAGCAGCTCCACGCGCCGAATCACACCTCCTGCGAGGTACGTGTCTGCCGCCTGTACATTCGCCGTCTTGATGCGCTTCACGAGACTCAGCATCGCCGCGAGAAGCGCGTAGATGCGGTTCTTGTACCAGGTCACCGTCGCGTGCCACCCGCGCGCCCAGAATGCCACCCAGCTCAGCAGGCTGGAAATGATTGTCGTCAGTACGGGCCATTAAATTACAGAGGGTAGAAACGGGAAGCGCGTACCTCCATCCCGCGGGCCGCGACACCGCAAAATCGTTCGCCTCGCGGATGCTCACGAAGCCCGTCCCATCGTCGTCGATCGCCTCGAGGATGGGCTGCAGGTGCGCGACGTTGATGTACGCGAGCGCCCAGCGGTCGTCCTCGGGCTGCGCATCGGGCGGCGGGTTTGGGTCCGCGACCGCGGGCGACATGAGCGGCGAGCCGGGGACGGAGCCTGCGACAGACGCCGCCGCGCTCGCGACCGCCACGTCGACGTCCGCGAACTTCTCTGTGTAGTAGTCATTCAGCGCGAGGACGAAGTGCCGCGCCTTGACGCTGCCCTTCCACCCCTGCTCCTTCCAGATCGCCTGCATGTCCTGTGGTATATCAATTAGTAGAGGGATATGCAATGCAAGAACATGAAACGCACAGCATCCAGGATCTTCTCATGCGCGCCGCCGGAAAGAACGCTGATGATGTGCTCGCCTGTCGCGCTGATGGTGTCCGTCAGCTGCTTGCTCTGCATCTCCAGCTTGCGGTCGAAGAGCTTCATATTCTTCCGGAACGCCTCGTCCACATCCTCCGAGAGCTCCTTGATCAGCAGCTTCTTCGCGGTCGCGAGGTTGCCCGTCCCGGCGCGCGCGGGGTCCAGCGACGCGAGGGTTTCGCCACTCTTCACGACGAGTTCCTGCAGCGTCGTGTCGTTGTCCACGCACGCGCGCGCGCCGCCCTGGTCGTCGATGAACTTCTGCACCTCGCGTTCACGCGGGGAGTCGAGCTTGCGGAAGAGTGCCTCCATCTTCTCCTCGATCACCCGCAGGTGTACGTCCTGCCCGTCGAGTTTCTTGTTCGCCGCATCCACGCCGAGCGCGGTGTGGATCTTGAGCGCGTAGCCGATGTCCTTCTTGTGCCCCGCGAACATCGTGACGTACCCCGCGAGCCGCCCCTCGTAGATCTTCGACTTGATGGTTTTCGCGAGGAAGCCTTTCTTCATGTAGACGTCGCAGGCGGAGCCGCATTTTGTGATGCTGTCGGCGATGGACTGCATGAGAGGGCCCATCCGGTCCTTCAACGTCGTCCCATCGGGACCCTTTTCCTCTGGATCGCGCATGTGGCGGAGTCTGGGGTGTGTCAGTCAATAACCGCGACTTGTAAAAGAGGGACAACGTACTGAAAAAGTATGGTCATCAAGTCCTGCATCTGGATCTTGACCGCCAGCACCTTCTTGTTGTTCTGCCGCCGTGTGATATCGAGGGTGATCACCAGCTTGAACGCAGTCACTGCGACTAGAGAAAGACGTGTCAGTAGATACTCCGCAGGATAGTGAATCCCCATACTTCCGACGAAGGGATGCACCTGCCCCAGCGCATCAAGCCCCTTCATGAGCACCGCGGACGTCTCCGCGAACGTCGTAATCGTGTTTTCGATCCCCTTCATATCTAAATTGACGGCAGACGCGAGCGCGGTCGCCGCACTGCTGATCGTCGTCGCGTTCGCCGTATAGAACGCATTAAGGTTGTCGTATGCCTCGTTCGCCTTGCTGACGCCCACACCCAGCCTATCCTCTGTGATGCACCCAGGTTAGACATGGAAATAAACAAGAGCACCAGCTCGACGTACCGATAGAATCGATCTTGCTCTGCGACTTTGAGAGCTCAGCGGTGGCAAATGCGGACCTGTACCCCGTGTCGATCGCGGAGAGCGGCGTGCCAGGGGCATCCGCGTTGTGGTGCGTGCGCGGGATGCGCACCGCCGACGATCGTCGGATCGCTGGCTCCCGATGACTTTCATGGTCGGTGGTGACCTGAACTGCGGGCGGCGGCGCGTCTGAGAGCGTATAGCGCTTCACCCCAGGATCTGTGCTGGGCATGCCGAAGAGGTTTGAGATAGCACAGGAGTCGCAGAGAAGAGAATCAAGAGGTGGGTTGCCACAACAGCCTCGGTGGTGGTGGGTGTAAAAGGAAAGGGCTAGTGCGTGTCCCACTTGCAGTCGCCATTGGAGGGTTTGGGCGCTGGCGCTTCTCGCTTATTCGTCGTTTACCGGCAAAGTCTCGGCGTCAATAAATCTTTGATGTGCGAGCATGTGGTCGGAGATCGAGAAATGAAGACTTTGTGGACGCGACTTCGGCGCGACTGCGACGCGCCGCTCAACGCAGAGAATCCTCGAGTCCATTGCTGTCGACTCCAGTGCAACCTGTACCGCTGGCAGCCCTAGTCTGGTGCAAATGACCAAAAAATAAGGATTTCGTCTGGTTCCGACAAGCGCGTGGCGAGAGATATTATTATTGGGCGCTGTATTCGACATCCCGCGCGGATTTTAAATGACCCCCTATCAGCTGAAACGTTGTCTCCGAATATATCTGACTGTGCATGTTCTTGTCCGTCCTTGCCGCACAATCGGAACCCCCTGGGAAAGCGTTTTCGCCCAGGGTTGCAGTAAGCTGGAGTATGTATTGATTCGCCGAGTGTGGGATTGAATCATACAACTACTTGGGCGCCCAGCAGTGGGACAGTCAAGATGTAATTGCGGTGGACCGTGGGCGGCGTTGGCCTCGGATTCTCCAACAGGGCCGACCACATATCGCGACTCCCGAGGCTCAAAGTGAAGGAAACAAGACCAGATCTCATGAGGGGTACATCATCTCCAAGGGTCCCTTAGACTGTTCGATCCAGTTGCGGCGACGAGCTGAGGAGGAACGGGCATTGGTAGAAGCCGTCAACATCCAATCCTAACATCGACAAATATTTACCTCGAACAATATCAATGTTTCCAAGCTCCTCCTCCCCAAGTTGTCCCCAAGGCAAAGAGCGAGCTACAGAAACACCCTGATAGCGAGCGAGAATATATGCATGTATGGAGATTGAGTAGACTAATATTGCAGCGAGAAAACAAAATAACAAAAGGATTGAAAACAACCGAGACTGTATGTAGGAAAACGAGAAATGATGAGCAGATGCAGATTCAGATTCCAGATCCGCAGGGGTGGCATGCGTGTGCGGGGTACTTAGTATGCAGAGAAGAGCGAGGCATGTGGGAGTTATGCGTAGGAGACTGGAGCAGGCATGTGTGAGCGAGCAGGGACGGAGAGAATGCTGGCGAGGTGCGGTGGGTGGTGTGCGGTGTACGCAGCCTCGCAGATGAGTGAGCGCGGACGAAGAGCTCACGCGGCACCCCACGGATCCTCCGGCGACGGCGCGAGTGCCGTCGGTGGCGGGGACAGCGCAGGCGAGCTCGTCCGCGAGTCTCCTACTTCCAGGTGTAGATTCGAGTGCGAGTTGTGTGCGTATTGTGCGTCCCGCGCGTCCAAATCTACCGGCGCGCGCCTGGGTGTCGGCCGTCCGTCCTCCCAATCCTCCGCATCCTCCCTCTCCAAACGAAGCGTCGCATCGGGATCCACCCGTCGTTCTATTCCAAATCCTAGCCCCACTCCTGTTGGTGCCCCACGCACCCCGAGCCCGGTAGGTGCGAAGCTGATGGGCGCGTCGTCGTCCTCTCTCGGGGACGAAGAGGAGGAGGAAGATGCCGACGCGGAGATGTACGAAGATGACGACGGGAGATTGGGATTCGGAGAAGCGGACGCAGATGCCCAGGAGGACGAGGAGGGCTGCGGAGAAGGCGAGGCCGCGAAGGGGATGTGTGGTGAGGGTGCAGATGGAATATTCGGCGACGACGCAAAGGACATATTCGGCGAGCCCGCAAAGCCAGGATGCGGCGAAGCCTCAGGCGACCTTCTCACAGGGCTCTTCGTGCCCACCTCCGAGCTCGAGCGAGAACGTGTCATACCACGCTCAGGGCTCTCACCCAGCTGCAGGCTAAGGCTCGACTGCGAGCTGTGCCCATACACCCCACTCATGCTCGACCCCGACCTCAGCTCCACATTCTCGCCTTCAATCAACCTCAGCGCACTCCTCAGCGCCGCCTTCTCCTCGATCGCCTCTCTCAGCTCCTCCCTCGTCTCCCGCGCCTCCCTCGCCTCCTCCCTCAGATGGACCTTCGTCTTCTTCAGCTCCTCCGTCAGCGGTCTTAGCTTTGCGAGCTCGTTCTCCGCCTCCGCGCGCTGCTTCCTTTCCGTTGCGACCATGCGGTTCGCCTCCTCGAACAGCGCCTGGCTCAGCTGCTCGATCTCCGCCTCGAGCGCAGCCTTGTCGCGCGCCGCCGCCGCCGCCTCCGCGCGTGCCTTGTCCGCCGCCCGTCGCTCCCCCTCCGCCTGCTTACGCTCCCGCTGTGCCTCTTGCCTCGCCTTGTCCGCACTCGCCCGCGCAGCCTGCAGCGCCGCCGCCATCGCCTCATTCTCCGGTCCACCGTCATGCAGCGATGGTAAACTCGGCGACGTCAGGTGGGCCGCCTGCTGCTGCTGGTGCTGTGTCTGCGTCGTCGGCGTCCCCGGCCGCCCGTTGAAGAACGTCTTGAAGAACCGGCTACTCTGCCCCTCCGTGGGTGAATCGTTATTCGTATTCGTGCCTCCTGGCGCAAACGACGGGTCGAGCGAAATGGGGCGGTGGTCGGGGTGGTGGTTAGAATTAGAGTGTTGGCTAGCCCCGCTGGCACGGCGCCACCCGACGTCACGGCCGCCACCCGACTTGAGCGCCTCCTCGAGCATCTCGTTGTTCGCGATGACCAGCTGCAGGTTCGACTTGGCGACGTTCAGCTGCACCTCGAGCTCCGCCTTGCTCTTGTATGCCTCGCTCAGCAGCGAAGACTGTGTTCCGTATATATTAGCTTTTAAAAAATGCAAAATCGCTCGTGTACACACTCACCACCTCAGTGACCCGGTTGATGACCATGTTAAGCGCCGAGCGCAGATCCTCCTCCTGCCCGTGCGAGCTCACGCGGCGCGCATCGTGCAGCTCCTGCTCGATTGTCAGAAAAAGCGGGTGCGATGGTGTCTTTTGCTGCGTCGCATTCAGGCTGTCGCTCCGCCGCGGTAGCCCACTAGAGCCACCGCCATTCTGCATTAGCGTCGATGGAAAGTGCAGCATCTATATGTACTCCTCCAGAGTCGAGCAAGAGATCCTCGTTCCCAGTGAGGTATAGTCGAAGAAAAGGATCCGCTCTCGTGGATTCGCGAGTTCTGTCACGATTTGAATCGGAAAAGCCGTGTATGACCCAACCACAGAGCCTGACGAGCAGCTTAGACTCTAGATAAACCGCCCAGAATCCAGAAGGAGGAGAGGCAGAAGAGAGACCGACGGCAGAAGACAAGGAGTGTCACACGTGCCGTGGCTGTGACGCCGCAGATCTTCGTCTGCTTCCATGCATGCACCGTCCTTGCTCATCGTATCTCAAGCTCCCGGCGCTGCTTCAAAGAAGGGAAAAGCTTCATGAACTTCTATCCAGCAAGTAATCCGGAATATTCAACCCCGAAAACAAGAAAATTCGCAGTTGCGCAATTTTTGCGGAAGCAAAATCTGAAACCCGAAGTCACCGAACGCCATTTCCACCCTATCTGGCACAGCTGACGGTAAATATCTAGACCAATATTAATGGGCCAGGAAGCCGAAGACCCATGAAGTGTAATTTCCTTCTTACTTTTCATTTATGTACCCCTTGTTCATTTATTGGCAGTTCGGAATAGCGAAATCACCACCCAAGGTCTAGAGTACAATATCTTCTTCCCCATGCGCGCTGCTGTACACGAAAACTAGCACCAAGCCTGGGCCACCACCAAAATTGAGGCTATGACCGTCGAAACCACCCTCGGAATTGGATACGCTTTCCTTGGCCTCAACTTAAATAGTTCGGCAAGTTCTCTTCCGACTGTGAGCATGTGTCGGCTCGTCAACAGTTCGAGGAAGCAGTTTCGTCCGCATGCGCAGCCAGAGGAAGCCATCCCGCAGGATGGCTAACCTCCGGGAAGAATTAATATTGGATCGAAGCATCAACCTTGAGTTTATTTCGCTTCTTCCTAACACTTTGGTTTATCGTTTCATCGTACTGGAATCGAGTCACCAAAAAAACAGGATTTTGTTCCAGACCTCAAACTAGGTAAATACTGCCTATGTCAAAATGGCGAAAGCATGTATTGATTCAACCTAACCAGCCAACTTCAACAAAAGCACATTCCAACCAGTCTATCTGTGGCCTACCAACAAAAAATGTGTACTAGTTTCAAGATTCGACGTTCATCTGCCGACCCTCACAGGCTCTGTTCGTATTGCAACCTGGCCTCGTACCTCATATTTTTTCTGTGCGCGATCACAATACCAAGCCCGAGTCGTTAAATCAGGCTGAATGGGATATATATTAATATTCTACGTCCCGTTTAACAGACTTTCAAAAGTGTTACCTACACAGTCTCAAGCAAAAAGTAATATACCCACTAACTTCTAAGTACTCTCATCCTTTCAACAGTTCAACATTTATATTCGAACAGAACCTTTCCTCACGCCCAATTGCAACCCAATTTATACCTTGTGGTCTGTGTGTGTCATTTTGTATCTGCACCGGTCGTGTACTCACCCAATTACTTATCAGTCTCTTGAGTACAAACCTAAGTATTCAACCACTGGACGCTGTTCAAACCATAATTTCACTCCGCCTCCTACTGCCGTTGAGGATTGATCCGTTTTCTATCCATCCAAGTGCTAACTATTATTACTTACAGTGGGGTATAATCATGTATCATCTAACATCCCTCGAAGCCCAGACATCCGCAAAAAGGCCAACGGAATACTTACATCGAAAGGCATCCTCCACGAAACCTGCATCGTGCGGTAATCCTCCGCGGAGGAATAGGTAATCGACTGTGAAGAAAATCAACCGCGAAAGAAAATCAACACCGTACCCGCGGTGAGAGCTTCAGGTGGACGGCCTGCGTGGGCGGCGCGATGACGGTATTGTTCAGGTCTGCGGGCGGCATTTCGTCTATGGACTGCCCGTCACCGTCCACCGCCTGGATGTCGTACGAGGACACCATCAGCGCCGTCAGCAGGAAGATCTCGAACGTCGCGAACTACATATGGCGGAAATCAGCAAACAGACACAAGTAATCGCAGTAAACGCACCTTCTTCCCCGGACACTGGTGCTTCCCCCCGCCCCATCCGCAAAACGCCATCGGCGCCGACCTATCCTCCTCCCTCCCCTCCGTAAACCGCTCCGGATCCCACCTCATCACATCCGTGTAAAACTCCTCATTATGGTGCATGAAGCTCATATGGAACGACAGTATCGTATCGTGCGGCACGCGCACGCCCCCAATCTCCATATCGCCCCCGGAGTCGTTCAGGCGGTGCAGCGGCGTCGCGATGCGGAGCCTCAACGTCTCCTTGAGGCAGCGGTCGAGAATCGGGAGGGCCCCCGCCTGAATCCAGTCTTCGTAACTGATGGAGTGGAGGCGCGTTAAGAGCGGGAGGGAGGAGTCGGCGTTGAAGGAGGAGATGAAAGTGGAGAGCTCGGCGCGGACTTGGTCGAGGTAGGCGGGGTGCGTGGCGAGGTCGCAGAGGATGTAGGCGGCGACGATCCCGGTGTTGGCAATCCCTGCGAAGAGCGCGCCGAGGGTGAACTGAGTTTGTGCACAAGATAATCAACGTGAGTACGCGCAGTTCAACTTGAACAATGCGCACCTGAGTTATCTCCATCGACGTCAGCCCCGCGTCGATGAGGTACTGCATCGGGTCCTCCTCACTACGCCCCTTCCTCCTGTCTTTGATCGCCGCGCCCATAATGTCCGAGAAGCGCTTCATCAAGTAAAACCGGTGCAGCCGCTGCGGCCCCAGAAACCACGGGAACAGGACCGTTGCAGGCGTGGCAGACTGGTCCAGCTCATGGAAGATCTTCCGCAGCTTATCGCATACAGCCGCATCCGCCGCGATGCGCGAGGCCGCGATCGTATTGACCGTCAGGCGGAAGATGGTGCCGTAGATGGACTGGAAAGGGTCGGTCGTGGAACTGAGCCCGGTGATGCACTCGTCGGCGTATGCGTACAGGGTATGCAAGTCTGTGCGGTGTCAGTGTGCTAACCGCGTGAGATAGCAACAATACACACTGGCGTTAACGCGCTCCTTGCGCAGCAGTGACGCCAGGAATTTGTTCGACCGCCCGCCGAGCGTGATGTCAAAGCCCATCATCGTCAGGAAGTGCTTGTTCATGGGGATGGTGCCCAGCATGACCGCGTACGCCAGCGTTAACGAGGGCCGCGAGTCGTTGAAGAATGCCTGCCGGCTCTCCACAGGGAGCGCGATGCATTTCTGGTTCGCGAGGCGGAAGGAAACGATCCCGTCCTGCGTCGCCGTCCGCAGAAAGTCCCAGTGGTGCGAGAAGTACTGTACTGACCCCAGTAGGGGGTAGGTTATCGGGGTGTATGGAGGGACGGATAATAAGGAACGGTCCGAGATTTTCATCGACGAACGGCGCTTCCATATCGCTAGAGACGCAAGGAGCGCCGCCGTGAGCACCGTCGAGACAATGAGCCATATCTGGTCGACCATGAGGGAGCAGTCCATCTCGGACGGCGAGGAGAAAAAAAAAGGGGGAGAAAGTCTTAGAAAGAGAGACAAATATCACTAGTACGTCATTCAAGGCGGTGGGAGCTATAGCGCACATAGCGCTCCAAGCCTAATCTAAGAGTCGGTGTTCTCCGTTGTTGGAGAAGGCTATTTTCGCGTGGGTTTGATGACGGCTGACCCTAAAATCAGGGCAGCCAAAGGGACACTTTGATTGTCGAGTTGGAGTGACGTGTGGGCGGGTAAAAAAATTACAGAAAATGTTCTGCCCTCATATTTCAAAAATGTAACAACATCAGTATAAAGGACGGTCATTTTCCAAACGGTTCCGAACTGTGCTCATCTTCTCGATTCTGAACTTGCATTACCATATTTGTACTTGCGATTTACTCACGTGATCGTGTCGTAAATTGGAAGTCCAGACTGGGCCAGACCAGACCAGGCACTCCTGATTCATCGGTTCAGCTTAGGTTGAACCGTACATACCAGCTTGCTTATGTCGGCCTGCATGTTGTAACATCTGTCAAGGAAAATTGCTATGCTTACTACAAACCTGATTTTTTTTTAAAGGAAATAAATTGAGGTAAAGTTCGGTTCAATCGTTTTCAGTAGAAACAGCCTGTTAAAAGAGAATGGTACAATAAAATTTTACGTGCTCCTGGCTGTTCTCCTGTACATACATATGTATCTCCTATCGTTAAGCAGCTGTTCGATGGCCTGAGAACCACTCTGTTGCTGCTACAACATCAACCGGTGCCTGGAGGCTCGATAGATGAGCCAAACTTTGGTGATGTTCCCCAACATCTCCTGAAATGTCTGCAAGTTTGTCACGGAGATGGCCAATTTGTTTTGACTGAGATGCCCTCTCAAACAATGGTATTGCAGTTGTCCATAGTGTTCCTGTGGTTGAATAGTCTCCATTAAGTTTCGCAATTTCACCGAGGCGCAGCATGCATTCAGCTCTGCTACAGTGGATATCCATGTGTGTAAAGCCCTCCAATGCAACAGTGAATAGGCATACAGCTGTATCCCGATCACCCTCAGCAAGCACCACATCCCCAAAAATTGAAGAGATTTATGAATATCCAGTTTCTGTTTTGATTTCAGAGAATACACAAGATAAATTGTTGCCCAGGACGATTTCAAACCTCTCCACTTTGTCAGACACCAACGACTTCCATTGGCAAGCCTCTCCAAACAATATGTTTGCACTTCTGTGTCCTTTCCCCAAGAAGATTTGAGGCATTTTTCCAAGGAAAGACTAGCTTCTTGTGTCTTTCCCTCCTCCAGATCAAGATCTGCAATAATAGCTTCACAAAAGATTACAGCCAGTGTACGTCCAACAGCACTGTATGCCAATTTTGCAGTATCTAGATGTCTTTGCACCACCTGCCTTGGCATTCCCATTGGTATAGCAATCAGCACCATCATAAGTAAAGCCCAAGCATGGTCAGATGGGGATTGATTGAAATTGCTTTCATCAAAGATTTGACGCCAAATATTGTAAGCCTCCACATATTCTGATTTGAACCTGTAGATATCAGCTTGATTGATTAGGAGACCATGTTCTGCAGCACCACCAGACAACCCCCAAAGACTTAAGAGATGCCTTCCCCTGGTACATAAATGCAAAGCATGCTTATAGTTGCCAAGTGCAATCCAGCACATGGCTTCGGCTTTCAGTGCCCTAGCTTCTCTCAAGTAATTTCCTGAAGCCTTGGCTAATCTTTGAGCCTCAAATGCATGCATTTGACCTGCTAGATGATTGCCCTCCTGCCACTTCAACCATGCCAAACCTGTCAGAATATCTGACTGTTTGTTTGTGTTCTGGCTGGATTTCGAGAGCGAGAGTGCAGTTTGATAATGCTGCATTGCTGTTGTACTATCATCATTGTGATCCAGAAAATAGTCGCCAACAGTATGGTAGAATTCACCTAGAAAAGTTGAATAATCTGTAGAAAGGAAACAATACTGGAGGGCTTACATTTCATATCTGAATCATCAAAGTAAGGCAAATGTTCCAATGCTTGTTTAATCAACAGATCACCATTAGAAACTGAGCATGATCTCCACGTAGTCAGCAACACTGAGATGAAATAAAACTCCAGTTTGTGGTTGACGGGCCGTGGTAAGACCTGGGGATTATGATCAAGGAGTGGGATGTGCCCCCGGCGTGATCCCAAACTGAATTCCTCCAAGTAGCATGTGCAGTAGATACTCTTCACCACTTGTGGGTTTTCTGAATGCAGGGAATTCTTGTAATATTCTGTATATTCGCAAAATTGGATGAGATCCATGTCTGTATCCCTGAATGAGATGAGGTTTTGCTATATTGATTGTGAAATTCAAGTAGGCTTTGAAAATGTTCGAGAAGTGGTTGAACCACATTAGCTGTCGGAGGATAGAACTTTTGCATATACTCCCGGATAGGTGCCAAGACCTTGAGGTGTTTCTTTTCATCATGATAAGCTAGAGAGGTGGCTAATAGTATTGTTTTGCAACTCAGGATATTGTCCATTGATAGTTGGCTTTGGATAAGCTCCACATCTGAGATTCCATCAGGAAGCATTGAGAGGAGGCTCAACAGGTCGCGTGCATGGGGTGCAGCCCTGATTCGAGGACTATTGAGTGATACAGAAATGGATAAGTCCAAATTTGACCGTTTATCATATCCATTGGATAACAGAGAGGTTTTTTCTTTGCCCCATCGAGAAAGCACTGTATAACAATCCTCGGAATCGACCAGGTGAGCAACCAGATCAATTGCTAGTGGCAGGTTGTCTGTGAGGAGCAGAATCTGGTCGATCTCCTCAGAATATGTATATTATCTGCAATATCCATAAAGGTCTGTTGAGCAGCTGTCTGTGCCAAAGGCTTTAATGTTTGCAAGAATGGTCTGGTCCAGTTGATCTTTCCTGGTCTTTCTGCTCCACACATTGTAATCTAACGGAATGTAAGTCATAGATGCGAAAGAAAAAAAATTAGCTTATTTAACTCACAAGCAAAGCCAGATGTTTGACATCTGTAAGCAAGGACAAGAACTCTTCGATGTCTGCCCGAGTTTCTATTGGCTCCCATACTGTTTCCAAATTGTCCAGCATAAGAAGACAGGCTGGGTTACTGGAAAAGAAGTGGATGATGCGCCCGGTAAGATCTCCTCCCGGTTTCAAACCCAGATGGTCCCCGATAAGAGCAGCAAGTTCAACCTTGGTGGAAGCGGAGCCTGAGTCACAGGCAACAAAAAACGGTGTTCTGCAAATCTGTCTGTGATTTGAGGATGATGCAACACCGTGACTGCTCGTGCAAGGCTTGTCTTTCCCATCCCACCTGGGCCTAGAATCACTATTCTAGGAATTTGTTGACTGAAGAAGTTGAGAATGTCAAGTACTTCAGATTCACGGCCATGAAATATTGTTGGCTCTGATGGTAGCATGGATATAGAGGTAGAGCTTGAGAATAATATTGTAAGCCTGATATCGATATTCACTGCAATTATATACCTGTTATGAGAGCTGAAAAGGGTCCGATTTATCTGGACAGAGATCAGTTTCAGATCTCCTCAAATTTGCATGATTGCGTACAGATAATGTCTCTGAATTTGCATCATCAGCCAGCTCCTCAATCAGTTGTAGAACCTCTTGGTGTGTATCCTGTGCATACTTCTGCATTTTCGAGATTTCCTTGAAGAGGCTGTCTTCTTTAAACTTGTGTATCTGTCAGTTCAGAAACAAATCAGAAAAATAGGCTTTCTTGCCTTGAAATAATCCAGGGCCTGCTGTAGTCCCTTTTTACAGTCCTTTAACAATATATTCATCTCACCCTGCTGGAAAAATCCCTTGATCCAGTTTTTCTCTTGATGTGCCTCCACAAAGCCATGTATCTTGTGAAGGCTCCTAGTGAGAAAGGTTAGAAAGAACCAGCTCATAGGGATCTGTACATACTCGGTAGCTTTGGCCAGATGATTCAATGTATGTGGTGGTAGCAGGTCCGGGCTGACCTCTGGTTTAACCTGGATTGAAATTATTGCAAAGAGCAAGCTGCATGTTTGCTCCATCAACCAAGCACAATCCTCCTTATTTTTTTTCACGGTCTGAGAAAGGTATGAGCACGGCTCGATGGACCTGAAAGGCCGGTACTACTTCACCTGTATAATAGTCAACAGTGATTGGCCAGTATTTACAATGGCTTCTAGGAACGGGGCTTTGAAGTTCTTTGCAAGGACTTGCATAGTTTCCACAGCTCCACCAACACCTGTAATAGCTCTGTTCAATCGAACTTGAACTTGATTGGCAGATGACAGAGAAGGCATTCTTTTCGATGATTGATGAATTTGGGGGGGGGGGGGGGGGGGGGGGGCAAAATCAGGGATCACTGAGATGCAGTACAATATCTTTTTATACTGTCGTGTCGCCGGCGGCGTCGGTGATTATCCACGAGACACCAATCTATCTGTATTCTTCTTCGCAATTCCCGAGGCACTCTTCGGCAGTTTTAGCATCCCCGACAGGAAGCTGTGATGCTGATGAGAGGACGGGAGTTGTGACATTCTGTGGAAACCCGTGTAATTGTCTGCCAAATTGAACAAAGCCAGATTCTAGCTGTGTACATTTTGGTTGACCATTGCCTATCTCTCGTCCCGCGGTGTATATCATTGAAGTTGCGATGCTTGTTAAGAAAACCTTGGCACCGGTCCAGGCTCATATTTGTAGTTGTAATGATACCACATGATCGTGTTGTGCTTCGGGTCTGGACCCACCGCCACACGACGTGGTCTAACAATTCTCTCAAATCTATGTATCGCTTTGGCTGACCGTTTTCTTTGCCGTTCATCTCAACTTCGCTTTCTGTCCGGTACGTTCTTAGACTTAGGTACGTTCCTTGCTCAATTGCAGGAGCATATGGCTACACTTCGCCTAGAACTACTCTTCATCCACGATTTCGACTACGCCGCGGATGTTGTCTGGATATTTCTGGGATCTGACCGAGCTGGACACCCACGTTGCAATTTAGCATGAATCAATGGAAATGGAAACAGTAGTCCCAGGTGACGGTTTTTTCTTTTTTCTTTTTTGGCAATTTTTTGCCGAAAATCCCGCCCTTCTGCCCACGCTTGAGGCGCTCACGATCTCCTGTCATTCCAGATGTCCGAATGCCCTCATAAGACCGTCAACCCAAATCGACCAGTTTGAGCTTCGATTGATTGGAGCGCTAATCAACCTTCAAAACTGACATGAATGCGTTCCCGGTTTGAGATCCAGAAATGGCCACCATAGTCGAATTGGTCGCAACTACTCAAAGCGACAAGGCCCCAAGTTCCAAATCACTGTGCAACAGTGCAGGATCTGGACTCAAATTCTGAGTCGACCTCTCGCTGTCGAACAGGGTCAATACTATCCTACAACTTGGTTCATTGCCCATCCGAGTCAACCAGGAACCTTGCCACCTTGAACTGACTGTAAAGAAACGCTTCTCCGCAGGGACATAATTGGGCAGGGGTTCTCGTGAGTGGCCTCTGCCAGAGTAACCAGTGCAGTGAATCCTAACCTCTTTGGTTGTTTGTAGATGGCCGAGGCGCTCCTAGCCACGAAAAGCAGGAAACCAGTTCTTTTGTTGGTTTTTCATTCACTTTTCTATTTTGAGTTTCAAGTGTTGAACCATCACCAGCACCCGCGACGATCATCAGCTCCTGTGCGGTCCTAACCCTATCACCGCAGATGCACTCCTCGCCTCCATCGAGGCATCCTCCGGGACTTCTGGTCTTGATGTGATATCTCAATCAACGATACCGTGTACGTCGGTCCTTGTTTTCCTTGAGTTGGTATCTGAGACCGCAGAGTTTCTCGCTCTTTCTTGCGAGGCTGATTCGCGCAAAACACAAACAACGCAACTCTAACCCCCCTCAAAAAAACAGCAGTCATGAAGTTTCTCGCCTCCCTTTCTCTTAGATATGCCATCATTTCGCGCCTTTTCGAGTGCGTCGACGCCGTCCTTTTGGGTCCCCCGCCGACATTCGAAACACCTTTTTCGCGTCACCACGAGGGACATGTGCGCCACTGCGCATACGGCCTTGACGCCCGCTTCACAGGCCTCACTCTCGGACTGTACCGTGAGTTCGAGTTCCGCGCCCAAACTGCAGACAGCGCGGCCCCCACTCCGTTCGAGCGCGCGCGCATGGACCTCATGTAGGAACAGGCGCCCGAGATGACGGTGCTCGCAATGCGCACCCTCACGCGTGGTATCAGGTACCTCCCCGCCACCCATTACGCGCCGATCCAGTGGCACACGGTGCGTGGATACGCGGAGTTTGCGTTGGCCGAGGCGGAGGCGACGCCGCTCGGCGATCCCGAGCGGCTGTAGGACGTCGCAACGTGAGTCCCGTAACTCGAACAAATTTTTACGCTGATATACGAACCGAACGCGCGGCAGGATTGTGGGGCAGCTGGGGCGGATGTGCTACTCGCTGGACCTCTCCGCACCGACCGTTGCGTCCCTCGTCGAGCGGATTGACAGGTATATCAACCATGCGACTGACGCGTCGTTGTTTTTCGATTCGAGTCGGGGGGTAGCGGATATGTACCTCCTTCCCCTGGATGGAGGATCCTAAA
Source organism: Mycena crocata (assembly GCA_029281795.1). Lineage (NCBI taxonomy): Eukaryota > Fungi > Basidiomycota > Agaricomycetes > Agaricales > Mycenaceae > Mycena > Mycena crocata. Next base: position 9,318 of record JARJCP010000042.1, on the reverse strand, counting down.
CTACAGATGATTGGGACATGATTTTTTCCTGCTCCGACCTCGACTTCAATTTTGCAAAAAGGTTTTCTTTTCAGAATCTGAATCACTCCGAGTGCGACATTCATCCCGAAATGCCCGCCGTCCAGACGCTTCCAGACCACTTCAGACCCCACTTGAACCAGTCTCACTCGCGGAAGTAGATCTCCCAAACGAAAATAGGAGCCGCGGGGGCAACTTTTTCTCTCCTATCTGCCAGTGGCTGTCCTGATCTTTGCTTCCATTCTGCTCTTACGCGCGACGCGATCTTGTCTTTCACGCCCATGTTTCTGTGCGCCTTTTCTCTGTGAACACGATGATACGCCTTGCCAGGAACGGCCGGATGTCCCCGAATATAGAGGATTAATTTTCTCGATCCAGGGTGAGTGAGACTGCATGTCTGAGACCTGCAAATTTTCCTGACCTAGGCCGATCGTGTGCGACACAATTTTTGAGGTATAAAGGGTGCGTCGCTGGGGGGAGAAATGCTCCAACTCAAACTTTAAACCTACCTCGAACTAACACACCAAACTTCCACAGTGTAAAAGGTGCGTGCTCGGTTGTTTTCGACTTTTCTTCATTTCTAACCTTCGCATTCTCTCCCTCACTCAGAAAATTTTATTTATGTCTAACGCCACCTCCACCAAGCCCGCCTTCAGCCGCTCGAAAGCAATGCCCGCCTTTCGACGCGCGCTCTCGATGCCGGCGCCCTCGGTCGAGAAATCCCTCGCCTCTGTTCGCGCATCTTCGAGCAGAGGCCTCCGGCGGATGTCCAGCTTCGGCAAGACTCCCCGCCCTTCACCCACCGTCACATCGTCCGCATCGGCCTCGACAGAGTCCATCCCAGTCTTCACCACCCCGGACTACACTCAACCCCCTGCACCTCTCCCGCCATCGGACAGCGTCTCTCCCTTGACCCGCCCGGGTTTCAAGCGCGCGAGGACGATGCCGGCGCAGATCCGTGCAATGGGCTCGACGGCACTCTCCGCTATACCTGTGCTCAAGAAGGCCGTGTGCGAGCGGCCTTTGCGCAAGTCGTCCGTCGCCTCCGTCAATTCCATCGCATCGACCTCGACCACAACTTCAACCTCCACGCGCCGGCGGTCCTCGTCCGTTGCAAGCGTCGAGTCATTCAGCTCGTCCGAGGACCATATTACAATCGGGTTACGACTACGTGCATTCCCCATCACAATGCTAGGTCTCTTCACTGTACGTCCGCCTTATTATTTTCCGTCAACCCTTCGAGTTTTAACCTATTCACAGAGTATTTTCTCGGTAATCCTGATTCTCCTTCTCCCCGCCATGGCCGCCCAACCACCCAAGCGCAAACCTGCCCCGCGGCAGTATGAGCGGGAAATCTTTTTAACAGAAGAGCGAGGTACGTTTTGCTGTACCATCTCTTTTCGAACGATGCTAACAAATTCAACCTTCAGAGCTCAAACCTCCTACGCTCCCCCATTCAACACTCTCCTCCCGCCTCTCGCGCCGCCTCTCCAAAGCATACCGCCGCACACTCCGCCGCGCGGCTGGTGCCCGGCGCGCAAGCACCCCTTCCGACGTTTTTGCAGCACTCTTCTCCCCAGCCCCCAAGCGCCCACGTGCCGCCACCCCGCGCCCCGTGAACCCGAAAACGCTGGAGTCCCCCATCCCCTTAGTCGTATATTCATCACCCATTGCGCTCCCGTTTCCCAAGGGCCCCGCTCCGGCCGTGCGCCCCGCGCGCAAAGTGCGCAGACTTTCTATGCTTCCCACGGTTCATGAAGAGGAGGCGGATGCGGCACTTTGTGCTGGCTGGTGAAAGCCGAGGTGCGTTGAGCGTTGTCGACTTCTCGTTCATGCCGCTCAATTCTTTTTTGTTCGCTCAGATTTCCGACAATAGAATTCACGGACCTCGTATATCACCCCGCATGTATTGTATTATACCAACAAAAGAACCTGTACAATACTCCAAATCTTGCCTCGAGATCTTGAGGCAGCTATTAGCTCAATTCTGGCTCTTGCCAAGGTCGATTCAGTACAAGCCATTTCTTCAGACTGATACTCTCGCAGACGCGGCGAGATTTATCGAAAAAATATCGCTCCCATCGCTTGTGGAACTTGAAGTTGTGCCTCCGGTCCGTTCCCTATCGCCGGTGATGCAGACGACGGCTTCGACCCACCAGAGACAAATGTGGTGACATGGCTTCAGGCCTGCCCGTCCGCCATAAAAGTTATCGCCCACGTTGTCCTCGAATTATCGACGATTGAGCCAATCAGCTGATGGATCCCTGCTTCCACGTTCAATTGCTCGTTATTGAATACGCTAATCTCGGTTCAATCATAGCTGCACTTCAAGCGCGTCGGAGCCACCCTAACTTCTCAACCATCATCGAAGTGGCGTTTACACAGGACGGGGACGAGGACGCGAGCGATTCAGAGGCAAAGGAATTATTTGAACTCTTCGAGGAGGGCATCTTCTTCTGCTGCCAGTTTTATGACCGAACTCCGCGTCTTGGTTGGGTACACTCTCTTCCTGTGTGCCAATTCCTGCAATTCTCACCACTACTTAGGTCGAGAAGCGCCCGCGGACGCGCATTGAGCAAGGAAAGAGAATCCTAGCGCTATAAACCATTATTTGAACCGCTTTGATTGGTAGAGAACTGTTTAGTACATATCCACCGATTTTTTTAGATGCGTACTGTACGGCACCTCGCTCCCGTATAATTCGCAGCAAACAACGGCCTACGTTTGCATCATGGGGCAATAATCTTCTGAGTCGCAATGTGTCCCATATGCATCACAATATCGTTTTTTTAGGTGAAATAAAATCAAGGCTAAGTATTCTCGCGAAGGAAGGCTTCGCAATGACCTACTATCTTTTAATTCAGTGAATCAACATCCCCGAGACTAGACAATTTTTAATTCTTCACAGGTTCAACGTTCAACCCGACCCTCGCGTGCGAGGACTAGTATATGTCTTGTTGGTCCATCCCGTCTCTAGCAATCCTTCGCACGAGATCGGCACGGAGGCGGATGAGGCGTTTTGCTCTAATTGGTGAGACGCCGAGGTAAGTTATTTTGAACTGTCTCTTTTAACTTAGGGCGTTGACTTTGTTCAGTCAAATTTCGATCTCTCGCAATTCAACCAGAGTCAGCGTTCACCGACCTTGTCCTACACCGGATAGACTATACTACGAAACGACCTGTACAATACCACCAGACTGACTTCATTGATAGAGCTTAAACGATGCCAGTGTTCGCGCTCAGAGCTTCCAGCGGCAAATAATATTCTTGGTGGCGATCACAGGTTTGAGATCATCCAGCCCGATAATACAAGTCCTGGTACGTAGAACAGCAGTGATCTAATGGACTACCTCATGGCATTGGAATTGCCGGATATCTCCCAACAACAAGTTGTGATTTCCTTATCCAATGCGAAATACTGAGAAAAACCCCAAAAGAATGCTTATCTTTTGCAACCCGAGAACGGAGCTTCCAGCTGCTCAACCCGCGAACAAGTTCTTCGAAACGATCGACAACCTCATCCATGCTGGGTCGCAGCGAAGGATCGGTGTTGACCATGTCTGCCATTAGTGGCTCCATGAAATCGAAACCACGTTTACGGCTGGTATGGGTAGTTGAGTTGCCCTCGGAGAGGGTCAGGATGAATGTTCGAAGCTCATGAGAGATTCCATCGTACCAGTATGAACTCCCGTCTGATTAGATTTCCGATATAGTAGACATCGACAGGGAATGGGTCACAGTCGGGAGCATCATCTTGTTGGAATTCGGGGACTGTGGGATCGGCACCGGCCATCGGGGTCTCCAGCGGGGGACGATCTTCAGCTTTGTACTTTGTGGAGAATCCAAAGTCGGTGATATAGTATTTCACAGGATGCTGTGTGCGGCTCAGAGGGACAGTTCTGCCACTGAAGTCGCGCTTCATCGTCCAATCTGCGGGATGGAACGGTTTCGTGAATATCTGTGAGGCGTCCATCATGATGTTCAACCCAGAGCAGTCCCTGTTGTATAATGAAAATGATGTCTTAAGTCTCCGGGAAACGCACCGGTGTGCAACATTTTGCTTGTGCATATATTTCAGGCCCTGAATCAGTTCAGTGGATGTAAAATTGTTCACCACCCAACCATACCCTGAATATTTGTCTGAAGAATGAGACTGCTTCTCCGATCGTGTCAAAGCGAGGCTTATCGTATCGAGTGAGGAGAGGCATCACGATGAGTTGCACGGCGGGGTCGGAGGTTTGCAGCACTTCGAAAATGGGGACGCAGTGGTTTTCAGGATCGGATCGTTGCGGTTCGGCGGAGAACCAAGTCGCAATTTCTACCTCGGAACTGTCTACCTCCTTGCGAATCTTCTTTAACATCACGAATTTGCCGTCCTCGACTCGCGTCGCATCCATAACGTTGCCTCGCTAGTACAAAGACGCTCAGAAATGCACCTGCGCCTAAATTTTGAAGACTTGCCCCGTGTGTCATTGCATCTTCACAGTTAAGGACGTATTTCTTGCTCGCCAGCCAGGACGGAACCCATCCCTCTTGATATCTTGCTCTCAGCACGTATCCCTTCTCTCCCAACCAGTCACGGTGATTGAGCCAGAAGTGCTCCGTTTCTTGCAACTCCGGGCGAGGTTTCCCGGTGACAGTCATTGTCGTTGTCGGTGCCAGGCTTGTTGAGTGGTGATCAGCAGTAAATATGAACAAACAGTGGGACCCACTTTGCCACTTACATAACTCTGCGACGCACACGGGAAAAACTTAGTTTTCTGGCCGTCTGGAAACGTTACGGAAACTATTAGTTTCAGTAACCAATTCAGGCAGATGTAAACCGTACCAGAAATCAATTATTTGTGCTTGCCTGAATTTGTTGCAGAAACTAAAGATTTCCGTCACGTTTTCTGACGACCCGAAACTATCCGTTTCGGGCACGGTTTCGCCCGACCCAAAACTGCTCCAGAAACTTACAGTTTCAGGAGCAGTTCCCGCACGCCTGAAACCTTTAGTTTCAGGAGCACCGAAACTGGTCCCGAAAACAATAGTTTCGGTAACGGATTCGGCCGCGTCGAAACAATAAGTTTCGGGCTCAGTTCCGGCCGGCCCGAAATCGACGCTGAAACTTATAGTCTCAGGCGCTCGGAAACACGGCTGCAGCTGAGCGACCGCTCATCTGCAGATCATCTGCAGCTCACTCGAGATCAGCGGTAGTTCGAATATATATATATTTCATAAATTAAATTAATCTACCTAAGAATTTACTCTGAGTCCGTTCTCCACTATCCACAGTTGTAAAGGTCAGCCAGGATGGCGGTGAAGGAAAGTGGGGCGGTGGCGCGGATGATGAAAGATGCAAAGAGATGAGAGACACCCTTACACCGAACACATTCATCCTAAACTTGCGCACGGTCGCAATCTCGGCATGCCAATGAGGAAGGTCCTGAGCTTGAAGCGCGCCGATAAAATCGAGTAAAGCAACGACGACGAGCGAGGCTCCGAGGCGGATGACGCGGAGCTACTGATGCGTGAGACCGAGGGAGAGCTGCTGGAAGGCGACGACGAGGAATGCAGAGCGGGGGGGAGGAGGAACGGGCGACGGAAGCGGGCAGAGGATGCCGAGCTGCTACCGAGAAAGACAGAGCTCCTAACCCAGAAAACCGACGCCGAAACTACTCAACCGTGCTAACGAGAAGATCACCGAAGTCGAACGAACGAACGAGGACGAACGGGCCTATGAAGAAGAGCGGATTGCAGTTGAAGCGCTCGGGCGAGACGTCGCGGGGCTGCTAGGGTGTACCGACGAGGAAGCTGCGGAACTGGAACGAAGCGAAGATGCACGAGAAGTTGAGCTCGAGTCGGTCACAGAAAAAAACGAGCTATGGAAGAGGACGCCGTACGCGAGGCTGAGCTTGACCGGGGGGCCGAAGACGATACGGCGCTGCTTGCACGGGAAGCGGAGCTGCTGATGCGGGCAGAAGAGCTGCTCGAGCGTGCCGACGAGAAGGCCGCTGATCTTGAGCGCGTTGACGAACTCGAGCAAACCGACGACGACCCGCGATGTACCGACGCGGATGACGCTGAGCTGTTGACGCGCGAAACCGAGGGAGGAGTACTGCGCACACTGCTCGAGTCTGCCGATGAGGATGCAGGGTGGGCGAAGCAAACGCCGAGCTTCTCGAACGCGTTGAAGAAACCATCGAGCCGGGACGGACCGAGCTGCTGCTCGTGAAAGTGATGCTAAGCTACTCGGACGAGCCAACGAGGAAGCCGCCAAGCTGCTAGCGCGCGAAGTCGACGATAACGAACGGGCGATGGGCTACGAACGCTGCTCACATGCGAAGCAGATGCTGACGTGGAGCTGCTTGCAGGCGAGGCAGGGCTGCTGGCACGGGACGCCGAGGAGAGGGGCACAGATACGGATGAGACCGATCTGCGGGATGCAGACGAGACGAAGCACGAGGTGGACACTGTAAACGATGTCAGATAGGTAAATGGATTCAAAACTAACTACCAACCCGCCGAGCCGCCAACGCGGGAGGGCGGAGCTGCTCGAATGCGATGCCGAGGACGAGGGACATGCACTGCTGGATGCGGAGCGAAAAGCCGATGCGGAGCTGTTTAAACGCGGGGCCGGGCTGCTGGGCTGTGAGACCGACGAGGAAGGACGCACGCTGCTGGAAGCAGAACGAGATGCCGACGACACGGAGCGCGAAGAGAACGTGAAGTCGAGTCTGAAGCGGGGCGGGGCGTCGGATCAAAGAGGGAGGGTGGAGGAGAGTGCAAAGAGCGTGTATGCTACAGCAGGCGAAAGATTTCAGCTGGGCGATGGGACGGCCACGGTGAACGAAGGGATGCTATAAGTGTGCTGAGGCGGAACTGCGAGTGCGCGAAGCCGGTGCTGAACTGCTTCATGTGCTGGGAGGAAGATGCTGAGCGAACTCGAGCGAGCCGGTGACGACGACGAGGATCGAGGCAGAAGAGAGTTCGTCATGGTCGTGTGAACGTAATCAAAACCGATCTGTCGCTTTTTCGTCTGTGAATTCTTCGCTTTCGCCAACCACTTGGTATTGTCCGCGTTTGAGGTGGAGTTAACACTGTCCCAGATCGATTCTACGCATGCTTGGCCTCCAGCCATGTAAAGTTGGGTCGGACAACCTTACACTTTCCAGCTAAACTTGAATTACAGGACGCGTGGTCGCAAATACGGAGACGGCCCCGGCGCGGTATATCTGACGAGTAAAGGACCTCCAAGCACTCAGGCGCCGCAGTCGACGGATCCCTTACCCCCATCACTTGCCAACTTGATCCTGAAGGCGGGGCACACAAAACGTCTACCAGCCCGCATCCGCGAATATTCGAAGTGCAAGTCCACCGCTCAAGAATTGCGTTGGCATGGATTTTTCTTTGTAAAAAGACGTATGAATGTTGGTAAGTTTTTCCCGTCTCTTCTCGTCCATTTCTTTAGATGAGTATCTTCAGAACGTAGTTTTCATCTAGCTCTGCGACGCCATGGCGCTACTCGCCACCGAGGCGTCTGTTTGGGATATATCGGTGGTTTGGGACTGTCGGGACGGAGGTGCAGAAAACGCCACCGTGAATATCATCGCGTCGGAGCGCTTGGAACCTCGAAAAATCTGCTTCGTATTTTCCACCGCGAGCTCCGCCAAGCTCATGAAACCGACTTCCGATTGTAAGCGCATTCGAATTTCGTACAGTTGTGTGTTCTAATTTCCTCAGGTACCGGATGGACGAATGGCCTTTTTCTTGAAAATTCTTGAGCATTCCTGTTAAGTAGCCAGTCAGCCGGGATTCCGGGCGTGGACGGTAGCGATATTGCTGGCCTTCTCACCATAAAATGTACTATATAACAAATGCACCGCGTACATGATCGTTGCTGTAATTTTGAGGATGAGGGGTCTTAAAATATAGATCTGAACACGTAATTGTCAAGTCTGACACGATGGTTCTCGATCGTCGCTTCGAGGACCTTACGACTTTCTTATTTTATTTGTTTGCAGTCGTCGTTTGGGATTGGGAGTGACTGATGAATGAAGACGTAGTTAGCTGCGTTTGTCTATGATTTGGTAAAAGTAAACATACATGGCACCGAGTCGTGGAGAACATTCGATGGTTATTCGCAGGCCCTCTGCATCGATGAGCGCGAGCCATAACCAGTGAAGACAAGGAGGAGTCTGAGAATGGCGATGAACTATGAGAGAAGGAGAGAGAAAATGACAAAGTGCCCTGAGAAGAAAGGAAGATGAAGCATGGAGACTAGGATCTGGGAAAGGGAGTCTGTTTCACGGATCGTAAAAGAGTGAGGCTTAGTTTGCATGAGGAGGAAAACTTCCACGTTAGCCGTGGGAACGCGAATATCACGCGGACATCGCGAGAACATTCGCTTTGACCGAATTGCATATTCAAATATCATTGACGCGTCTTGGTCACGTTGGCGTAATCTAATCTGTTACCGAATGCGGTAAGTGCAGCGATCGTAAGCGTTTGCAACGAAAACAAAAAAAAAATACATTCAGTGCGCAAGTCGCACCGCAATACCCGTATAGCTATATTACATGAGTTACATTAATAGTTCTGCGGAACATAGTCAATTGAAATCACAGTGCATTTTTTATGAGGAATCACCTAAGGACGTAGCACCTCAAGAATTTGGGCCGCGCACCGCTCCGTGGCTGCGAGATATACAGAACAACGCCGCTCCAGTTTCAGATTGTGTTTCCATTGGCCGTGGGTCACCAGGGTCGGCTCAGCGCCTTCCACCTGCCTCAATCGTCGCTGATACCATTCTTCGCACATTGGCGTCCACCATCCGACGTTGAGTCCCGAAGTGGCCATGGCTGCGGGTCTCGGCCACCAAGATCTGGTGGTTGTCTGCACCCCGTCGACGGCGGTGGGATCAGTTTGACCTGGAATACTATCAGACATGTATTTTTTTGCAGATGAAAAAAACGACCAACCGGTGGAAATATGATAAACTCCACAGATCAGGTCGATTTCCTGTTCTGTTAGGGTATCATCCCAATATGCTTGCTGTGAGTGCCCGTCCCACAGGCAGATACCATTGATGGTGGCGTCGTCGCTCGGTCCACGCAATACTTCTTCATCCGGAACGACTGCGCGTGCGAGACGACCGATTATACCACCCGATAGCAAGGCAGCACGACCGCGAGGGCTCCGGAGGAAGACGCTACGCAAAGCAACGTACGTTTGATAATCGTGGTGGTCGGGCTTATAGTTTTGAGGTCGGAATCCTAGTCCAGAATACGGATTGCGGGCGCCTGGTTTCCCGGTTGG